>JBBBDQ010001255.1:2032500-2400000 GCA_037127315.1 Ascarosepion bandense | reverse complement strand
GTGAGTTCAATACCAGGCTACAGTAATGGTGAACAAATAACTTGCAGGGTTAGTGGGAGATAACTCATGTCTTCCAATCAAGGTTTTACACAAGGAATGAGGATGATATACCCCAGTGATTGTAATGAAAGGTTCTGTTTGAAATTTCTAGTACCTGAAGAAGGCTGGAGCGTACAACGGTCAAAGTGCTGTACAAATGGCAATAGTCCAAATAATGCAAATACTGTAAATACTAACTCATCTCAGAAATATAGACAAATACTGGATTTGTTCTTATATTTTGATCAGAAGATACCATCCTGACAAACAGACATTAATGGTTTTAATTAAAAAAATACATGAATTTGTTTGTCTTTCTGACCTGAAGACATCTACCTAACTACTTAACAAAGGTGAAATGTATCCATGCGAAGGATTAAGTTCATATACCCTACTGATTGTAATAAAGTGTTCGGTTTGAAATTCCTAGGACTTGAAGAAGGTCGGAGCATACAATGGTTGAAACGTTATACAAATGGCAACAAAGATGAGGACAATAGTCCAAATAATGTAAATAATGTAAATACTACGTCATCTCATAAATATAAACAAACGGAATGATCTATTATTAAACATCATACAAATGGCAACAAAGATGAGGACAATAGTCCAAATAATGTAAATATTGTAAATATTACCTCATCTCAGAAATATAGACAAATAGAATGATCTATTATTAAACATCGTACAAATGGCAACAAAGATGAGGACAATAGTCCGAATAATGTAAATACTGTAAATACTACCTAATCTCAGAAATATAGACAAATAGAATAATATATTATTAAACATCGTACAAATAACAACAAAGATGAGGACAATAATCCGAATAATGTAAATACTGTAAATACTACCTCATCTCAGAAATATAGACAAATAGAATAATCTATTATTAAACATCGTACAAATGGCAACAAAGATGAGGACAATAGTCCAAATAATGTAAATACTGTAAATATTACCTCATCTCAGAAATATAGACAAATAGAATGAGCTATTATTAAACGTTGTACAAATGGCAACAAAGATGAGGACAATAGCCCAAATAATGTAAATACTGTAAATACTACCTCATCTCAGAAATATAGACAAATAGAATAATCTATTATTAAACATCGTACAAATGGCAACAAAGATGAGGACAATAGTCCAAATAATGAAAATACTGTAAATACTACCTCATCTCAGAAATATAGACAAATAGAATGATCTCTTATTAAACATCGTACAAATGGCAACAAAGATGAGGACAATAGTCTGAATATTGTAAATACTGTAAATACTACCTCATCTCAGAAATATAGACAAATAGAATGATCTATTATTAAACATCGTACAAATGGCAACATAGATGAGGACAATAGTCCGAATAATCTAAATACTGTAAATACTACCTCATCTCAGAAATATAGACAAATGGCAACAAAGATGAGGACAATAGTCTGAATAATGTAAATACTGTAAATACTACCTCATCTCAGAAATATAGACAAATGGCAACAAAGATGAGGACAATAGTCCGAATAATGTAAATACTGTAAATACTACCTCATCTCAGAAATATAGACAAATGGCAACAAAGATGAGGACAATAGTCTGAATAATGTAAATACTGTAAATACTACCTCATCTCAGAAATATAGACAAATAGAATGATCTATTATTAAACATCGTACAAATGGCAACAAAGATGAGGACAATAGTCCGAATAATCTAAATACTGTAAATACTACCTCATCTGAGAAATATAGACAAATAGAATGATCTATTATTAAACATCGTACAAATGGCAACAAAGATGAGGACAATAGTCCAAATAATGTAAATACTGTAAATACTACCTCATCTCAGAAATATAGACAAATGGCAACAAAGATGAGGACAATAGTCTGAATAATGTAAATACTGTAAATACTACCTCATCTCAGAAATATAGACAAATGGCAACAAAGATGAGGACAATAGTCCGAATAATGTAAATACTGTAGATACTACCTCATCTCAGAAATATAGACAAATAGAATGATCTATTATTAAACATCGTACAAATGGCAACAAAGATGAGGACAATAGTCCGAATAATCTAAATACTGTAAATACTACCTCATCTCAGAAATATAGACAAATGGCAACAAAGATGAGGACAATAGTCCGAATAATCTAAATACTGTAAATACTACCTCATCTCAGAAATATAGACAAATGGCAACAAAGATGAGGACAATAGTCTGAATAATGTAAATACTGTAAATACTACCTCATCTCAGAAATATAGACAAATGGCAACAAAGATGAGGACAATAGTCTGAATAATGTAAATACTGTAAATACTACCTCATCTCAGAAATATAGACAAATAGAATGATCTATTATTAAACATCGTACAAATGGCAACAAAGATGAGGACAATAGTCCGAATAATCTAAATACTGTAAATACTACCTCATCTCAGAAATATAGACAAATGGCAACAAAGATGAGGACAATAGTCTGAATAATGTAAATACTGTAAATACTACCTCATCTCAGAAATATAGACAAATGGCAACAAAGATGAGGACAATAGTCCGAATAATGTAAATACTCTAAATACTACCTCATCTCAGAAATATAGACAAATGGCAACAAAGATGAGGACAATAGTCTGAATAATGTAAATACTGTAAATACTACCTCATCTCAGAAATATAGACAAATAGAATGATCTATTATTAAACATCGTACAAATGGCAACAAAGATGAGGACAATAGTCCGAATAATCTAAATACTGTAAATACTACCTCATCTGAGAAATATAGACAAATAGAATGATCTATTATTAAACATTGTACAAATGGCAACAAAGATGAGGACAATAGTCCGAATAATGTAAATACTGTAAATACTACCTCATCTCAGAAATATAGACAAATGGCAACAAAGATGAGGACAATAGTCTGAATAATGTAAATACTGTAAATACTACCTCATCTCAGAAATATAGACAAATGGCAACAAAGATGAGGACAATAGTCCGAATAATGTAAATACTGTAGATACTACCTCATCTCAGAAATATAGACAAATAGAATGATCTATTATTAAACATCGTACAAATGGCAACAAAGAAGAGGACAATAGTCCGAATAATCTAAATACTGTAAATACTACCTCATCTCAGAAATATAGACAAATGGCAACAAAGATGAGGACAATAGTCCGAATAATCTAAATACTGTAAATACTACCTCATCTCAGAAATATAGACAAATGGCAACAAAGATGAGGACAATAGTCTGAATAATGTAAATACTGTAAATACTACCTCATCTCAGAAATATAGACAAATGGCAACAAAGATGAGGACAATAGTCTGAATAATGTAAATACTGTAAATACTACCTCATCTCAGAAATATAGACAAATAGAATGATCTATTATTAAACATCGTACAAATGGCAACAAAGATGAGGACAATAGTCCGAATAATCTAAATACTGTAAATACTACCTCATCTCAGAAATATAGACAAATGGCAACAAAGATGAGGACAATAGTCTGAATAATGTAAATACTGTAAATACTACCTCATCTGAGAAATATAGACAAATAGAATGATCTATTATTAAACATCGTACAAGCGGCAACAAAGATGAGGACAATAGTCCGAATAATATAAATACTGTAAATACTACCTCATCTCAGAAATATAGACAAATGGCAACAAAGATGAGGACAATAGTCTGAATAATGTAAATACTGTAAATACTTCCTCATCTCAGAAATATAGACAAATGGCAACAAAGATGAGGACAATAGTCCGAATAATGTAAATACTGTAAATACTACCTCATCTCAGAAATATAGACAAATGGCAACAAAGATGAGGACAATAGTCTGAATATTGTAAATACTGTAAATACTACCTCATCTCAGAAATATAGACAAATAGAATGATCTATTATTAAACATCGTACAAATGGCAACAAAGATGAGGACAATAGTCCGAATAATCTAAATACTGTAAATACTACCTCATCTCAGAAATATAGACAAATGGCAACAAAGATGAGGACAATAGTCTGAATAATGTAAATACTGTAAATACTACCTCATCTCAGAAATATAGACAAATGGCAACAAAGATGAGGACAATAGTCCGAATAATGTAAATACTGTAAATACTACCTCATCTCAGAAATATAGACAAATGGCAACAAAGATGAGGACAATAGTCTGAATAATGTAAATACTGTAAATACTACCTCATCTGAGAAATATAGACAAATAGAATAATCTATTATTAAACATCGTACAAATGGCAACAAAGATGAGGACAATAGTCCGAATAATGTAAATACTGTAAATACTACCTCATCTCAGAAATATAGACAAATGGCAACAAAGATGAGGACAATAGTCTGAATAATGTAAATACTGTAAATACTACCTCATCTCAGAAATATAGACAAATGGCAACAAAGATGAGGACAATAGTCCGAATAATGTAAATACTGTAAATACTACCTCATCTCAGAAATATAGACAAATGGCAACAAAGATGAGGACAATAGTCTAAATAATGTAAATACTGTAAATACTACCTCATCTCAGAAATATAGACAAATTGAATTATTAAATGTCGTACAAATGGCCATAAAGAATTCAACTGGGATTCGAACTCAGCTCCCCAATTTTTCATTCCAAGCCAATATCCACTGTACCACAGACACACATCCCAACACAATGACACAAATTTTAGTGTCTATGGTGGAGGAAACAGAATCGGAGAAACGATATTCTGCTTTCTGAATCCACGTGGATTTGAGACAGAGAGCTGAACACCTTGACACCACAGTTTACAAACCAACAACAAAACAAGTAATTTGAGTAACTGCAAGAACAGTTGCAAGTTTAGCTAAATTGATGCAGTCCTTTTTGAATCTATAACAGCAAGAAACTCCTCATGAAAGGAAGAGACCTACAGACAGCAGAAGTTTCCGCAATGTTCAAGGAAGACAGAAATTTGACATTTGCTACTACTGTTATAAAGTTGGTACAGTGACAAGACAATGTTTGAAACATTGTGACTTTTTAAACACAGCACTAGAAAACTTAAATTCTTACCAGTAGAGATCATGAATGTTCCTGGAATTTCACAAAATATTTGTCTGTTAGATAGAAATCGTGGATATAATTTTTAATAAGCACCAGAACCAAAGTGAGTGTTTCACCACCGGATCCAAAACAAAATTCAAAACCAGGACTTTACAAACTACTGACAGTACAAAAATTGATATTTTTGGCAGCAGTGACTATTGACCTGGGTATGTGCCAAAATTTTCTATAGTTTTTCATCCAAGCGAATATAACCAACTGTGGGTGCAGACTTTCTAGCTAGACTCAACTTATTGGTCAACATGACCACTCATTCCCTTGTTGAAATCTGATAACTTTCTCTGAGAGGAATTTGCTCTCAATAACAGCTAACTGGAATCAGTTCCACCCTACCACAAAAAAGAGTATTAAAGAATTAATACAAAGGTACACAGAAATTACTCAAACTTTCAAAAACATAGACACAGACACAATGCCAAACACTGCGTAAAAACATCAAGAAAACTGTTACACTCCGAGATGATTAAAACCTCACAAATAAAAAATAGCCATGGCAGATTTCCATCAAATGATGCAGTTGGGAATCATATGCCCATCAAAGAGCGTATGGTCATCACCAGTGCACATGTTTCAGAAAACAGTATGATGTCCATGTTGTGTTTCTGTAGATTGAACGACAGAACTATCCCTGCCAAATACTCAATCCCACATATCCTACAAAATGTTATTATTAACCTTTACACCTACACAGAAAGTGACATGTCCAGGAAATATATATATATATATATCATTTGAAGTGGTTAAGGCAAATGTAATTGGGTAGAACAATCTACTACGTAGACGTAATAGACAATATGCATTATCCTGAGACATAGGTGTAGTCAATAATGGTAGACCAATAGACATCTAGTGGAAGATCTCTGGTCATCCTCACCTTAGTCTATATTTATGGCTGACTCCAGCCAATCACATTCCAGTGAGGTGGAAGCAAGGTGTATACATATTCATTATCTTTTCATTACAACAGAAAGCAAACAAAAATATATGCCTACTAAATGACCTTTACACATGTAGATATAGATATATATACTTATAAAAAATAACTCTTATCGGTGAACTGACATGCAATATTGGGAAAGTAAGCTAAATGATCCCTCACTGATTTCTTTACAGTTTTAAATTCAGATTAGTCCTTCTCCTAGGCTGGTTGCCACCCATGAATAGAGAGCCCACTCTGTTCTGCATTCATAACTTTTCCACAGATAATTGTGCAACAGACTCTATTTTACATACTTTTAAATATAAGTGTCTATAATATATAGAAAACAATTTTTATATTGATTTTATTAACGTTTATTTATCTGAATTTAATGCACCAAAGCTGCCGTCAAGAAGACTGTGAAAAGGTGAAATTTGACTGGCACTTTTTCTAAACACAGAGAGAGAAAAAGAGTGAGTCGGGCATCACACGAACGCACGCACACAGGCAAAAAGAGAGAGTAAGATGGCAAGAAAGAAAATCTATTGAAAGTCAAGCAACAGCTATGTATGATATTGATTTTTATTCAGTCAGGTTGAATGAGTGTATTTCATTGTATGTGTAGAAATGACAAGAGATCAAACCTACACAGATCAAATAATAAAAGATGACATCACATTTAATGTCATTTCTCTCTTGTCAGCCATTTTGTAAATATTCTCTTTTGGGAATCACATTTTATTTATGTAATCACATTTTACTGTTAAAAACTCATTCTTGGAGTCAATCTTAAAATAATTTGTATATACTGTCTATATTATTTCCTTTTTTATCTTTTGATTCTGTTCTGAGTATGTAATTATATACTTATACAACGAGCAGGTTTTTAAATTAATGGAAGGCTTAAGTCTCATTCTCCCAAGATAGCTAATTTTCCTTTAACAACAAGTTAAATGCTCCAAGCCTTAGAATAACTCTTGAAAATCTAATAACTGAATAAAATGTTTAAGATTAGATTTCATTTTAGTAACGAAGCAATGAAATAAACATTAAAAAATGTAAAGAATTACATTTTGAATTTTAAACATGTCTTCTTTTCTTTCATCTTGTCTGAAGTTTTATAGAAATAGCAATTTTCTCTGAACTATGAAATTGTAAATAATTGTTGAAATATTTAAATAACAACATCTTTAATGTTTATTTGATAGAATATGTAATTCTTCTTCTTCTTCAGGATGTAGGCAATCATGGCTTTCCACGTTTCCCTATCCCTGATGGCTCTGAGTACGCCTTCTCCTGTTACACTTTGCAATCAAACTTCTGCATCTGATTGATGTTGGTATCTCTAATTTTTTCTCACTTTTCTTCTATTCCCAAAATTTGGTTTAGGTCTTCTACTAAAAATATGTGCCAAACAAGTAGAAAAATTTAATTACCTAGGAAATGTTCTAACAGGAGATGGAAAGTGCGACACAGAAATCCGAAGGTGTATCGGCATGGCAAAGGACGCATTCCAGAAGCTGAGTAAACTACTAACACACAAGAAAATTTCACTAGAAACAAAGAAAAGAGTGCTGGATTGCTATGTGATGTCAGTTCTTCAATACGGCAGTGAATGCTGAACAATATCATCGAAAATGAGAACAAAACTTAAAGCAGCGGAAATATGGTTCTACAGAAGGATGCTGTGGATATCGTGGATTGAGCATGCAAGCAACGATGAGGTGTTGGAAAGAATGGCAACAAAAAGGAAATTAATACTGAGCATCAGGAAGAGACAACTGAAGTTCCTGGGACATGCAATAAGGAAGGAGAGCTTGGAGAACCTGATACTGACAGGCCAGATAGAAGGAAAAAGAGACAGAGGAAGGCAGGGCCTGATCAGATGGATGACGGAACGGGGGTTGCAAAGTGTAATGGGAGCAAACATATTAAAAGCCACAAGGGAGATGTGGAGAACCATGATCGCCTACGTCCTGAAGAGACAGGGCACATAGAAGAAGAAAACTAAAAAGATGGAGATGTAAGATGTGCATTGTGGTGCATTGAATATCAGCTGGGAATTAGAAATCAGAGAGCTGAGTTCAAATTCCATTTGAATTTGGTGCATTCACTTATGTGCAAATGCCCTTGAGAAAGGTATTAATCAGTTGCTTTCCCCTCCAGCTATGGGTTAAATAGCAGGACAGATTAGGTTCTTCAGCCAAAAAGAAATGACATTCTACTGTGGTAAAATCTTCTGCCTAGTCAGTCAGGGATCTAAAGAGACATGACTGCCCAACTGTGTATCATGCATGACGCTTAATTGATTGACTGAGTGAAAGGACATGTGCTATATATATTTTATTTTAAAAAATGACACAATAATTTGACACTTTCTTTAGAAAGAAAAATGGTGCCTGAAGACATTATATTTAAAAAAACAAGGAAACTGACACATCTTGTTACACTGCGTAACAAAATTGTGACTATTTGGTCTTTGGTCAGTTATTTCATAAGTGCTTCTGTCTAGAAAGCAAAGGAAATGATTATTATTTCCTCCAAACTTTGCTTTTGTGATCTGGGCATCAAAGTCTGGGTATCAATTTTCCATGATAGTTACAGGAGGATTCATTGATAAGTTGACAAACAAGAATTTTTTTATAAGTTTCAAGAACTTTCAAGAATTTCTAGAATGCTCTGGCAACATAGATGGCAGTTTAAATACAGGGAATGTAAGCTCAACAGTTTACTTTGAGCTGTTTAAGTGCAGACAAGTTGCCATTGATAGATGTATTTATCACAGATAAGAAAAAGATGTAAGTATCTAATAGACACATCTACGGTTATATCGTGTTGAATACACTGGTTCCCATCCAATCACCAAAGTTAAGCAACATCGAGCCTGGTCAGTACTTAAATGGGTGACCATTTGGGAATACCAGGTGCTGTAAACATAAGGACCAAGAATGGTCCACCAATCCTCCAGGTTTGGGGGTTGGGTGCAGGACTAATAACCCTGCCCTGTAAAAAACAGTTTGTTACAGAAACAGCAACAAAAAAAAAGATGATGACCCCAATCTCAGCCCCATCTGGGTGTGATGGATAAATAATGATGATGATGATGGTAGACACATTTTGGTATGTCTGTAAATGCTATTTTTGAATCTGTGGTAAACGTGCCTCAGTACAGATGCAAAAGAGGCCTCAGATTGCATACAAACATGTTTATCGTCACCAGTTACATCCAGATTTTTCCCATGCAGGACAGTTTGGTATGTCTAGCTAGATACGGGCCTCTCTACAACTGGTCAAGATCTGGGTTTTTGTAAGATGCCCCATGCTAATAAAAGAGAAAAACAATAGTTGGTTGGTGTCTTGTGAAATTGGACCTGTGGGTATATTGTTCCTCAAGCTGCTGTGGTTTCTGAGGTAATGTTATTGTTATCTTCTGTCACTTTTCCCTCTCTTCCTGTTATCCTTGTAGTTGCTGAGGGAGCAATCGGTTAGGTGTTTCCTCACCCCAATCTCAACAGACACTTCACAACATCTCTGTTCATATCTAAGTCTTTTCCTTTCTATCTATCAACCTATTTTTTCTACATAAATGTGAAAAAACATGCATTCCCTGCTCTCATCAGCCACAAAACAGGGGAAGTAATACAGTTTCAGTGACAAAGGTGGTACTGCCATCCCTGGTGCTACCAGCAGCCTTTACCACTGGATAGAGAATTGCTTTTTGTATAGATGGATTCATCTATATGGTTTTTATGCAAATGCAAGTCAAATTTTTAATGTTGTATTAAACACATTTGCTTTTGATCATTAACCAATACAAAACACACTCATAGTGACTGCTAGCAATGATGTAGAATGGAAGATAAACAAATTTGTTTCCCATCAGAAGTGGCATTGTGTTCTGAGCATAGTTTTAATTAATTTTGTTTGGCCTCAGATTGCAAATGGACATGTTTATTGTCAGCAGTTACATACAGATTTATTCCCATTTACTGCAGGACAGTTTGACATGTCTAGCTAGATATTGCCTCTCTTGGTTTTTCTACGATCATCATTTATCCATCACACCCAGATGGTGCATAGGGCAGCAACTTTTTGTTGCTGTTTCTGTAACAAACTGTTTTTTACAGGGCAGGGTTATTAATCCTGCACCCAACCCCCAAACTTGGAGGACCAGTGGACCATTCTTGGTCCTTATGTTTACAGTACCTGGTATTCCCAAATGGTCACCCATTTAAGTACTGACCAGGCCCAATATTACTTAACTGTGGTGATCGAACGGGAACCGGTGTATTCAACGCGATATAGCCATAGACTTTTTCTAAGATGCCTCATGACAATGAAAGCTGGTGGTGGGACAGAAAATTGGCAATTGAAAAGAGAATTAGGAGACTCCATGGGCATTTTGTTGCTAAAGTTGCTGTGGTCTCTAAGCCAGAGTTATATTTATTAACACCTTTCTCTTCTTTCACGTCTTTGCTTATTTTCTTCATAGTTGGTGAGAGCGCAATCAGATAAGTGTTTCTCCACTGCCCAATCTCGACAGACTCTTTGCTACAGCAGAATCATATTTACCATTTTTTTTTCCAATGAGAATTGGCAACATTCAGAAATATTATTATCCTGGTCAGAAAAGCAAAGGTTGACGAAAAAATATTAGCCAGATTTCATACTTTCGAGGCAAATAGGAAATAACAGTTGCTCAGTTAGTCAGTCAGTTAAATGCCATGAGTGAAACATGTTTGGGCGTTCATGTCTTGAAAGAGACATGACTGGCTGGGCAGAAGATTATCCTGCAGTAGGTTGCCATTGCTTTCTGCGGTAGACTGGTTGCCAGCCAAGGCTACAGAACCCAATCTGTCCTGTTATTTGACTTACAGAGGGGGAAGAGATGTATTATATTATTAAATAGTAATTAGTGGGAGATCAGTTTATTACTTCATAACAATATAAAACTGATCTCCCACTTTATGTACAGTAGAAGCTTTAATCATGTTTTCAACTATTATATTCAGTCAGTCAGTCAGTTAAGTGCCATAGCTGATACAAGCATTGGCGATCATGTCTCTTTCGAGACATGACTGGCTGGGCAGAAGATTATCTCGCAGTAGGTTGCCATTGCTTTCTGCAGTAGACTGGTTGCCAGTGAAGGCTATAGAACCTAATCTGTCTTATTATTTAACCTATAACTGGAGGGAAGAGATGGATTAATACATTTCACAGTATTTATGCATAAGTGAATGCAAGGAATTCAACTGGAATTTGAACTCGGCTCCCTAATTTGTCATTCCAAGCTGATATCCACAAAGTCATGAAATATTAGACAATTTAGACTTTCACTGTCACTGAAAAATTGGAAAATTGCACAACACAAATTGTACGAAATAAACATTAACACAAGATATTAACACAGAACATTTTAACTAAATTTGTATACACACACACATACACACACATGGATTAATGTGGGGAAGTTTGTCACTTAACTGAGCAGAGTCATGCCAATTTCGAAGATTTGGGAAGGCCCAATTATATATATATACATATATATGCACAATGAAACATGTATAAAAGAAAGATCGATGCTCTAATATACATTACTATAGCTCGTCTTTCATTAGGGTCCCAGCTATGGGTAAATAGTGAGCCCTTAATCAAAATCATCAGTATGTTTTTATAGCAAAATGACAATTCAATAGTAAAAATTATAAAATTCATTTCATAATAAAATTTCTAATAATACATTATATCATCTACAAAATATTTAAAAAACATACCTTTTCACTTAAAGCATAAAATTATGTACCAAATACATTTTTTTTTTTATAAGCGTTTCACCCCGAGCAAGGCATGTCACTGCCATTACTGCGCAGGGGGCTACATAGAGTGGCGAAAGGATGGTTAAATATAGGAAATGTCAGAGGGTGGGTGATAGGCGGGTAAGGATACCGAGAATGATTAAATATAGGAAATGTCAGAGGGTGGGTGATAGGCGGGTAAGGATACCGAGAATGAGGGTTGGGTAAATGAGTGTTCTGAGAATAATTGGGAGTTAGTGTGATAGGAGGTGTCTATTGACCCTACATTTAAACACCTGGAGATTGTAGCTGTCGGGAAAGCAGACTTGTGGAAGGGAGTTCCACAGGCGGGAAGCGCAAGAAAAGAAGCTGTTGGAGTAGAACTTATGGTTACATCTTATTTGTTTAACTGTAAAAGGGTGGGACCTAGTTGCTAATCTAGTATCTCATGTAAATTCGTGCTTAGGCGGCACCAGTGATCTAAGCTCATTGGAGCAGAAGCCATGAAAGTACTTGTAGAAGAGGCACAGGGAAGTCACATCACGCCGGTGAGAGAGTGGTTGCAGCCGGTCTACCAAGTCAGTATCAACCACGTTACAGATCCTCCTTTGTATTTTGTCAAGAAGCCCAAGGAGAGCAGCAGGGGCACCCGACCAGATATGGCAGCAATATTCAATACACGGGCGGATGGTAGATTTGCATATGTGCAGAATAGATTCAGGTGGGAAAAACTTCCGGGCCCTGCACAGAGAACCGACTTTCATAGCAGCAGATTTGGCAATGGATTCGATATAGTCATTCCATTTGAGGTCCGCCAAAAGAGTAAAGCCAAGGAGGCATAGTATTTTACTCTCTGGGAGGCTAGCCTGTTCCATGCTAATGGGAGGTCGATGCGATTGTCTATAGTGGTTAGTTGCTAACAGCTTCGTTTTAGAGGCATTGAAATTTACCAGCCATTTCCTACCCCATTTCCTACCAGGCCACGACGGATTGGAGGTCCTTTTCAAGTACGGCAGCGAGGTTCACTTTGTCGTCCACACCTGGTTTTTGATCGATGCGAGAGTAGATTGTTGTGTCATTGGCATACATAGATTTCAACATTAAATAACCCATCGAAATGTTGATATGCCACGAAACAAAATCAACCAATTTTTGAATAAGTATTTCTAAAATCTGTTTATTCAACAAGAGTATTTTTTTTCTTGCTGGTAAGTACTTTTCAGAAAATATATTGCAACATGAGATTGCCAAGGTCTTCATTATCTCTGCTGTTCATAAGATTGATTTTACATCTATTTCAGTATATACAATGATGTCTCTTTTCCAATCTTTTCACTTTTCCTTTTTTGTTTATTTGTTTTTTTCAATTGGATTAGATGGACTGAACTATCGCCCGGTTCACACTACACCCATGTCTATTGAACAGGTGTAGAGACTCATCCCCTGTTCCCTGTTTAGGATGTGGTTTCCGGCTTTCTCTTTTCCAATCTTTTTCACTTTTCCTTTTTGTTTATTTGTTTTTTTTTCAATTGGATTAGATAGACTGAACTATCGCCCGGTTCACACTCTACCCACATCTATTGAACAGGTGTAGAGGCTCATCCCTTGTTCCCTGCTTAGGATGTGGTTTCTGGATTTCTCTTTTCCAATCTTTTCACTCTTACGTAGCCCCCTGCACACCAGTGGCCTTACCGCCTTGCCCGGGGTGATATGATTAAAAAAAAATGTTATCAAATGATAAATACCAATTTTTGGTGCAAAAACCAACTAGCATAACAAAATCTCAAAAAGCCAGAATTGAACAGGATTTTAACTGAATAATAGTACATTGCAGGAGTGTTGAATGATCTTACATTGGTGCTGCAGAAAGAGAGTGGAAAAGGAGATATTATAACAACAGGCTATGCTTGTGCAATGATAAGTACAAAAATGCTATTGGCAGATGAAGAGTGAAGGTTAGTTGAGAGAAAGATCTTGAGTACAAAGCGTATGTTTGTTGGCAAGAATAACAGAGGTAAGCAGTGCATGAGGGAAAACAATATTTTTTATTATGTTAGTTCTGCATTTACTATTTATGGTAACTGTTATCGTTGCTTAGCAAAGTTTTATGTTGACACAAGATAAAGTCATCGCTGATGATGGATGTTTTTATGTTAACATCCTTGTAACCTCTCTGAAGATGGCTCATGTGAGCCAAAAGCTTAGAACCAACTTAATAAAAAATTATCCAAATGTTGGAGAATTTTTGTCTTTATTTTCAACTGAAATTAAAGCCAAAATATGTTTACAACGGCTCATGATTAATCATAATAGACATTCACTGTTTCTTATATTTAACAGTATATGTTCAGAAAATTATTTGCTGCCTCGATACACTAAATATATATATATATATATATGAATATAAATAAAAAATAATTTTCAAACAAATAGTTTCAAATTGTCGGTTGTTTATAACCAATTTTGTTAATATTCATAACATGTATAAAGTAGAGTAACAGACTGAGGAATCAGAGAGCTAAGGTCAAATCACATTTGTGTTCATTATGTAGAAATGTGGTGATGCCGAGCAAAATGAGGGACCAGATGTTTGCACTCTCAGGACCAGAAAGCAAATGACCAAAACTGGTCTTTGCGCACCTGGCTCCACGCATATGTTCAGGCAGAAAGCCAAAAATTAATAAATATCAAATTCCTGTTTGTGAACCCATTTTTATTTATCAGCCAATGGGAAGCCCAGAATCAATTAAGGGTGGGAATTCCCAAATGACCTGCTGGGACCCACAAAGACATAATAAAAAGCTGACACAAAAAGCATCACCAGAGTTGAGAAAGTGCAAGCATAATTAGCACAATCCTTGACCTCGTCAAGCAATCCACTATGCTTGCCTCGCCTTTCCCTCTCACCTTCTTTGCTGTCCCCTGAGCTACTTACCCTAGCAAAGGAACAGGAACATCAAAGACATTCCTAACTGACAAGGCTCATACATACATACACACAAACTCTCTTTTCAGCATTTATTGCCATAAATATTTTAATGTCTGTTGGACCCATCCTAAAGACATTATTTTATTTGTAAAAAAAAACCTTAATTGATATCTGTGTATATATAAATGTTGTTTCTATACTCAATTTGATTTTCTTGTTTTATAACCCCTTTTATAACTTATAGTGGCCTATCTACTAACGAGGCCAAATTCAGTTAATCTGTTTCAACATTCAACTATGTTTCACTAGAGCGGATAACCCACTATAGTAATATCCTTGAGAAAGGTATGAATTGATTTCTTCACTCCTCAGCTATGAGAAAATAGCAGGGCAGACTGGGTTATGCAGCCTTGGTTAGCCAGGAGTCTATGAGAATGACTACTTTGAATTCAAAACCTGTTGAGGAATCATGTGGGGTCCTTGTGGCATGTTGTAAACCAGGTGTCTGTATTCTTCTCTTCCAAAAAGTGTGGTTGATTTGGCACAAGCCTTCACTACTATAAACAAATTATATCTGGGGGTGATCTAGTTGTTTGGTTCTAAGCATTGAGGTGCTGGACTCTCATTTGTCAAAAAAGGATGCAGGGGAGAGTCATATATATATATATGTCCAAATGATTTCCTTTTCCTCTTTCCTTTCCTTTTCTTGATTTCTCTTCTCATTTTCTGATCTTTTCTTTTTTTTAATATATTTTTATCCTTGTTTGGGAAAAAAATTTTCAAAAAATAAAAAGAAGTGTTGTTCTTAAAAATCTTTTTAAAAATAGAAACGTTTATTACCATCATTGTTAACTACCTAATGAGACATGCTTCTTCCAATGTTAAAACAAAGTGTACAATTTTGTAGCAGTTTGTAGTTTTTCACGTGTTCTAATGCAATAATTAATAATATACATATATAATTGTATACATTTTCTAGTAACTTCTTGGTTTAATTTTTAAATTCTTATGTGTATCTTCCTCTCTCTCTCTCTCTCTCTCTATATATATATATATATATATATATATATATATATATAATCTTGTGTTTTATATATATACATAATAGACAAGAGTTTAAAAATTACACCAAGAAATTATTAGAAAGAAAAACAATTCCTGGCTAAAACTCATTCCATACTATCCAAAAACACTCACACACTTAACTGATTACCAAAATTACATAGACTGAATATCTCAATGAGTCTGATTCTATCAGAAATAGGCAGATCCTCACATAAACTAGCAAGCACACAAACCAAAATTTTAACCTTACTTCTTGGTAAAATTATTTCTGGTGATCTTTTAAATAAATTAAAAAATGTAAAAATCAAAAACAAATTTATTCCTAGTTTGGATTTAGAATTTTTATACACAAATTTTTCTGGAAAAAAATGTCTAAATTTGCTAAAGATGCACTCAACAAAAATATAATGACCTATTCCTACACATAAAATCATAAAGACGTGCCATCTAATCACTGATCAACAATGTTTTTTCTTCTTTGATAGCAAGATTTATGGACAGTTTACTGATGGGGTCTCCTCTTAGTGGAATTTAGCTTGTCTGTTTTTAGAATTTCTGAAATTTGGTCCCTTCAAAAATATTTTGCCACAAAATTCTTCTAACTTCAGAGACATAGATGGTTGTCTACTAAGACATAATTTTACACGATCTTGTCAATAAACTAAATAATATCGAATCCACAATAGACTTTACCTCTGAATCTAACAACACTTTACCCTTCCTCGTATTGCAAAGAAATAATAAATTTCAGTTTGATGTTTAGAGAAAAGCTGTCGATGACTTCATCAATTTTTATTCCTATTACTGTAACAAGATAAAATCAGGAAAAAATTATGAGATTCTATTTAAGAACACTAAGAATCTGCATCCCCTGGTACTTAACCAAAGAAGAAAAAAAAATAGAAAACACTTTCCAAAAAACTTCAATATCCTCATTATTTCATCCACAAGGCTAAGAGAAAGGCATACAAATGATATGACCCCCAAAAAATAACATTATTAACAATAATAAACTGGATAAAAACGCACATGATACTGTCAATTTATTAACATTCATTATCCAAAACAATTTATCCAATCTTAAGATGATGAAAATAAACTAAACTCATTTATAAATGGAACTTTGTCTGTCTGTCTGTGTGTGTGTGTGTGTCTGTTACCTATAGACTCCGAAACAGCTGAACTGATTTCTTGAAAATTTACACAGTTGTACTATAAGCATCTGCAAGTGTTCTTAGCTAGGTTTTGTGTCGAGGTACCCCCGATAAATATTGAAAATTGATAATTGAAAAAATCGGATTATAGAAGGAGTGGTCCGATTTTAATAAAATCTGATACACTCATAGACAAAGACATAAGAAACGATATTCAGAAGTTTCAAGGTTGGAGTTCTTACAATAGTCCAGGAAATCGATAATATATATATATAAAAGGCAAGAAGTTTGTGTGTGTGTCTGTTTATCTGTCTGTATGTCCACAATTTTTATCCACTTCTCACTAAACTTCACACAAATATTCTTTAGGCTGAGTCTGAGCTCCAGGACCATGGATTAGTTTTAAAGCTTTCATTACACCCAAGCAACATCGGGCTATACTGCTAGTAACAACTACATTCAAAACATTTTTTCTTTTCTTTTTTTAATCGTTTCACCCCGAGCAAGGCATTCCACTGCCACTATTGCGCAGGGGGTTACATAGAGTCGGGGAAGTGATGGGAAAAGGATGGTTAGATATAGGAAATATCAGAAGGAGGGTGATAGATGGGTAAGGGTACCGAGAATGAGGGTTGCTTAGATGGTGAGAGTGTTTGAGAGAATAGATGCAAGTTAGTGTGTTAGAAGGTGTCTATTGACCTTACATTTAAACTCCTGGAGATTGTAGCTGCCGTGGAAGCATGCATGTGGAAGGGAATTCCACAGGCGGGAAATGCGAGAAAAGAAGCTGTTGGAGTAGAAATTATGGTTACATCTTATCTGTTTCACTGTAAAAGGGTGGGACCTAGTTGCAAATCTAGTATCTCGTGTAAATTCGTACTTAGCCTTCACCAATGACCTAAGTTCATCGGAGCAGAAGCTGTGAAAGTACTTATAGAAGGGGCACAGGGAAGCCACGTCACGCCGGTGAGAGAGTGGTTGCAGCCGGTCTGCCAAGTTAGGATCGATCACGTTACAGATTCTCCGTTGTATTTTAACAGGGGCACTCGAGCAGATGTGGCAGCAGTATTCAATACACGGGCGGATGGTAGATTTATATATGTGCAGGATAGATTTAGACAGGAAAAATTTCCGGGCCCTGCACAGAGAACCGACCTTCATAGCAGTGGACTTAGCAATGGATTCGATATAGTCATTCCATTTGAGGTCCTCCGAGAATGTAAGGCCAAGGAGGCATAGTGTTTTACTCTCAGGGAGGCAAGCCTGTTCTATGCTAATGGGAGGTAGATGCAATTGTCTATGATGGTTAATTGATAGCAGCTTCATTTTGGAAGCATTGAAATTCACAAGCCATTTCCTACCCCAGTCCACTACGGATTGGAGGTCCTTTTCAAGCTCAGCAGCGAGGTCCGCTTTGTCACCCATACTGGGTTTTTGATAGAGGCGAGAGTAAATTGTGGTGTCATCGGCGTACATGCCTACTTGGGATCTAATGGCATCTGAGAGATCATTAATGTAGATCAGAAAGAGCGTGGGACCTAGGATAGAGCCTTGAGGGACGCCAGCATTTGTATGGTAGTTTTGGGAAGCATGTCCGTTTAATACTACCTTCAATGTGCGGTTAGAGAGGAATGACTGGATTAGATCAAACAAATGTCCAGTTATACCATAGCTTTGCAGTTTGCATAAAAGGCCAGCATGGTAGACTCTGTCGAACGCTTTGGAGATATCCAAGGCAATGGTTTGGGCTTCACCATTTTTGTCGAGAGCCTGGTATATGTACTCGGAAATGGTCGTTAGCAAATCAGCAGTAGACCTGGTGAAGCGTAAACCATACTGTTTGTCCAAGAGAAGACTGTTGGCCGTGAGATGCTGAATCACCTCGGCGTTGATAATGGCTTCGAAAACTTTACCAAAGATTGGAAGGAGGCTGATAGGGTGGTAATTAGCGGGGTCCGAGGGTTCGCCAGTATTCTTAAATATAGGAACTACAGAGGAGGACTTCCAACAGGCAGGACAGCAGGAAGCAGATAGGCAGAAGTTATAGAGTTTAGAGAGGACAGAGGAGAGTTCTGGAGCACATTTCTTCAGGACTATGATTAGGATTCCATCACCACCACTCGCTTTGTGAGGGTCAAGTCTTGAGATTAGATTTGAGATTGATCAGGACCAAAAATACTCCTAAAAATCATAAAGTCAGTCAGTTAAGTGCCATGGCGATCATGTCTCAAAAGAAACATGGCTGACTGATCAGAAGATTATCTCGCAGTAAGTTGTCATTACATTCTGCAGTAGACTGGTTGCCAGCCAAGGCTATAGAACCAAATCTGTCCTGTTATTTGACTCATATCTAGATGGGGATGAGATGTATTATATTATTAAGTGGTAATCAGAGGGGGATCAGTTTATTACTTCATAAAAATATAAAACTGATCCCCCACTTTATGACTACTAGAAGCCTTAATCATGTTTCCAACTATTGTATTCAGTCAGTCAGTCAGTCAGTTAAGTGCCATACATCATACAGGCTTGGGCAATCATGTCTAGAAAGAGACATGACTGACTAGGTAGAAGATTATCCCGCAGAAGGTTGCCATTACTTTCTGCGGTTGACTAGTTGTCAACCAAGGCTATAGAACCAAGTCTGTCTTGTTATTTAACCCATAACTGGAGGGAAGAGACGAATTAATACCTTTCCCAAGAGTATTTGCATATAAGTGAATGCAAAAAATTCAACTGCAATTCAAACTTGGCTGTATAAAATAAATTGTAAAAATTGTTCCTCACTATACATTGGGGAAACTTGCAGAAAAAAAAATGACATCTGAGAACATAAATTGATCTTATACACAAAAATTAATCGAATGCATTAGTTTTACATAGAAATAAATTCAACAACAAGTTTCCCCCCACAAATATTCCTAACACATCACTTAATTTTGTTTATTAGATAATGAATTGTATCACTTCATGTCTTCCATAGTTTGCTTGATGTTACAACTAACATGATGAATATCTATTAGCATTCCTAAATTCAAAAAGTTTGAAAAACTAATAACATTTTGCTTTTGTATATAAATACTTGTTACAAAATAAAATCCTTGCAGTTACATTGATAAAGTGCAACAAAGAACAAAACATGTCTACTAAGAAAAGCTTCCTTTTTTTTTTACTGATATTGTTCTTCTACAGGAATATTTTATCTGAAATGTTTGCATACACAGCTATATATATATATATATGCCGCTTCTGAGTGTTGACTTGACTATATATATTATGTTACATTTATGGCACAACTTGCACTTTCATATCTTATGCAATCATATTTCAAACTGACAGTTTTAGATTTGAATTTAAATTCACTTGATGTTCATGGGAATTAAATTTTATGAAGTTAATTTACTATTTTTTTAATAACAAAATAAAAAATTGAAATATTTTAAGGTTACATGTAGATAAAAATTTAAAATTTAAATTTAAAATTTAGAACTAAAATAAAAAATACAAAATATTAAAAAAATATGTAGGGAAAGAAATTAAAGAGGCGTAAGTCATAAAATGTAAAAATTTAAACATTCAAATATTACATGCAGATAAAAAAATTAAAATTCTAAAATTTTAAATGCAATAAAATAAATGTTGTGGTGTCCTGCCTCTAAAGAGTCTATGTTGGACTATTCTGCCTACTCTAAGATTAGTAGGAGAGGAGGCCTTGGATGAACAGCTGAATTGATTGAACGCTGGACAACCAACACGCACACACTATTCATGTAATACTCTTCTGTTGTACTTACTGTTAATTTTTTTTTTACATATATATATTATCATGTGGCCCCAAGCAAGACATATTACTGTCACTGTTGTGCAGAGGGTTACATTGGAGGAGTGTTATGAGAAAGAGTGACAGGCTACAGAGGGTGTCAGAAAGAGAGTATAAGAAGGAAGAGAATACTGATGAGTGGGGTGGACGAAGAAAAAAGCATGAGAGGATGTAAGTTAGTGAGACAGGAGGTGACTATTGACTTTACATTTGAATTCTTGAAGATTGTAGCTGTCAGGAAAGCATGTATGCAGAAGGGAATTCCACAGGCAGAAAGTGCAAGAAAAGAAGCTGCTGGAGTAGAATTTGTGTTTACAATTTATCGGTTTCACAGTAAAAGGGTGGGACTTAGTTGCTAATCTTGTGGCACGAGGAAATTCATATATGGGGGTACCAGTGAGCTAAGTTCATCGGAGCAGAATGCGTGAAAGTATTTGTAGAAGAGACACAGGGAAGCCACATTGTATCAGTGGGAAAGTGACTGTATCCTAGCTGCCAAGTTGGGATCGATCACATGTACAGACTCTTCATTTGGTTTGGTCAAGGACACCTAAGTGGATAGCAGGAGCACCCAAACAGATATGGCAGCAATATTCAATGCACAGGCAAATGGTAGATTTGTATATGTGCAGGATTGTTTTGAATGGGAAAAACTTCCTGGCCCTACACAGAAAACCAACTTTCTTACCAGCAGATTTAGCTATGGATTCTATATAGTTATTCCACTTTAGCTATGGATTCTATATAGTTATTCCACTTAAAGTCTGATGTGAGAGTTAATCCAAGGAGGCACAGTGTTTTACTTTCAGGGAGAGAAGCCTGATTCATGTTAATGGGTGGGATGAACGATTATCTGTGATGGTTAATACAATATTTCTATAACACATGTCTTGTTATTTCTTAAACTTTTCACTTGGTCACAACAATCAAATTAAAAGAACATAAAAATTAAGAATAAATGTAATATAATAATCTGGCCCCACCCAAGAAGGCTGATGAAGCGTGGGTGTTTTCGGTCATTGAAAGCAGCGGATGTCATTTTGACCCTATTTCCGGCAGAGCGGAAATAGCTCAGGCAAACAGACAGGTCTCTGAGAATTTACGTAGGCGTCGTGTAGGCGTCGCGTGATCAAGGCAAAGCCGGAAGAAACGATTCCCGGTTTTGGAAGATATATAAAGACTGCAAAAAACACGGATTTGCCAGTCCAGTCAGAAGTCGAAACAGAGAAGTCGAAGAGTCAGTGCCAGTCACAGTCGAAGTCTCGTCAGAGTCAGAGAAGTCGAAAAAGTCAGTCTCGACAAAAGAAGAAGAGAAGACGAAGAAGTCAGTCTCGACAGAAGAAGAAGAGAAGTCGAAAAAGTCAGTCTCGGCAGAAGTCTCGAGAAGTCAAAGAAGAAGCTAGACGAACTGAGCAGAGAGTATACACTCCCGTCGTCACCCCTGTCAACCTTGGAAGAGCGCTCTCTCACTCCCTGTTCCTAGGCGACACGGTCCATCGTCGTTAATAAAAAATATGATGATATATTTTTATATATATATGTGTCTGTTTATTGGTATACAACAAACATCATTTGGTGCTAGTGACTTGGTTTTGAAACAACAAAACATTGATGCGAACATTATTGGGTTACCACAACAACGATTGAAAATTCAACAGACTTGAAATTTCCGGAATTAAAACTGCCACCAGAAAAAAAAAGAAGACGAAAATATAGTAAACAACCGGACGAGACCAACGAAAGGTAGGTGACACTTTGATTTAATAGTGTGTGTGTTCTCTGCTCGTGTTTATAGTAGGTCTGGTTGAAAAAAAAATGGGACAGCATATTGTTGCCGATCTGACCGTAGAAATGAGAAATATGGATTGTTCGG
Organism: Ascarosepion bandense; assembly: GCA_037127315.1. NCBI lineage: Eukaryota > Metazoa > Mollusca > Cephalopoda > Sepiida > Sepiidae > Ascarosepion > Ascarosepion bandense. The sequence goes on along the minus strand of JBBBDQ010001255.1, from coordinate 2,377,248 downwards.
TAGAACGGAGAGGGAAGGTGTTAAAATTGAGAGGGGTGTTAAAAGTTGACAAGAAGGTGTTAAAGTTGGAGGAGAGGAGTGTTAAAATTAAAGGGTATTGAAGTTGACGAGAGGGAGAGGGTTGAGATGTTTGCCTGTCTGTGGGTGCGGGGCGTCTGAGTTGACGATTTATTTTTGTTGTTAATGTTTACCATATATATGAAGTGAGTTTATTGGTATGTTGCTTAATTAATCGTACTTTTATTGAGTAAGTAAAAGAAGTTTCTTCTACTCTTTAAAGTGGATAATTGGATTAACTTGTTGATAGCAATGGTTTTCTTTGGTTTGTGCAAGAAAATAGTTAATATTTCATAGAATAAATATTTAATGAAATAATTTTGGGTTGTGTCTTAATTTTACTTAAAAAGCGGCATGAACTTTTCAGACAACCCGATAGAAATATTGACGAACAACTATTCTCAATGTGATTATGAAGGTCAGTTGTATGGTTGAAATAGTTGAGTTTTTCTGATCAGTACTCGAGCCGAATTAAAAAAAAAAAAAAATACAATCGATGTTCTACGTACACAAACTTTCCCCAATTGGAGTATTAGCGTAAAATGACCCTCTTCATTTTCTCCATTTGGCTTTGTATTGCATGAACTAAATCAAAATTGGTGAACATTGACAAATTATAAATGTAGCTGAATGCTACCACAATAGGAAAATCAGAGAAATGAAAGGGTTCTTTAATTTTGATCTCGTCAACGAAATTTGTTCGTAAACGTTAATTTGTAATCTTTACACAGGTATTGTCAAAATTTAAAAATGTTTGTGTTTTGCGTGACATTTCTACAGCATAGAAATGACTTAAATGTTATCGAGAGTTTTAAAGTGTAATTTTAATTATGCAGTTAACAACAGCCAACAAAATCGCCAATTATAAATATATCTCAACATCGTTGCTTGAAAACAACTGCATTGTTTGGTTATTTCTTTGCGAATACACCGATTATATATATTCTTAAAACATTCACCCGCGTCTCAGTGTTTCACGATATGAGTCAGATATTGAAAAGATATTTTGTTATCAATATGGTGGAATCGGATTATTTGGGGAGATTTGGGAAAATTAAATTAAAATCTAAAACTTATTTTTATTTACGTGAAAGTACTTCACTTTTATGCTTTTGTGCAGGTTCCCATAAATTCAACATCCTCTGTGAATTTTCATTTATGTGACTTGGGAAATATCTTTTGAAGATATATTAAATTTCTGAAAACTAGTAAATATGGAGAGATTTCGTGAAGGATGTGAGGAACTCCCGAAGAAGTTGACGATAGGAGTTATTGCTGGCATGGTCGGCGTAATAATAATCCTGGGAATAATAGCCAGGAAGCGGATTTTTAAGTGTAAAAGAAGCAACAGTGCTTCGGAAAAGGAAATTGAGTTATCCGCTGTGAATAGTACTCCGGGGTCAACGGGCGTTCAAATGTCTCGGCGTTAAACAGAGAGATGTTAACAAATCAGATATACTTGGTTTCGAATCCAGAGGAAGTAGTTCAGGGAATGGAAAGCATTGCACAAACTAAGGAACTACGAGTCACGGGTCCATTTTTTTAAATTTTTTTTTTAGACTAAATTAATATCCTCCACAAGTAAATTGCATGCGGATTAAAGTTGGAATCAGGGTAATTTTCTTAAATTTCTATTGAACATTTCTCGGTCAGACTATGAATGTTATGTACGGCAAATAATGACCATTTTTTTCTGTGTTCAAACATAGTATGTTTGAAATTAAATTAAATTAAATGAGGTTACGTGGTAACAATAAACTCGAGCAGAAGCACACATGGTGTTGGTCAAAGGTCATTTACTCGATGTTAGTTTTGAAACTAGAGCGCGGTTACCGCTTAATAATCATGTGATTATGCATCGAAGAGTCTACGCTTATGGACAGACGCGAGAAAGAAAATGAACATTTTTAGGAACTTTGCCCAATTCTGTGAAAATGGATATTAAAAAAAAAAAAAAAGAAAAAAAAAAAAAGGAGGAAAAAAAAAGAAAGAAAAAAAAAGAACAATGAAACATCGAGCTGGTAGAACAATTTTCAAGATGGACATGAACATTGTCGGGTTGCCGATGTAGGCTCCCCTATATATTTTTTTTTTTTGTTGTTTTTTTGTTTCAGCATGCACATGTTTTTGTTGTTTTGGCATGCACATGTTTATACAATTGTCGGGCTTGTGTGGCATGGGGAGGAGAGTGAGGATGTTGCGCTTAAAATGTTCTTAGGCGAACATTTTGGAAAATGGGTGGGCGAGGAGTGTAATATAATAATCTGGCCCCACCCAAGAAGGCTGATGAAGCGTGGGTGTTTTCGATCATTGAAAGCAGCGGATGTCATTTTGACCCTATTTCCGGCAGAGCGGAAATAGCTCAGGCAAACAGACAGGTCTCTGAGAATTTACGTAGGCGTCGTGTAGGCGTCGCGTGATCAAGGCAAAGCCGGAAGAAACGATTCCCGGTTTTGGAAGATATATAAAGACTGCGAAAAACACGGATTTGCCAGTCCAGTCAGAAGTCGAAACAGAGAAGTCGAAGAGTCAGTGCCAGTCACAGTCGAAGTATCGTCAGAGTCAGAGAAGTCGAAAAAGTCAGTCTCGACAGAAGAAGAAGAGAAGACGAAGAAGTCAGTCTCGACAGGCAGTCAGTCGACAGAAGCTGAAGAAGTCGAAAAAGGCAGTCTCGACAGAAGAAGAAGAGAAGTCGAAAAAGTCAGTCTCGGCAGAAGTCTCGAGAAGTCGAAGAAGAAGCTAGACGAGCTAAGCAGAGGGGCCACACTCCCGTCGAAACCCCATTAGAAGCGCGCTCTCAATTCTCTGCCCTTGTGCCACACGGTCCATCGTTCATCAATAAAAATATAAGTCATATATTTTTATATACACCCGTGTTTGTTATTTGTCGCTATATAACATAAAAAGTAAAATTTAGAATTAAAATTAAAATGGTAGGGAGCAAAAATAACAGGAGTTTAATTCATAATTGTTAAAAATAATATTGTGGGTAAAGAAAGAAAGAAAGAAAGAAAGAAAGAAAGAAAGAAAGAAAGAGGCAAATGTAAAATGGGATCTATATCAATCTGGGTGGGATCTATATCAATCTGGGTCTAAGAATTTAAGTAAGTATTTTTTTCTATGACAGCATGTGGTCATTAAATCACTTCTTTTATTAAGTAAATCTGAATTCTTGAAATGGTTTAAGATAACAACTTTTTCTAAAAGGCATAGATTATATTTATCTCATTTTCCATTGTAATGTTTGGATTTAGCTACAATATTCCAGGTAATTAAACACAAATATAATTGACACTTTTTTTGTTTGAAGATTTTTTTACCGTAGGTGATGGTAGAAATGTTTGTAAATTAAGTTAAGGAAGGGTTTTACCAATGTTAGTTTGGATGTTACAACTGAAGGGTGGGTTTAACCAAATATTGTTGCATTTACATGATTTCTGCTTATTTCTGCCTACCTTGTTTTTAATGGAGTATTTTAAACTAATGTTGAGTTTGCTTTTTTCTAAAGCATTAATGCATTTAATTTTAGAATTATCAAACATTTCCTTATTGCTAAAGTTGGTTCTTAAATGAAATTGGCTAGATTTGTGTAGGCTGTTGGTGATTTTCTGGGGGTGATTTGATTCCTTGTTGATGTACATATGGTTATTTACATCCTTAGTGTACAAATTGTATAGACCATTAAATTAATATAAATGAACTTTATAAGCTTAAATTCCCATGAACATCAAGTAAATTCAAATTCAAATCTAATAAACTGTCAGTTTGAAATATGCATCTGATGATTGCATAACGCATGAAACTCCAAGTTATACCATAAACATAAGCTAATATGCATATTTATTAGTATATATATAATGTAGCTCTGTTCATACATTGAGCACTGTTTTATTAACACCTGAATAATAATAATGCAATACATATGTGCACTATCTTTATTTATATTTATTAATTTATGTCATCTATATATATATATATCTATATATATATATATAAATGTAAACTTATTGCTATACTCGTTTCGAAAAACCCTCCAAGTACATATGCAGAAGGAAAAAATGGTAATAAAAAAAGAAAGAGCTAAGCACTTGAACATCAGTCAAAGTACGTAGCCCAAAGAAAAAAACCCAAGATGAGTAACCTAAAACAAAAAGCACTCAATACACAAGTAGAGCCAACCTTTTCTGAATATCCACTTAGTTGAAACCTTGGTAGTTTCTTTGGCTCTTTAGGTTAGTTACTTACTTTGTTATATATATATATATATATATATATATATATATATATATAAATATACATATATATATGTGCATAAATACAAAAACAATATATATATATATATATAAGTGTGTCATTTGGCAGGATTCGAACCCGTTTACATTTGTTGACATTACAATACATTTCAGAGCAGATATGTTTGTTTATGATGGATAGAAAATTGTGTTATATAGGCTTGATAAAAACCTCGTTTAGACTGGAGGCTATTCATGGTCGAGAGGTCTAAGACGTTAACATGTTTATATATATATATATATATATATATATCTGCATAAATACAAAAACAAACCTAACACTGTTCTTTTACAGATACACTCTATCTGAAATGATTACATATATATATATATATAAAGTATTATCGTATCGTTAAGTACACATATCCAGATATTGGTGTTGAAGACATTAATCACGAGTTAGTTACTTATATCTTTAAAAAAATGAAATACTTTTAATTCTTTATATTTAGTAGCTAGTTTGGATATATGACAAGATATGTAAATTACATTATGTAGATTTCTTTTTTAGAACTGAATATTCATATGCACATCACAATATCTTTATGCTTCTCTGTACGTCTGTGCTTGTGAATTTTCAGCAGTTGATGCATATACATATGGCAGTATATATTTCTGTATATATAAATAAATAGATGACATGATTTCATTAGGATTTACCAAGTGAAAAAAAAATGCTCTTGCCTCAGCCAGGCTCTAATTCTTTCAAATTTCTAGATTGTCAATTCATGTGTACCTATAATTCTAGTTAGTTAAATTCAGTGAATTTTTTTCCCTTTCATTTTACATTCCATTCTTCCTAGAATTTCATCAAAGACTTGGATGCGACACTATATTTCTTCAACAAAAATAACACCTCTTCATGCCATAATCATTCAATATGATAAAAAATTATTTGCTTTTAGACAGAAAATAAATTCTCAATTGGCAGGTTATGATGACAGACAAGAACCTACCTTTGCCAAGAAAAAAGAAAAATTTCTTTTAAAAAAGCAGAAAAAGAAAATTTTTCCTGTTTTTTCATTTATCTCCATTTTTTTTATTATTTCTTTATTTATTTTGTGGAACCAGTGAAAGTTCTGAAAGTTAAGCACAACATCAGCCATCTTGGATTGTCATCACTCTGAAACTTTCTTGTCTCCAAACTAGCAAGTTGCTAGCAGCATGCAATAATTTTGTTTTTTTAATTTTTTCATATATGTCTGTGCTGCAGTGTCAATTTCTCTGTATTTATTAGGAATAAGAATTCTGCAAAAAATTGGCCTCATGTCAAACTTCATATCACATGCTTGAAACAAGTTCTAAGTAGTTTCTGGAATTTCATAAAAATCATCAGCATTTTTGGCTTGATTGACTTTTCTTATAATCTTTATACTTGAAATTATTTCCTTTAAATGCCTGCATATAAAACACTGATTTTCAAATTAACAAAAGTATTAGGTTGTTAGAAAAATAATGGTCGATTTCAGAACCATAATTTTGTTCTTGAAAAATTAACTGTAGAAATGTTGAAATTAGTCAAAATACGAGCCCTTAGAATATATGCACCTCTACTGACAAGATTATTTATTTCGTTGCTGATAAAAAAGTTATTGACTATGAGCAACAAAATCTTTGAAAGTTGAATTCACCTATGGTTTGGACCTGAAAGTTTTACCATTTAAAAATATGTTTAACTGCTTAAAAATGATAATCAGTTGGTGAAATATCAGGAGAATATGAAGGTTGTGGTAAACTCTTTTATCTAAAGTCTGAGTTTTTGCAACGTCATTATTGCAACATGTCACAGTGCATTGTTTTGAAGCAGAATTGGACTGCTTTAATTCACCAATGCAGATCACATTTTTTAGAGGCATGCATGTATTTTGGCAAGTTGATTGCAGTAAAGCTCTGCATTAATGCTCTGATTGGTTTCCAGAAACTCGAGTGGATAACACCAATTGTAAACTAGTCGACAGTTGCTATAATCTTTTGCTGATGCAAATTTGACTTTCAGAAATGTTTGAGGGGAATCATCACAATCAAGCTGTAGAAATAATCATTAGTAGTTATCATAAAGGATCCACTTTTCCTCACAAGTGACTATTCGGTCAAGAAAGAGATCATCAGTGTTACGCAGAAATAGCATCGAGCACACTTCAAAATCCCTAAGTTTTTGATTTTCATTGAAATCATGAGTAACCAATTTATCGAGCTTTCCCACCTTGCCAATACTCTGTAAATGGCATGAGACTGTTGCAGAGCTGACACCAAAACTTTGAGACATTTCTCTAACACTTTGACATGGTTTTGCTCAACAACTGCTTTCAATTGTTTGTGGTGAAAACTGTGTAACTGTCCTAAACTTTCACCTAGAAGGCTTTCATCAGCAATATGAAATTTCTGGACCCACTTTCATACTGTTTGATCCGCTTGTGGACCCATTTCCCCATGTTCTGTTGATATTGACAGAAGTTTGGGTGGCACTGTGCCTAAGTTTGAACTCATGCAACAAAACAGTTTTTACATTATTCGGACTATTGTTCTCATCTTTGTTGTCATTTTTACAACATTTCAGCCGTTGTACGTTCTGGCCTTCTTCAGGTGCTATAAATATTGAACCAAAAGCCTTCATTACAATTAATGGGGTATATCATTCTCATTCCTTGTGTAGTAATACTTCGATTGGAATTCATGAGTTAAGGCTACAACAGTGGTGAACAAGTAACTTACAGGGTTAGAGGGAGATAACTCATGACTTCCAGAAGAGGCACTAGGCAAGTAATGGAGTTCTTGTACCACACTGATTGTAATAAATGGTTCAGTTTAAAATTCCTAGCACCTGAAGAAGGCCAGAGCATACAATGGCTGAAATGTTGTACAAATGGCAACAAAGATGAGGACAACAGTTTGAATAATGTAATTACTGTAAATATTCCCTTGCTTCAGGCAGCAAAAATGAACAAAAATCATATTTTGTCACAAAAGCTTCTATGCTTCAAGAATATTTCTGTCTGAAAATAATTTTAAAATTATTTAAAAGCACACATTAATTATTATGTATACCAAAATTCACCTACATATACTATGCATACTATGTTAAAAATGGCTTTTTACAATACAACATTTTGAGCAGCCATTATTTTTGTAACAACCTAATATTATAATTCAAACAAAACAAGAAAACATTTAAAGACACATTTGAGAAAGCATTTAGAGACAATTTTGTGTGCATAAAATTTGAGTAGGCCTATGTGATAGACATGAGTGTGAAAGAGTACAAAAAATCCCGAGAGAAAAGTATGACACTGAATAAGAAAATACCCTAGTAGTGGACACATGCAATATATTTCTTTTTGTCTTATGAAGGACAAAACAAAGATATGCAAATTTTATGAACATATGTGCAGAATAAAATTCTTTACCGTCTGGAGCAAATCTTGTTGGTTATCCCACTTGACTTTCCAAAAAAAAAAACCCTCACTAGGAGACACTCCTTAAGCTTATAAATAGGCAATCAGATTCTTACTGATTCTCTTTCTTTTGTTACAACTCTGACTGAAAAGATGCTGAACTTTCTAGTCAGTATCTGTAATGGTTGCTATATTTGAATCATCTTTAACTGCATGTATTTTCTCTCCATCTTTTCTTCAAAACAAGAGTAAATATATGATGAAATTGAATATCATCTGTTTAAATGAAAACATATATGTATGACTCTGATTCAAAGTGAAAATCTTTATTTCTGTCAATTGATTGACCCATTTTAAAAGCAAATTTCTGAACATTTTAACCAAAACCAGTCTAACAATTTCTTTCACATATCTAACATTGATGCTTGCAACTTGTTTTCATCAAAACAGAAATGTCATTTTAACATTCCGATCATTTTTTGCAGAGCTCTTGTCTACTGATTACCTCCCTTTAGGTCAAAACACACTTATTGAAAGTCAACAACAACAGGCCAGAAATTTTTGGCTTATTGCATAGAGATGTCTTAAGCAGGAAGCAGTTAAAATGCAAAGAGCATATCCTGGATAAAACTGAGGCAATCATCTTATTTTTATAGAAGATCAGAATAATTACCTCCCTTTATTTCATGTCATCCATTTTGTTAAGATGTTGTCTGCTTTGTTCATTCTTTTTTTTTATGTTGTACCATGAAGGGTTAGAAGGAATGTGTATAAAGAGAAAAAGAAAAAAAAATGTGTAGAAAGTAAACACTTCTTGGCAACAATCTCCAGGGTGCTTGTGTCTCTTGTTGTTGTTTCTGATTTTTTTAACCAGTCAAAATTAAGCTTGTTGGTAGCTGCTGCCACTGATTGCAATGCAACCTGGAAAATTTGCTTGAGCAAAAAGATGCTGCGACAATGTCAACAGGAAATGATGCTTGTCTGTTCCTGTATTAATTCTGCCCGCAACATTATGATTGTTTGCTTGCATGTGCTTTGTGGTCAATGTGCAATTTGTATTTATTTACCAAGACAAAATTCTTACAAAAGTACTTTCATTCCTTGAAGGGAACATCGTGTTCCATGCCAAAATTACTGACATGAGCAAATGCTAATGAATTCGTTATTAGTGTTTCATGAATATCACAATTTGTTTACTTGTGTTAAATTAAATTTTGTTTTAAATTTTGTTTTAAATTTCTCAAGGCAGTTTTCAGAATGTTTCTGGCTTTTTCAACACTATTTGCATATTCTCTTTTTCATGTTTTTAAAATTGTTTTGAAGTTCCTTATTATTATTATTATTATTAGCAACAGCAGTAAATATAGCAGAGAAGTAAAGAAAGAAAAAGCAGAGTTTGCTGTAGTAATTAATATCCTCTCATTAAGTGTTCTCACTAGAAGTAACTGATGGGTTACACTGGACACCATGTTGCAGTACGTCTGTTCAATACTTGAGCATTCTTTGTAGTATTTTATTTTTCAATAATGCTGTCATCAGGATGGTTAGAAATTTTCTATCGAATTTCATTATTTCCAGCTTTTTTCTTAGGGTCATTGTTCCTGTTCCTAGTGCACTGACAACGAGTGGCATGACTGTCACTCTGATGTTGCATTACTTCCTTAGCTACCTGGGATGTTCAAGATACTTATCTCTCTTATCAAATCTACTCTTAAAATTCATTCTCAGATTATTACTGTCTTTAGGAAGGGAAGATTATGAGGATAGAGGGGATAGATAATGACTAATGTTTGATAGAAGAGATTAAGAATTTGATATTTTATTCTTTGCTGTTATACCTGAAATCAGTTGTGTTGATTTCTAATAAAAACACAATGGTGTTCTCTCTGACTATACTACACGTTTTCTTTGAATTTTGAAATCAGTTTTCATTCAGAGAGCTTGTAGGGATAAGAAATGACAAACTAAAAGCATCGTGGGAAAACCCAACAATGAAAAATTCACAAGTCAGTGCAAAAAGTAAATTCTGAATCCAGATTGGATTAAAAACAGAAAATTCATAATGATGTTATTTCACATCTAAAAGTGAAAATGTTTGCTGGAGCCAGTCAAATGACCAGATTTAATTACTTAAGGACATTATGTGACCAGTCAACGGAGTCAGATGGGAGCTGCGAGATGAAACAACTAAAATGTAACTTCAACTTCAATCGACTCGGAGATAAGGCCAGGTTGCACCTTGTTCTCTTTTGCCTTATCTCTTTCAACAATTACTACTCCAAACATTTTCTACAAGTTTTGATACTCATAACTTCATTGTTGAACACAAACTTTACTCTTAACTTCTTAATAATGTTTCTAATTGCACATTAACTCTTACAACTTACGTTATTTATATTTGTTTTAAATATTTATTTTAACATGAAAAAGGTATATTTTATTCTTACACCATTCTGCACTAATTAACACATTCCAACCTGCAACCAACCTTTTTTTTTTTCTCACACTTCTCACTTGTGAAACTTGTTTTCAACTTTTCAGTCAAATCTGATCTTCAAAAATTTAAATGCAACGTCAATCGTCATCGTTTTTATTCTTAACTGCTGTTTTATTATTGGTCTTGCTGTTAATGTTTTTCTTTTTCTTATATTTTCTTCATACTCAGTAAACCTTTGCATCTTAGTAGCTTTGTTGCCTTGCTTTGAGGGAAATGTTTAAAAAGAATATTAACTTTGTTGATAATCATTACATTTTTAGGGGTACTGGCATTTTCTGTACTTTTGAAATAAATTTATTTTTTTGTTTTCATTTCAATATATAATTATCAAATAAAAATTTGTGAAGAAGCAACATTTTTTCTTTGCATGTTTTTTTGATTAAGCTTTGATATGCACTATAACCCAGTTTTCAATTTATCGCAATAACCATATCTGCTCTGAAATGTATCGTAATGTCAACAAATGTAAACATGTTACAGAAATTAACAAAGATTAATGAAACTTGGTTATAAACAGTCGACAATTTGAAATGATTTGTTTGAAAGCTGTGTTATATAGGCTTGATTAAAACCTCATTTATACTAATGGTTATTCGTGGTTGAGAGGTCTAAGACGTGCCAGATCACATAGTAGCTTTCCCTATGTGGATAGGGGTTGCAGGTTTGAATCCTGTCAAACGACACACATTTTCGTAATAAAAATTTATCGTAAATAATCAGGCCAGTAGATATAAATATATAATACTGTTTAATTAAAAAGCAGAATATCTACTTAAATACGAGTGCCGATAAAAAATAATGTTCAAACAAATCATTTCAAATTAATAACTGTGTAAAATGTATTCTGACAAGAAAAACAGTAGATTTATGAGTAAATTTTTTTAATTAGCCAATGTATTGTAAACAGTTATTATTAATGTTAAGTTTGGTTTGGAGTTTTAAATTGAATTTTTAAATTAAATTGAATTTTTAAATTAAATTGAATTTTATTACTTTTAATACTGGTGCATGTTGTCTGATTTTTGACATTTTGTGTTCACATTAATTTGTAAAAAAGACAGACTTTCAAAGTAGATGCTTTTTTCTAAAAGCCAAAGTTGAATTTGATATTGCACACTGGCTGCAATATGATTTAATATCTTGTCTCTTCAACTCTCTTTGCAACCAATATTTTGTTGCTTCAAGGAATGACCATAGAAAATTTCAACTTCCAGAACAATTGATAACATTGATCTACAGATCAACAAATTTATTGATTTCACCAGCCAGTAGAAACTGAAGACATTGAACAATGCAAAGTTTCACAGAAAACATGCACACAAAAAACAAAAAACAATAAAAAAAAGAAAAATTATCAAAGAACTTGATTCTGAAAAAGGGAATTGACTCGAGTTTGTAACTTCTCAACAGGGAAACACAATGCAAACAGAAACGTGTCTGCTAGAAGAGTATGTCACTGTTGTTTGATTGGCCAGGAGAGAAACTAATTGATCCTGTGACAGGTTTTTCCCATGATGCCTCATGGGATGTGTCACTTCCTGCCAAGAGTAGCAAAATCAATCACGCTTTTCCCTCCTTTCTTTCGTTGCATACAAACATACATTATTAAATAATATCTACTAAAATATATGTATATATAGAAAACAAAAAATGCTGTTAGACAGAATGAATGCACAGAGAGACAGAAAAATCACACAGTTTTCTTTCATTTTTTCATCTTTGTGAGTGGAGGGGTGGGGTGGGGGAACCATGTATCAGGTGTCCCAAAATTGTTTGTACATCCTTACATCATGCTTCAAAGATAAATTGTGCCAAGGATTTTGCAGCTATCTAATAGAAAGTATCGCTTTTCTTTTCAACAAGTGGCACATTCTCATTTCTGTTCTGATGTCAAGATAAAACATATCCAGGTAAATGGATTTGATAAAAATAATATTAAAACCAGCGATGAAAATATTAGTCCAAAAACTCGTAATAATGATAATGACTATAATGAAAACGGAAGCCAAAATAAACTTGAAGGTGAGCTTAACTCTATTTTATTGATACTTGAAGATACTCATGGCATAGTAAGGCTCTTGTTTGTATATACTAGAAAGTCGTTATCTAGTATAACTATTCCATTTCATAACAAAGGGGGTAAGATTGGTATTGAGTACTTTTGAGACTACAATGGCCATTCTCAAAATTTCAGTGAATATGTGGAAGTCTAAAAATTACATCATCCAAAATATAACAAAAACAGAGAATGATGTGTGTATGTCATGTATACATTGTGTGTGTGTGTGTGTATATGTTTCAGAATCAAAGGACATGTTCAACATACAAAATTGTTCTTTTTTGCTACAAGATCAATTTATGAATGTGATAATCCAGAAAAATCTTTTCAATAATGATTTTGTATAAAAAGCATGAGGTAAGGTTTTCACCTGCATATGGACAAGAAACCAATTCAGCAGTTATACAAAGATAGAAACGGGCGTAAGACTAGAATTTGTCTGTTCATTGGATCTATTCAACTTGTACAGTGAGACTATTCTGAGGACTGTTATGCTAGGATTCCTCATTGGCGGTCACAATTTGAACAACATAAGATGTACAGATGACACAGAAAACTGCAATACCTCCTAAAAATAGTGTTGTATTGCCAAAGGTGGTAAACAATACACAGATAAAATAATATCTTATTCACTAAATACAATATAATAGTCTGTAGTAGATTACAAAAATATGGGTGGTTGAGTAACCCTCAAGTAACCCTCAAGTAACCCTCAAGTAACCCTCAAGTTACACTAACTTCCTCCTTCAACCGACTCACACTATCTATATATAAGTGAACCTGGTCCCGTGATCGAGCCATGTCACAACAAAAAGGCAGATGAAGAATGTTGAAAAAAAGGATTACATACAAACTACAAGAAAACTGAGTGTATGGTCATCGGCAAATGGAGCCCAAAATGCCAATTACAGGTTGGGGATACTAAAATCAAGCAAGTACAAAAATTTAAGTACTTGGGAATTGTTCAACAGCAGACGGAAAGTGTGACACTGAGATCTGAAGGTGAAGTGGAATGGTGAAGGACACATTCCACAAGCTGAGCAGAGTATTAAAAGACAGGAAAATTTCATTAGAAACAAAGAAGAGAGTACTGGATTGCTATATGATGTCTGTCCTTCAATATGGCAGTGAATGCTGGACAATATCAAAGATGAAGGAAAAACATGTGATAGAAAAAACTCTTAACATAGAACTTGTGGTTACATCAAGCCATTCCAACTGTAAAATGATGAGACCTTGCAGCCAATCTAGTACTGCACCTAAATCCATAAAGTCTAGGTACCAAAAATGAAAGTTCATCAAAACAATTACCATGAAAATATTTATAGAAAATGCACAGGGAAGCTATGTTACAGTGGTGGAAAAGTGAATGAAGCCAAGATGCCAGCTCAGGACCAGTAACATTGCAGCTTCTTTAAATTTTCTCAAAAATCTCTAAATTGTAAAGCAGGAGCACTAGACCAGATGTGGCAGCAATTTGTAAGACAATGATGAATGGCAGACTTATAGATATCTAAGATTTTGGCAAGAAACATTGTCGTGTAAAGGGCACAGTGAACCAACTTACCTAGCGGCACACTTAGAAGTTGATTCAGTATAATCTTTTCACTTCACATAAGTGGAAAGCATCAGTCTATGAAGGTGCAATGAGTTGCTCTCCTGAAGGTTAGTTTCCGCTATGTTGATGGAAGGTATTGTTGCAGGTGTTGTTTGTACGCAATGAGACAGGTTGCCTTTAGCCTGGTTTTTATGATGACCTTTCTGATGGTTTCTATAATTTGCACTCAACAACGCATATACTCACACGCACCACACATTAAAGTGTCCATATTAATTAGCAAATCAGAGTGACCACACTTGAGCTGAACATGCCTGAAAAATTTGTCTTCAAAGCCATTGCATCTGTAGTGAATATGGAATTGAAAGTAACTCACTTCTTTTCACTGTTTACAAATTTTGCAATCCAGTGTGAAATCTTTGACAAATAGAAAAAAAGGTTCGACCCCATACTAAAGAAAAAAGATGAAGTCAGATTTTACAATCTGGTCTTAATTATTTTCTAACCAATAAAAGGGAGTGATTTACAAAACTGAGAAAAGTTAACAAGCCAGTGTAAAAACAATTTTTGCTAATATACAGAGAAAGAAAGTGGAATAGGACGGAAGGGAGCATAGCTCAGATACGACGTTGCCATGATGTGACAAAAAGAAATTTCAATCTACTGAACTGGACATAAGTCTCGTCGACATATTGTTGGGACGCCTGTGCCTATTCGGCTATAATGGACTATTCCATTACTATGTAAAGTAATGGTGGCATCTACGTAGTAGAGTGTGCCGAGCAGCCGATCGACAAGTCAGTCGTAGACTTCCGGTGACGACCCGGAAGTACCCATTGCTCATACTACGTCTTACGACGGTTGAGACGATTAACCCTTATTCTTGTATTGGATACTAATAACCTTTGTAAATACTATTTTCACGGAATACAACAATTAACCTATTCCTGTTGTTGAGTTATTTATTCTTATTCACGATATAACACATATATTCGTTCCCCTTTTCTTTCTTGTATTCTGTCTTTCTTTATCTCTTTTTCTTTGTCCTCGCCATTCTCACCGTCAGCAAAAAGATGACAACAACCATAAGGCACTTCAATTGACTCTTAAAATTTAATGTCGATAAGTACAATTTTACTTTATTGATTTTACTTCCTTTTTACTTTCTTGCTGTCCACAAAAAGAAAGTAACATTGATTTTATTACTATCCAGTTAACCTTTTCTGCATACACATATTTTGCTACAACTACGACCTCTGGATTCATTTAACTCCGCACTACACTTTCTCTTTGAACATTTGCACACTTAATAATTTCACTTACTACAAATTGATGTTATTCTCTTCTGTAAATAAATTTCTATTTAAACATATAAATGAAACACTTTTATTCTTTCCAATCTTCTGATGATGATAATTATAATTTGTGGGGAGTTCAGTTATGTTTGGCATAAGGTTAATTTAATAAACATGATCGAGCTCCCTATATGCTACAGGAAGGAGTTATTGTAGAGAGTACATCTCCTTGGAAGGCTCAGGTCCTTATGATAGCCAATGAATGCCATTGTAAGAGACTAGTTGTTAACTATAGCCAGACTATCAACAGATTTACCCACCTTGATGCTTACCCTCTCCAAAGGATAGATGATCTTGTCTGAGATTTCTCGAATCAAGTATTATAGTTTGTTAGATCTGAAAAGTGCTTACCACCAAATACACATCCAAAGTGAGAATAAACCATACACTGCTTTTGAGGTTAAAGGCAAGCTTTACCAGTTCTGCAGAATGACTATAGATGTTATAATAAAACAACACTATCTGCTTAGAACCTACACCAATGTAGATAATATCATCATTACTGGATGGATACAGCAAGACCACAACCAGAATTTGGAAAGTTTCTGTGAAACTGCTTAGCTTCCTAATCTCACCTTTACTGAAAAAAGTTGGTCATATCAACTGAATCAATTGACTTTCTTGAATATACCATAATCCATGGCTCACTAAGTCCTGATGCATAGAGTTTGAAACACCTTAAAGAGCTACCAGTCCCTAAGGACAAGATCACTTTATGCCATGCATAAGAAGAAGAAGAAGAAGAAGAAGAAGACAACAACAACAACAATAAGACACTTCAACTGACTTCTAAAAATTAATGTTGATAAGTACAATTTGCCTTTATTGCCTTTCCTTCCTTTTCACTAACCCTAACCCTTGTCTGGGAAAAGAAAAAAAGGAACACTGACTTTATTGTCTGCACACACATATTTTGCTACAACTACAAACTCTGGATTCATTTAACTCCGCACTACACTTTCTCTTTAAACATTTGCACACTTAATAATTTCACTTACTACAAATTGATGTTATTCTCTTCTGTAAATAAATTTCCATTTAAACATGCAAATAAAACACCTATATTCTTTCCGACCTTCTGATGATGATAAACCAAATTGAGGAGAGTTCAGTGATGTTTGGCACAAAAGCCAGTTTAATAAACATTATTGAGCTCCCGATACATTACTTACCTTCGAAGATGCCTCCATTTTTAGAGGGACTGTGAGTGTCTTTTTTCCTTTTTATACTCTTGTGGAACTTGTTATTTTCAACCGCGACTTTAAATTTTAGTCGTTTGTAATTAAATTTTTTTCTTTTTAATCGTGTGCCAAGTTTCCCTTCTTAATTGTTATATTGATTGTGTCTCTGATTGTTTTCTAATTTGCCAACACATACCTTTGAAAAAGTGTTGGTTGAAAAGTACCTAAAGTATCACATGACATCCATTTTGTTTACATTATTATTATTATTATTATTATTATTATATATATATATATAATAATATATAAAAATTTTATATATAGTAATATATAAAAATTTTTTTCTTTCTTTTCTTTTTCCCTCCCTCCCTTCCTTCCTTTATCTCTCTTATCTCCCACCTTTTTTCCGTGTTGCTTAACTTTACATCAACTCAACACGGCCGGCCGTTAATTTTTAAGTTACAATTCTCTTTCCTTTTTTTGCGAACCCAGACGATGTCAATTTTTTCTTTTCTTGTTTATTTGATCTTATTTTGTTTTATCTTTTTCTTTTTTCTCTTTTTCTTTTTCTTTTTTAATTTCTTTGCAAATCTATTTAAAAAGGAAAATTAAAATGATTTTTCTCCAGTTTCTGAAAGGATTTTTCTGTTGCTGAGGTGATGTGTTATCCCCCGTGGGGATTTTCATATCAAAATGATCATCCAACATCATTGAATTAATCCTTTTTTAATTTATATATATATACATATATATATATATATATATATATATATATATATATATTAATAATAATAAATATACATTTAATGCTCACCAGTAGCACAACTCTGAGTTTCATGCCAGATGCAATCTTCAGGTGAACAGTTAACCATTACATAATTTAAATTTATATATACTCTGCTATCATAATAGTAAAACAGTATCAAAATTTAAATTATGTTATCAGTTTTAACTCTGCAACTGCAAATTGTGGTGTGCATGAAAGTCAAGAGTTGTGCAACTAATGAAAAAAATGCATATTTATTATTAATACATAATTTAATTGAACACTCAATGTGTGACATTACATATTCATATAGATACTTATGTGTGTGTGTGTGTGTGTGCATATGCAATTGTGTTATTACAATAGTTTAGGAAAGCATAATATCACTACACAAAAATGTTCATGTTTTAGAACAAAAACAGTTCCTCTTCAGGTGATATGTAAAAATAAATGGTGAAAACAATTTATTTTTTTTATTCATTCACCATTTATTTTTACATATAACCTGAAGTAGAACAGTTTTGTTCTGAAACATGAAAATTTTTGTGTAGTGATATTATACTTTTATAAACCATTGTAATAACAAAATTACAATATTAAGCTCTACTCTGTACTGAGCACTCTTTATAAAAGTAAATGCTTGAACAGTGGGTTTTTAATTTGAGTGTCCTTTCACTTTTCTGTAATTTATATAGATATATATATTATGGAAATTAACAAAGATTAACAAAATTGGTTATAAACAACCAACTATATGATTGGTTTATATATATATGAATTGTTTGAACATTATTTTTTATCGATAATCATATTTAAGTAGATATTCTATATTTTTTTTAATTAAACAGTATTATATATTTATATCTACTGACCTGATTATTTATGATAAATTTTTATTACAAAATGTGTGTCATTCGGCAGGATTCGAACTTGCAACCCCTATCTACATAGAGGAAGCTACCATTTGATCTGACAATGTCTTAGACCGCTCGATCACAAATGACCTCCAGTCTAAACAGAGTCACAGGTTTGAATCCTGCCAAATGACACACATTTTCGTAATAAAAATTTTTATTTATTTAGGCCAGTAGATATAAATATATAATACTGTTTAATTAAAAAAGAAACAGAATATCTACTTAAATATGAGTATCGATAAAAAATAATGTTCAAACAAATCATTTCAAATTGTCGGTTGCTTATAACCAAGTTTCATTAAAATTCATTAATTTCTGTAATATATATATATATATATATATATATATATATAGTGTAGTGAACACATAAATGAATGTCCGCAGAAAAAGAATATCACAACAAGATATACTTATCTGAGTAAACAACGTTCTACTTGTTGGCCTGTTGGAAATAAAAATGACACAGATGGCCTGCATAAAATACCATTGTTAGCGTGAATCTCAAAGCATATATAAATTCTTAATGAGATTCGCATTGCACTATACAAATTATGTTCTACATAGGTTCTTGATTGCAGCTGGGGAGTTTATCTATGAGTTATTAAGTTGCATAGAGCATGAATTCTTGAGACGTGCAATTGGTGGGGGATTGAATTTTATCTCTCACACAAAATTCTGCTACAAGCTATTTCATCTGACATTTTCAGAGTAACAAAAATGTTGGTTTATTTTTTAGTGCTTTTAAGGTTTTTATATATATATATCTATATATATAAAAGGCAAGATGTTTGTGTGTGTGTCTATCTGTCTGCCTGTCTGTATGTCCTTTATACAAATCTACAATTTTTATCCGATTCTCGCAAAACTTCACACAAATATTCTTTAGGCTTCCAGTCAGATCATGGGCTACTTATTTTTTCCTACTTTCCACCGATATCAGATCAGATCTGATCAAGATCAGGATTTCAGCCCTTTTATCATGGTTCTTGCTGCAGAATTATAGTTTTTAGTTTCAAACATTAGTAGATCTTCTCAGACAACTACTTTTCCTCGATATTCTACCAAATTTGATCAAAAACTAATATTCAGCCATCAATATGGCTCATTTTCTTCAATTTACTCCAGATGGGTATGATAAGTTTTTATAGACTTACTTAAGTTAGACTTATTTGACTCCAATATTCAAAATCAATACACCGATATCCTATTGTGTCTGATCAAAATCAGGTTTTCAGACCTTTTATTTTGGTTCTTGCATCAAGTTTTGCTCAAAGTAGTTATAATTGTAGTTCTTAGTCTCAGCCATGACACCATTTACTCGGAGGACTTATTTAGCCTTCAAAATTTAGTTTGCAATGGAAAACTTATTTGACATCAATACCAGAAATCAAAATTTGACTTACATCCATTCATTTTAGTGAGTTCTACGGCTTCGAGATCAACCTTTCAACAACCTACATTTTTCATGCCAACATCCAAAGAGTCTGAGCTCCAGGACCATGGATTAGTTCTAAAGCTTTCATTACACCCAAGCAACGCCAAGCTATAATGCTAGTATATGAATAAAGGCCAAAGGAATATTTAAATGAAGCAGTTATCTTAAGATTATATTTTGTAACAAATATTTCTATGCATAAGTAAAAAAAATAAGAAAGCAAAAACCTACTCGGATTTGCTATCGGTAGTCATAATCTAAACAACATAAGAGATATGCATTTGACGCTGTCGGTGATACTATTGTTGTTGGCTCAGAAGGAAAGTCATAGAAATTTGTAGACAATGTAGCGAAGAGAAGTGAGAAGAAAGGAAAGAAACCATATGTGCCAGCAATATTCAATGCATGGATAAATTGCAGACTTATAAATAAATACGATAGAATTTGGCAAGAAAAATTATCTATCTCGACACAGTGAATCAACTTTGCTAACTGCAGACGTGGCAATTGATTCAATAACTTCTTCAACTTTTATCTACCGTGTCCCTTCAGAACATAGGCAATAACGGCCCTCCACATCTCCCTATCCCTTGTTGCTCTTAATATCCGTTCTCCTGTTATCCACACTTCAACATTCATATGCTCAAGTCTATCAAGTATGTCATGTGTTGCCTTCCCTTGTCTCTCTTCCCCTCTGTCTCATGAGCATCAGTTTCTCCAAGCTCTCCTTTCTCATTACAAAACTTCAGCTTTTTCTTACTAATGTTAAGTATCAGCTTTCTTATCATGTCCATCCTCTTCAGAACCTTGTCATTGTTCACATGTTCCATCTATGGTATTCTCAGTATCTTTCTGTAGAACCACGTTTCAGTTGCTTAAAGTCTTTCCTTCATCTTTGATAAGATTGTCCAGTATTCACTGCCATATTGAAGAACAAACATCACATAACAATTCGGTACTCTCTTCTTTGTTGACAGTAAAATTTTTCTGTCTCTTAATACTCTACTCAGCATCTGGAATAAATACTTGGTCATGGCAATGCACGTTCGGATTTCTATATCACACTTTCCGTCCACTGTTAGAACAATTCCCAGGTATGTAAATTTCTGCACCTGTTTGATTTTAGTCTCCCCAACTTGTAGTTCGCATTTTGGTGGTCCTCTTTTTGCTGATTACCATTCGTTCAATTTCCTTATAATTAATATGTACTTTTTTTTTCTGATTTATTGAACTACTTCCTGTTTGTGATTTTGTAGTTCCATTTCTGTGTCTGCTATCAGCACAGCATCATCTGAGTGGAAAACTTTAGTCTGAGCAGGTGCAGTGAGTCACTTTTCTGGAGGTTAGCATCAGCCATGCTGATGGAAAATAAATTCAGATAATTAAAATCCTCTTATTGTGAAAAATGCATTATTCATTTTTTACACATAAAATTGTTTAGATATTTTAATCATTTGGCTTTCCAGATTCATACAGTAAGCTTGCAAACTATAACTGACAACACCTTCAAAAAACATTCCCAAATTTCTGTAATGTAAAAATCAATTTTTCATGGTTTTTATATTCAGCTGTTTTTGAAATGATCTTTTACGGTTTTGAATTACGCTACCGGTCATAATTATCAAGCCACCCTAGTTTGAAAAAAATGATGTATTTCATGCTATTTTCAGTATTTATTGCCAAGTGGATAATTCTAAATGAAAATAGAATGATTCTTTTGTTATTATTACTTTGCAAAATTTTACAAGGCAAATAGCGACAATTTACCCATCGCACCATGTATATTTGCTATATATACACTACCGGTCATAATTATCAAGCCACCTCAGTTTGAAAAAAATGATGCATTTCATACTATTTTTAGTATTTGTTGCCAAGTAGCTAATTCTAAATGAAAATAGAATGATTCTTTTGTTATTATTATTTTGCGAAACTTTACAAGGCAGTCAGGAAGACTTTGCTTTGGCCAGCAAATAAGAAGAAGAGACTAGCATGGGGAAGAGAGCACAAAAAACTGGACACCAGAACAGTTCATTTGATGTGTAGCAGATAAGAAATTAATTAAAATCAACCTTTTTCTTCACTTTTACAAAAATTCACAGTGTGAAATCCTGGTTTTCCCAAATAGAAAAAGGATTGATCATGTGCCTAAAGAAAAAGTCCAAACCAGATTTCACAAGTAGATGCTAAAATGATTTTTGACCAATGGGAGCGATTAGCAAGACCAAAAAGTACTTCTCAAGTAAATCAGACAGAGAGTCAGATGGGAGCCGAGAGATAAACATCTAAAACAACTTCAACTTCAAATCAACCTGGAGATAAGGTTAGGTCGGTCCTTCTTCTTTTTCTTCTTTTCTTTTCCAACAATTACTACTACAAACATTTTGTACGAACTCTACCCTTAACTCTACCCTTAACCTCTTAATAATGTTTCTAATTACACATTAACTCTTACAACTTATGTTAGTCTTTCCCTTTAATAAATTTCTATTTTAACATTCAAAATGCATATTTTATTCTTACACTATACCACAGAATTCCACACATTCCAACCTGCCGACAACCAACCTTCTGATAATGATGAAAACCTTCTGATGATAATTCTGGATAAAATTTGTAAGCTGTAGGGCGTTTGGTTATGTCTGACACAAGGCCAAATCAAAGAAACATTAACCAGTCCCCTATGCTACAGATGCACATGTTATTGTGCAGTATTAAAAAAGAACCATTTTATTTTCATTTAGAATTATCCACTTGGCAATAAGTACTAAAAATAGTATAAAATATATAATTTCTTTTAAAAAACTGGGGTGGCCTAATAATTATGGCTGGCAGTGTACATCCGAGTTCAGATGTATTCATCAGTATAGGTTTGGTTTCCATGGTTCATGTCTATTCATGTCTATTCTAACAGTATTATCTATAATTGACTCAAGTGGATAGTGTTGAATTTTAAACCATGGGATCAGATTTGAGATTAAAATGTTTTACTAAATTGATCTACTTTTAAAAGCTCAGTGCTTCTAAATTTTCAATTTGGTTTTTGAAACATTTAGGGACTACTTTCAAAATAATATGAGTTAACATAAACTTCTAATGAAAAGGAAGTTAAATCAAATTTTAGTTGTGTTAGGTTTTCAGATACAGCTCAGATCACTACTTGTTTGCTCAATGTGACATTTCCAGGTTAAACTGTTTCTATATTAGAAATATTTGTATTTTCTTTAATCAGTCCACCTCTATCAAGGCAATAATGTCACTAAGATGCAAGGGTCTGCTAAGAGTGAAAGTGAAGGAAAAGATTTAGAACAGAAACCCAATCTTACATAGGAATCAAGGGATAAACCTCCAATTCTGTTCAAAAGATTGTAAAGATGTATGAACTGGGTAATAGGTGAACCAATCTACTCTTATTGAGGAAAAGAAAAATAAATAACTAGTAAATAAAATTTCAGCGATTAGGCAGAGATGTTGCATATAAGAAAAAAGGCTTAAAAAATCTGTAAGAAACATTTTTTAAAAATAAAATTAAAGAAAACGAGAGTGCAGTGGGGTCCCAATCAAATATATGTATTTTGTTATAGAATTTAGGAATCTGACAATGCTGTAAAACTATTAAGTTTTAATTTAGTATAAGTTGTGAAAATTCTTATCAACTAAAAATCAAGCGGAAATTTTTTTTATTTCCATGTTGATCGTGTTGTACACTAGTAGAAAGTTTTATATAACTTGAGTTCGATGTAATTTGAAGCAATCAAAAAGGGGACGAAATCAAGTTGGCCATTCTGTTTATAATTATGAAAGGCAGTTTCTCTCTTCAGATGCATTAAGAAAGATTAAGCTTTATTTTCCGTTAACTTCTCCCCTACTTGTCATTACCTACTTGAAGCGTTATGCCGGGTTAAATTTTCATAAATCTAATTAAATTTGACCTTAAATTTTAGAAAAAGCCGCACAAATCACACAAAAGATATTTCATCCTTTGTAATCAAATGATGGCAGATTCATAGCAGAAAAAAAAAGATTAAGTCACATTTTATACATATATACATACATATGAACACCAAAAACTATAAACAAAAACTTCCCATTCTTGAGGCCCTCTGTATCAGTCAACCAACCAATAGGACTCAAGATAAACCAACATTCCAAAAAATTTATTATGAATATGGGAACAACATATTAATGTGCATATAACATTTAATGCCATATGTAATTCTACCAATTTCCAGTTAGTTCCTTATTGAAATGCCTGTTTTGTTAAAATTTCATGACAACAGTTAAATTTTAAAATTCTAAAATAACTATAGTAGAGTGTCAGTCACTTAAGTGCCATACGTGAAACATACTTGGGCAATCATGTCTCGAAAGACTGACTGGGCAGAAGATTATCCCACAGTAAGTTGCCATTACTTTCTGCAGTAAACTGGTTGCCAGCCAAGGCTATAGAACCTAATCTGTCCTGTTATTTGACTCATAGCTAGAAGGGGAAGAGATGAATTATATTATAAAATAATTAGAGGGGGATCAGTTTATTACTTCATAACAATATAAAACTGATTTCCCACTTTATGTCCAGTAGAAGCCTTAATCATGTTTTCAACTATTATATTCAATCAGTTAAGTACCATACATGATACACACTTTGGGCGATCATGTCTCAAAAGAGACATGACTGACTGGGCAGAAGATTATCCCACAGTAGGTTGCCATTGCTTTCTGCAGTAGATTGGTTGCCAGCCAAGGCTATAGAACCCAACCTTCCTGTTATTTAACTCATAAGGAAGAGACGGATTAATACCTTTCCCAAAGGTATTTGCACGTCAGTGAATGCAATGAATTCAACTGGAATTTGAACTCGGCTCCCCGATTTCTCATTACGAGCCGATATCCATTGCACCACAATGCACATAGTAGAGTGTATATTTTAAAAAATAAATATTGAACAGAATGCAGATTTTATCACAGTTACAATAACCTTCTCTTTGTAATTTTTTTATAATCAAGGCAAGCAAGGCAGTACTGCTACTGGTGCACAGGGGGTTACATAAGAGAAGAGTGATGAGAAAGAGTAACAAATTACATTAGGTGTCAGGGAAGGGGTAAGAGAAGGATGAGAACATTGGTGTGGAGACAGATGCATGACAGTATTGTGGAATGGGAGAAAAACATAATACAAGGGTTGTCAGGGAAAGGATGCAAGTCAAAGAGTGTCACAAAGGGGTCAGAGGTTCGAATCCTGCCAAATGATACACATTTTTGTAACAAAATTTTATCGCAAATAATCAGGCCGGTAGAAATAAATATATAATACTGTTTGATTATAAACAGAATATCTACTTAAATATGAGTATCGATCAAAAATAATGTTCAAACAAATAATTTGAAATTGTCAGTTGTTTATAACCAGTTTCATTAATCTTCGTTAATTTGACAATACATTTCAGAGCAGATATGGTTATTACGATGAATCAAAAATTGTGTTATAGGCTTAATTTGACTTCATTTATACTGATTGTCAATCATGGTCGAAGGGTCTAAGATGTACCAGATCACTTAATGGCTTCCCCTATGTGGATAGGGGTTGCAAGTTTGAATCCTGCCAAATGGCACATATTTTCGTAACAAAGATTTATTGTAAATAATCAGGCCAGTAGAAATAATATATAATACTGTTTGATTATGAACAGAATATCTACTTAAATACAAGTATTGATCAAAAATAATGTTCAAACAAATCATTTCAAATTGTCAGTTTTTTAAAAACCATTTTGTTAATCTTCATTATAGTGTTGAATTGTGATAATGTTTGTTGTTTTTTCAGTCGTTTTACTGATAAAATATATTTTGGCAAGCAGGTCTTTATCATAAAGTGCCTGATATTGAGGTGGAGATAAAAACAAAAATAGAAAAACAATTTTTCAACATAATAGAAAAGTACTTCTTCAAACTATTAAAAGTCATCAACAAAAACAGTCAAAATCATTTACTGAAAATATGGAAAAGATAATAACCAAACACAACAAGAAAATACTTAATAAAAAGCAATAACAACACAAACAAAAGCAACAGCCAAAAGAAGGACAGCTGTCCACTTAATAATAAATGTCTACCAACATTATACACTAAGCTGCCATCACAAATAACACCAATACAAATAAAATGATTTACATAGGGGCAACAAAAACAGCCTTTAAAGAAAGATTCAATAACCACAAAACATCATTCAACACAAAAAACACGAAAACAATATCAAATTATATATATGAAAACAGAAAAGAAAATAACATTACAACCAAAATTAAATGAAAAATAGTAAAAATAACAGCACCACACAGCAGTAATAACGAAAGTTATAAATTATACTAAAGAGAAAAGCTAACAATAATCATTTTCAAAAATCAAAGTAAAATATGAAACAAAATAAATGGTATGTTGGGAAAATGTAGACAAGCAAACAAATACTTACTTTGCTAAACAAATAAAATCAAACAAAAATGAAACACATAACAAAAAATTTTGAAAAATAAAAATAGAAATATAAGTACGAACATACAAAAACTCAATTGTGACAAAAATCAGAAAATAATAAACAAAACATAGAAAAATATAAATATGATATATATATATATATATATATATATATATATATGCAAACACTTGATCACAACAAAAAACAGAAAATAATAGAACAACCACCAAACAAAATAAGCACTTGCATAAAGCCCACAAAACACAAACATAACCCAGAAAAAAAAACGTCACACAACAAAATCTACCAACACATTAAGAAAAAGGTTTGACCAATAAAAGAGATCAATACAGCAAAAGAACTCAAACCAAAATAAAAAAAATAAACAATATGAAGAAATTATGAAGACACCCATTCATGTGTACATTAAAAAAAAAAAGCAATCGAAATAAAAATAAATCAAACACCTGCCCAATAAAATAAAAAGGAAAAATAAACAAAAAGTAAAAGAAAATCAACCTATTGCATACAAAATCGCTCCCACAAAAATTACACCATGTCCTATATGAACAAAAAAAAAATGGGACTTAATGGCAAACTAGTCCTGATGAGTAAGAACATCATAAGCATCTTCACAAAACCTTGAAGTCAGCATGAACCTGCTCAGTTAAAACCTTAATCTCTTTGTGCTGATATATATATATATATATATATATGTATAAATGTATGAAATAAGAAGACAACATAATAGGAAAATTAAAACTATAAAGGTTTTCAGCCTAAAAAATATTCCTTATGATAAATAGCTGATGATGTTAAGCACAAATTAGTATAGGATTTACCTATGTGAATTCAAGAAATATCTAACCGACAATTATTTATTAAATAATTTGTCTTTGTGAAGTTTTATCTAATGGCAGCAGTAGCAGTGAAAGATGACCATTCGTTGAAAGGCAGGGTCCACAAACGGACATAAAATCAAACACTCCTATCATTTTAAAGATGAAAGTTTGATCTCAAAATATTAATGAATAATAAATAGGTAATATCCAACAACGTTTTTACCTTCATTTATTTTATGAAATGCATTGTGATAGCCTTCAAAACCTATCCTTACATCTGATTTCCTATTTCCGATTTTATTCTGAAATTTTCTTTCTGTCTCTTACATTTTCAATGAGATTCCATCAAACAGTTAAAAGCAGATTTACGTAAATCTGTATGTTTCAACAATGACCATTCTTCTCTGAATCTTGCGGACTGACATTACAGAATTACAAACAAAGAACTCTACCAAATAATAGAAGCCACATCTCTATTAACAGAAAGAACAACTGAAATGGATAACATTTGTAACTTAAAATAATCAATATGTTGATGTTCAACACGACTTTGAAGTGTAGGGAGCTGGTTAATGTTTCTTTTGTTCGGCCTTGTGTCTTTCTTAATCAAACTCCCTACAGCTTACATGATTTGTGTTGAATTTTATCATCATCAGAATTATTATCAGAAGGCTTTCATCAGAAGTTTAGCTGTCAGCAATTAGAATGTGTGTATTAGTGATGAAGAATGGAATAATAAAATATACACTTTACATTTAAAATAGAAATTTATTATAAGAAGGAATAACAAGAGTTTTAGAAATTAATGTTTAATTATAAACCTTAGTAAGAAGTTATGAGTAGAGTTCGTATTCAATGATGAGGTTGAAGAATTAAGAGTTTATACAAAATGTTTGTAGCAGTAATTGTTGAGAGAGAGAGAGAGAGAAAGAAAGAGGACAATGTCTGGGTCACTTGAAGTTAAAAGTTACATCTTTGATGTGTGTCAGCACACCACCTCCTCTGAACTGACCTTGACCGGTTAGTGACCATCCTTAAATACTGAAAAGTCATGTGGGGTGGATCAGAAATTATTTTTTTCTTTAGCTATGGAAAAGCTGTTTCTATTTGGAATTTTGCGATTTGATGACCAATCAGGATCCAGAGTTCCGCTACATGTCCTTAAAAGGGATTTGATATTTATTTATTTTTGGTTTACTTCCGGAACTTCTGCATGGAGCCAGATGTGCAAAGACCAGTTTTGGTTATTTGTTTTCTGAATCTCTGAGGGCAAACATCCGATCCCTCGCTTTACTCGTTGTCACCACAATTTCAAACAAAAAGTGAGGCAGGAAACCTTCTGGGAAATCTAATCACAGTTAATGAACTTGAGGAAAATTTTTCTGGGGGAAAGTTTTTCTATCAACTTACAGCCGCACTGACAGTTCCATCAATAAATGCCCCATGTTTCTTTATAACAAACATTTAATATGACCATTACTGCTTCCTTGTCCCAATTCGTTTTGCTCTTGTCATTTTCCAGTCTCTTTTTCTTCCAAAAACATTTTCTTTTAAACATTACTGCTTCCATCAAAAAATTTTCTTTTTCTTCTTTTCAAATTTTTGAGGAGATAAAAAAATTCTGCCATTTTTGCACACACAATTTCGTCTCTCTTGGTTTTAGAAAACATTTTTTTTTCATTTTCATCATTTCCTTTCTGATTCCCACGTTTTCTGATTTTTATCAGAATTTTGCTTTCATAATATTTTTTGACATACTAATTTTTTGTTAAGTTGTTTGCATTAAAAATATAGACATGTATATAGACGTGTATATAGACATGTATATAGACATGTATATAGCCGTGTATATGTCTGTCATATACACTACCAGCCATAATTATACTATTTTATAATTATTACTATTTTTAGTATTTATTGCCAAATGGAAATCGAATGGTTCTTTTGTTATTATTACTTTGCAAAATT
This sequence comes from Ascarosepion bandense, assembly GCA_037127315.1. NCBI lineage: Eukaryota > Metazoa > Mollusca > Cephalopoda > Sepiida > Sepiidae > Ascarosepion > Ascarosepion bandense. The sequence continues at coordinate 2,348,457 of JBBBDQ010001255.1, read as the reverse complement.
TTACAAGGCAAAGAAGCAAAGATGAACTCATCCGAATCATCCTAAATATTTTCATTCTTTCATTGATGAAACTGCAATATAGGTAATTATTAGAAATTTTATAAATTCATTTGATGAACATGTTATTTTGCAATTTTAACAAAAGAACCCTTCTATTTTCATTTACAATTATTCATTTGGCAATAAATACTAAAAAATAGTATGAAAGACATCATTTTTTTAAAACACTAGGGTTGCCTAATAATTATGGCCAGTAGTGTGTGTGTGTGTGTATATATATATAATTGAAATCTAAATCTAAACTTATTTATAAATGGAACGTTGTGTGTGTGTGTCTGTGTGTCTATGTGTGTGTCCTTTACCTATAGACTCCGAAACAGCTGAACTGATTTTCTTGAAAATTTACACAGTTGTACTATAAGCGTAATCAAAAAATTTGGGTTATAGAAGGAGTGGTCCGATTTTAATCAAATTTGATACACTCATAGACAAAGACATAAGAAACAATATTCAGAAGTTTCAAGGTTGCAGTTCTTATAATAGTGCAGAAAATCGATAATATATATATATAAGGCAAGCTGTTTGTGTGTGTGTCTGTTGATCTGCTTGTATGTCTGTATTTTTTTCAGCCCTTTTATTTTAGTTTTTGTTTCAGGTTTGGCTCTAAGTAGGTATAATTGTAGTTCTTAGTCTCAGCCATGATACCATTTACTCAGAGGACTTATTTAGCCTTCAAAATTCAGTTTACAACGAAAAAACTTATTTGATATCGATACCAGGAAATGAAAATTTGACTTACATCCATTCATTTTTCTTTCAGTCTACAGTTTTGCTTTAACTGGAAACAACTATTGGTTTTTAGTCTTTCATGCCAACATCCAAAGAGTCTGAGCTCCAGGACCATGGATTAGTTTTAAAGCTTTCATTACACCCAAGCAATGTTGGGCTATACTGCTAGTATATAGTAGTAGTATTTTTTCCATCTACTCAAACTAGTGTTTGTTTTCTTTTAACTCTTTACTTTTGTTTTGTTTTTTATTTCTTCGCATCTGAATTCTCAATAATTGATGCTTTTTCTTATTTTTATTTTTTTATTCCTTCTTTCTTTTAATTCTAATAACTGATTTTCTTTATTTCAATTCCCAATGAATGCTGTCTTTCTTTTTCTTTGTTTTCCCTTTCTTTTTCCTTTTTTCCTTTCTTTCTTTTTTCTTTTTCCTTTCTTTTCCTTTCTTTTTTCTTCTTTTTCCTTTATTTTTTCCTTTCTTTTTTTTTTCTTTTCTCAGTCACTGTCAGTGTCTCAACAGCAGATTTCAAGAATGCATTCGTATAGGAGGACGTCATCTAAAGGACGTAATGTTTTAAAAAATGAAAATTCAATCATTGTTTCTTAAATGGCATGTTTTAAGGTTTCAATTACTTTGAATAAAATATTTTTCTTCCGTCACTCTTGGTTTTATTGGATTGTTAAAAAGTTTCCGTTTTTTTCGGCCAAAATATATTTAGAGATTTTTGATAAACTCAAAAGAACAATAAACAATTTTATTGAACCTGACCTGGAATTTTGACTCCAGTCACTTTCCCCCCTTTGTAAATTTCCTTCCCTGTGCCTTTTCTATAAATCCTTTCATGGCACTTGTTTGGCTGAATTCTTTGCTATGGTGCCTAGACTTGACAAATTTAAGTGCAGTTCTAGATTGGCAGCAAGGTTACAGGTTGACTTGGCTAGATGTAACCATAAGTACTTTGCTAACAGTTTCTTTTCTCACACTTCTTGCATGTTGAACTTTCTTCAATGCCATGCTTTACAACGAACTTTGATCTTCAAAAATTTAAATGCAATATCAATCGTTATCTATTGTTTTCCTGATTACACTTCTTTTTTTCTTTAATAATGTTTCTTTTTTTGTAACTCTTTCACACGAGTACCATTTGTGTCTTAGTGGCATTACCTCCTTGCTTGAGATACTTGATTATATATATATATATATATAGTCATCCACAGACAGATCTGTTTCACTGTATCACAGCTCATCAGTATGGTTAGACATCCAATTGCTTTTAAGCCAGGATTGAAACTTGACCGAATTGGCGTCAGTCAGCAACTCTACCTCTGAGGTATGGGCGCATGGTAAAAGGAGTCAGTCTTTTTAGCATGTATATTATCATTATATAGGATTAATGCAGAGAAGGTCGTCACTTAAATGAGCAGAATCATGCCAACTTTGAAGTTTTAATTTCTGTCAAGTTTTTGTTTTTGTCCTACTTATATGGATTTTGGTGTAATTTGAGAATTTTCATACAGAGGTGGTCCACAGATGATTAATTGCTTTAGAATGCTTTTGTTATGTTGACTTCTCTTTAGTGTGGTAATATTTTCTTTTTATTGTGTAGGCCGTTGATTACTTTTTATTGGTTTCCTTTGTGCATGTGAATGGGTGTCAGCTTAATTGCTTTATAATGAGTTGGTTTCTTCTTGTCATTTAGCTTGATCTTTTTAAAATAAGAAAAACCCAGGACTTGATAGCAGATTGAAAATTAAATCCCTGATGAGTGAAAGCATCATAACAGTGTCTTCATGAAACTTCAAAGCCAGAATAGCTCTGCTCAGTTAAGTGACAAACTTCTCTACATTAATCCTATTAACACTTTATCTTTACCCTGATATTGAGCACTTTACGACAAAAGAACCTGCTTGCTAAAATATCTGAAAAAATAACAATCTTAGCACTAATTAGCATAACTCAATACTACACACACACACACACACACACACACACACACAGATATGGTTAAATAAAAAGAAGACAAAAGGAAAACTATATTTAACTTGCCTATGCGAGTTAATCAAGGCAAAAATATGAAATGAGCTTTATTCCAAATTACTTATCTATAAACAAACAGTGTTGGCAACTATATAACTTATGTCTTTTTGCCTTGATAAAGTCTATCACAGGACAAAATGTGTAGGTGAGTCAAATACAGTTTTCCTTTTGTCTTCTTTTTATTTAACCATCCTGTCCTTAATCTCAGATCATATCTGAGTGTATATATATATATATATATATATATATATATATATATAGTGTGTGTGTGTGTGTGTGTGTGTGTGTGTGTGAGAGAGTTGATGGTGCCTAGGAACTGAGTTAGAAGTTATGCAATTACTTTAGTTAGTTTTTTTTTGTGAGGGTGCTGTTGATGCTCGAGAAAGTGGGTCTGATGGATATGTTGGGTCTGTGTGTTTGGGGTAAGTCACATAGTATGGGTGTTTATGGTGGATTTCTTAAACCAGGAATTCTTTTCATTTTTGTGTTTTTAGTTATATATATATATATATATATATAGATATAATGTGTGTGTGTGTGTTTTTTGTCTTTATATATATATATATATATATATACACTTATTGTGTCAACCTTCAGTGATTCATCTTTTATGATTTTGCTTGTAGTGAAAGTCCCATTGCTTATCCAACCAGAATTTTTATTAAAGACAAAACCCAGTCAAAACAAACAAACACAGAGACAAAAGAGAGATCCTGTGGTTTTGACAATCAATGCAATTCTTCAAATATATTCATTAACACTCAGCAAGTATTATTGATAAATCCTGTGCAATGGAAAGGCTATGATATATTTTCCCTGGTACCAAATGTTCCATGAGACTGACACCGTCTTACTCAATATTGACACCATTGTTCTATTCATGTGTCTTTCTGTATCGATAGAGATATGTATTGAACCATGAAATAACACCCTCACATCCCAAGTGTGGCTTAGAATATTATGTCTTCTCTTGGGATTGGTGTGACAGATGAATGATTACCATTTTGTCTGGTTTCTGGTCGTATGTTTATGCTTCACAAAAGTTTCAAAAGATAAATGGTATTTCAGTTCTTTGAAAAATTTTCAAATATTTTCCTTTTTTATTTAACAGTGAATGGGTTTATTTCTTTCATTCTTTGTAATTTTAATTTTCTTTCTAGTATTTTTTTTTTATCTATTTACCAACATGTTTACTGCTCTGCAATGCAATGACTTGCAGAAACATTTGCAAACAAAGGCCATCAATTTTTGACACAAACAAAAGTCATAATATATTTTCTTTTTTTAAAAAGAATTATTTTTACATATTTTATTTATTTATTTATTTATACATTTCCGTTAATATTCATTTGCTGAAAAGTTTTTGGTGAGCAATTTGGATTTTACAAGTCTTTTGAATCTAAGAAGATACTGTCCTTCATTTAACATTTCTATATGAATAAAATTTTGAGCAAACACATTGATTACAATTATTTTAATGAAGATTTAATAACAAAAAAGAAAATTTTAATTATTATTTTCTCAACAGTGTAATGCTGAAATTGATAATTTCAGGGGGAAATTTTAATAAATATTTTTATCACACTTTCAAACAATTCTGTGACAGACACTTATTTTTTTCAATGCTAATCACCAAATTCTTGCTATATGTCCATATATATATATATATATATATATATATATATATATATGTGAAACCATAAAATGTAAACACAAATTCTACTCCATCAGCTTCTTTTCCCGCACTTCCCGCCTGTGGAATTCCCTTTTGTTTACTTGCTTCCTCGACAGCTACAATCTCCAAGAATTCAAATGTAAAGTCAATAGTCATCTCTTATCTCACTAACTTGAATCCTCTCTCTCTCTCTCTCTCTCTCTCTCTCTCTCTCTCTCTCTCATGGTCTCATCTCATTTTTACAGTATTCTCATCCCTCTCCTACCCACTTCCTGACATCCCCCATATTCTGTCACGCATTCTCATACTTTTCCTTCTATGTAACCCCCTGCCAAACATTGGCAGTAAAATGCCTTTCTTGTGGTGATATGATTATAAAAAAAAAAGATAGATAGATAGATAGCCCGACAGCTACAATCTCCAAGAATTTAAATGTAAAGTCAATAGTCATCTCCTATCTCACTAACCTGCATCCTCTCTCTCTCTCATGCTTCTTTCTTTGTTCACTCCACTCTCATCAGTATTCTCATCCTTTTCTTAGCCACTTCCTGACACCCCCTATAACCTGTCACTCTTTCTCATAACTTTCCTCCTATGTAACTCCCTGCACAACAGTGGCAGTAAATTGCCTTGCTTGGAGCAATATGATTATATATATATATATATATATATATATATATATATATATATATATAACTGTAAATTTGTCGTTGAACACATCTCGAAAAACCACTGAGTATAAACATGGAGAGGAAAAAAATGGAAACAAAAAAAGAAACGAACTAAGCACTTGAACATTAGTCAAAGTACTAGTCGAAAGAAAAAAACCCGAGATGAGGAACCTAACATGTAAAGCGCTCAATACACTAGTAGAGCAAACAAGTAAGTATCTAGCTAACCTAGAGAGTCAACGAACCTACCAAAGTTTCACCAAATCGGATCTTCAGCCAACTTTCCCTGAAGATCCAATTTGGTGAAACCTTGGTAGGTTTGTTGGCTCTCTAGATTTGCTAGATACTTACTTGTGCATATATATATATATATATATATATATATATATAGTTTTAACAAGTCACATGATCCCAACAGCACAATACCTCTAATTACTTCAAGACAAGATTGACTGTGTTTGTTCTCTAACGATCCATGCTCAAAGTGTCAGCATCCACCCTTTATTTCTATATGACCCCCGGCCTTGAGATGACTCCCTCTGGAGTCTGTTTTTTCAGCTTTGGTTCAATATTTAGAAGTTCTATTGCTATTCACTTTCTCTTACTATAAAACCTTGCAATATTTACATTGTTAGAACTCTTGACCTCTTCTTTATTGCCATGTTTATGACTTTTTGGCCATTGTACACACTGGCCTTCTTCAAGGGCTTGAAATTTTAAACCAAACTCTTTATTACAATCGCTGGGGTATATCATTCTCATTCCATGTGCAATGCTGCTTCTAGTAGTCACCTAGTTATCTCCCTTTAACTTAACTCTCTAACTTATTTGTCCACCACTGTTGTAGCCTGGTATTGAACATTGGAACTAACCAACACCTATATCCACTGGGCCATGTGTTCTTGAGGACATCGGTATATGAAATTCTGGGATTTATAAACTTAATATCTCAGTAACAATTTGGGCTCCTTAGAGTGGTTCTACAGAAGGATGCTGCGAATATCATGGATTGAGCATGTGAGCAATATGAGGTCTTGGAAATGATGGAAACAAAAAGGAAATTAATACTGAGCATCAAGAAGAGACAGCTGAAGTTCCTGGGACACGCAATGAAGAAGGAGGGCTTGGAGAATCTGATAACAACAGGCCAGATAGAGGGAAAAAGAGACAGGGGAAAGCAATGGATAACATATTTGAAGGCCCTAATCAGGTAGATTATGGAATGAGGATTGCATGGTGTAACAGGAGAAGGCATGCTAAGAGCCACCAGGGATAGGGAAACATGGAAAGCCATGATCGCCTACGTCCTGAAAGGATAAGACACATAGAAGAACAAGAAGGGTGGTGTAATGGTTGGCAAGCTTGTCTCGATATAACCAGTTACAACTGAGTAGTGAGTTCAATCTTCACTGGGTGTCCAATATTTTTAGCCTTGTGCCACATCTAAATGGTGCTTAGTAAATCTATTGTCTCAGTAACTATTTTTACCAGAGCTCATATTGCAATCTTTGATGCTAATAATTTTCTTTAGGACTTTACATTACTGGTTTTCCTATTGTACTCATTTCTATGTTTCGTCAGCTTAGTAGATTTTTGTGGCCTAGTATATGTGAAGTTTATGTAGTTTTCACTGGTGTTCTCTATCACTTATTTTAACTTAATTCCACAGAATGCAAGGATCCCATTTCTTCCGCTATATGTGGTCAGTTACACCTGATTTTTCTATCTCCTCTCATGTTACAGACTTGCAATGTTCTTGCAGCCTTAGCTTAAGGGGGCAGTCTATTTTTCCCTTATATTTCTTTCCACAGCTACATGGAATGGCATACACACAATCCTTAGTGATGTTATCTATTGGAGGTCTTACTTGAGAGAGGTATCTACTAAGTGTAGAGCCACTTTTTAAGGTTGTTCTGATGTCATATAGACCACAGATTCTTTGTATTTTTTTGATAACCCCTTCACATAGGGTGGGTAGACTGAGGATGTTTCCTGAGAGTTATCCTCATGTACCCTCTTGCCATGCTTGTTAGAGCTGTTGTCATGTGCCTTGGGTAGTTGTTACATTGTAGGGTACTGTTTATACCATTTCCTGTTCATCTGTCTCTGGGTTGCAGTTTATGACTTTTGCCCAACGTTGCAGGCAGTCAATGATCCTTTTCTTTACATTGTATAAGCGGTAAGAGTTGAAGTATTATCTGGTGAATGCTGGCTTGTGGTATACAGATGTCATGAACCCCCTCACTGTTCAAGATGTTAGCACATACAGGAATGCTAGTTTGTTGGAATGAAGAAGGCAGAACCTTATCATTGAACAAGTGCTATTTAATCCCCCAGTTGACCTTGCATGACTGGAGATGTGCAGAGTGGTGTGGCAGAGGTTTTGCAAGGAAGAGGCATGTTGCTTTCTGCTGCATATAAATATAAATCACTCTCATTCCATGTGCAATGCTACATCTGGTGGCCATGTACTTATCTCCCTTTAACTTAACTCTCTTATTCACCACTGTTGTAGCCTGATATTGAACTCACAACTCTTTGGGTCAAACCATTGGAACTAACCAACGTCTATATCCACTGGGACTTGTGTCCTTGTGTATTAAATTCTGGGATTTATAAACCTAATGTCTCAGTAATTTGTTTTTACCAGAGCTCATATTGCAGTCTTTGATGCTAATGATTTTCTCTAGCACTCCACATTACAGGTTCCCATATTGTATTTATTTCTATACTTGCAATTTTCTTGCAACCTTATCTGTTTTTCCTTTATATTTCTTTCCACAGAACTACATGGAATGGCATACACACAATCCTTAGTGATGTCCTCCTCTGTTGGGGATCTTACTTGGGAGAGGTATCTGCGAAGTGTATAGACACTTTTGAAGGCCGTCCTGATGTTATAGGGATCATAGATCCTTTGTATTTTCTCAAATATCCCCTTCACATAGAGAAGGCAGATCGTGGTTGATTTCTGAGAGTTGATATCCCCATGCACCCTTCCTTTCCATATTGGTTAGAGCTGTTGTCATATACCTTGGGTAGTTGTTATATTGTAGGGTACTGCTTATACCATTTCCTGTTCATCTGTCTCTGGGTTGCAGTTTATGACTTTTGCTCAACGTTGCAGGCAGTCAATGATCCCATTCTTTACATTGTATAAGTGGTAAGAGTTGAAGTATTATCTTGTGAATGTTGGCTTGTGGCATACGGATGTCATGAACCCCCTCACTGAGGATTGGAAAGCAACAAAGATTGCAGAGATATCTATAGTTACTAACAGACTACATTTATCTAAACTTGAGCAGGAGACAACATCCTGGGTAAATCTATTGGCCAAAGAATAGCCAAAATGGAATTAAGTGATTTTAGCTTATTTACTTTTAATACATTAGAAACTTAAAACAGAAAAGTTTTCATTGCAGTCTGTTCAGAAGACAAAAGTAGATTTGATAACAAAAAAGCTTTAAATCAAAAAGGCAAGATAAATTATTCATACAATTTAGGCTAATACAAAAACGGTTTTCATCTACAATCCTCATAATAAATTTTAACATTCGTTAGGTTTTTAACCCCCTCCCAAACTATTCAAAGTAAATATACATTCATTATCTATCCCATATAAAGATTAAGAGAAGAGCCTCCTCTTCTCTAAGTGGATTTTAACATTATAGGGGAGGTACAAACAACAAAAAAATCTTTTTGCTCAAAATTGTGACAAGAATGTTCAATTTTCATTATTTACATTGTTTGGATTATTGCCCTCATCTTTCTTGCCATGTTTACACTTTAGCCATTGTACAGGTGCTAGGAATTTCAAACTGAATTCTTTATTTTGATCACTGGAGTATATCATTCTCATTCAACATGCCATGCCACTTCTGGTAGCCATGTAGTTACCTCCCTTTAACTTAACTTTCTAAGAGTCTACTTTTGCTGTTGCCTAGTACTGAACTCACAACTGAGTCAATTCACTGGAACTAACCAATGCCTATATCCACTGGGCCATATATATCCTTGAGGACATCAGGGTATGACTAATGTCTCAGTAAACACTTTTTTTTAAACACCAGAACACGTATTGCATTCTTTGATGCTTATGATTTTTGCTAGCATTCCATATTATTGGTCCCCATATTGTATTCATTTCTATGCTTGATCGGCTTAGATTTTTATGGCCTATTATGGATTTTTCTATCTCCTCTCCTGTTACGGCCTTGCAATGTTCTTGTAGCCTTACCTTAAGAGGGCAGCCCGTTTCTTCTTTATATTCAAACACTCCTCCTATGTACCTCCTTACTCGTCTATCACCCTCCTTCTGACATTTCCTATATCTAATCGCTCTCTCAGCACCTTCCCCTATGTAACCCTCTGCGCTATAGTGGCAATGGAATGCCTTGCTTGGGGTGAAATGATTATATACCAAAAAACAACTATAATTATAATGTGGATATAAAGTGGGGGATCAATTCTACATCATAATCAATATATAAACTAATCCCTCACTTTATGACCACAGTCATCCTTCTTTTAGCCACTTCCTGACACTCCCTATAATCTGTCACTCTTTCTCATCACTTTCCTCTATGTAACCCCCCTGCACAATAATGGCAGTGGAATACCTTGCTTGGGGTGAAATGATTAAAAAAAAAAAAAAATTCTTTCCTTAGCTGCATGGAATGGTGTACACACACTCCTTAGTCATGTTCTCCTCTGTTGGAGGTCTTACTCGGGAGAGGTAGGGCACCTCTAGGAGGTGTAATGTTTAGCAAACTTGTTTCGCTAGAATCATTACAATTGAGTAGAGAGTTCGATCTTCATTGGCTGTCCCATACTTTTGGCCTTGTGCCACACCTAAGCTATGCTTAGTAAATCACCTTCCTCGTGAATGGTATCTGCAAAATAAAGAACCACTTCTGAAGATTGTCCTGATGTTATATGGACCACAGATTCTTTGTATTTTCTCCTATAACTCAGGGTAGACAGACTGAGGTTGATTTCTTCGAGTTGTTATCCCCATGCACCCTCCCTTTCACATTTGTTGGAGCTGTTGTCATGTACCCTGGGTAGTTGTTACGTTGTTGGGTACTACTTATACTGACCATTTTCTGTTCGTATGTCTCTGGCTCACCACTTATGATTTTTGCTCGATGTTGCAGGCAGCAGATGATCTCTTTCTTTACAGTGTATGCGTGGTGGGAGTTAAAGTTTAGATTTTGTACGGTGAATGTTGGCTTTGTCGTCGTACTGCGGCCTCGGCCGAGATAGAACTCACCACACCCCTGCAGTATTCCCTGTGCATTTGGAACCCTGGCGCAATTTATAGCGAGATTCAAAATCTTGTCAAATAGCTGAATACTTGATGTTTCGCCAGGGATTCCAAGGGTGTTTTATTGTGACACCAACACTGGATGGGTTGCCTCCAGGCTCCATCCTGTTATTTAACCCATAACTGGAGGGAAGTGATGGATTAATACCTTTCTCAAGGGTACCAGAGCTTAAGTGAATGCAGGGTACTCAACTGGAATTCAAACTCGGCTCACCGATTTCTCCTTCAAAGCCAACATCCACTGCACCACAATGCACATCCATCACTGAATGCTTACAGCGCCTGGTATTCCCAAGTGGTCACCCATCTAAGTACTGACCAGGCTCAACGTTGCTTAACTTTGATGATCGAACGAGAACTGGTGTATTCAACACGATATGCCGTAAGCATGTTGGCTTATGGTATATAGATGTCTTTAACCCTCTCCCTGTTCAAGAAATGCTAGTTTGTTGTCATTCACTTTTTGCATCATGAATTGTATTGATGATCTTATTGAGTTCACATGGGTCAGTAGCATCTGAACCTCTACCTTGTGTTCTCCTACCACCCATTACTTTGTTTATGAGTTACATGTGCTGTCTGTTTTAGGTGTTGCTTCTGTTAGAAGTCCTCAAGTGATGTTGTTTCTGTTATCAGGTTCAGTTTTTTGTCTGTGATTCAAAGAAGTGTGGTCATCACCAAAACCCACAGGCTTTACTGACTCAGAGTCATTTTTAGCCATTGATCATTTTTGATTAATTGATTTGTTTATCATGGCTTATCTTCTTCTTCTTCTATGTACTCAGGATGTAGGCGATCATGGCTCTCCACGTCTCCCTATCCCTTGTGGCTCTTAGTATGTTTGCTCCTGTTGCTCCTGGCAACCCCCGTTCTGTCATCCACCTGATCAGTCCCTGCAAATATGTTATCCACTGCCTTCTTCTGTCTCTCCTTCCTTCTATCTGTCCAGTCAGTATCAGGTTCTCCAGGCTCTCCTTCCTCATTGCATGTCCCAGGAACCTCAGTTGTCTCTTCCTGATGCTCAGCATCAATTTCCTTTTTGTTGCCATTCTTTCTAACACCTCGTCGTTGCTTGTATGCTCAGTCCATGATATCCGTAGCATCCTTCTGTAGAACCACATTTCGGCCGCTTCCAGTTTTGTCCTCATTTTCGATGATATTGTCCAGCATTCACAGCCGTATTGAAGAACTGACATCACGTAGCAGTCTAGAACTCTTTTCTTCGTTTCTATTGAGATTTTCCTGTGTGTTAGTATTTTGCTCATCTTCTGGAACGCGTCCTTTGCCATGCCAATTCGCCTTCGGATCTCCGTGTCGCACTTTCCATCTCCTGTTAGAACACTTCCTAGGTACTTAAATTCTTATCAACCCTTTTAAAACCAGAAAATACTAAATTGCCAAAATATTTTTTGAGATATTAATGGTTTTTATAAATCTCTATTCAACCAACTTTGATCTTCAAAAATTTACTTGCGACATCAATCATCATCTACTGTCTTCCTGATTACACTTCTATTGTTCTTGCTTTTTAATAATGTTTCTTTTTTTGTAATTTTTTCACATCAGTAACCCTTGTGTCTTAGTGGCTTTACCTCATTGCTTGGGATAAATGATTATAGATATATATTTATATCTAGGATTAATGCAGAGAATGTTGTCTCTTAACTGAGCCAACTTTGAAGTTTCAATTGCTGTCGAGTCCCTGTTTTTGTCTTACTTATATGGATTTTGGTGTAATTCAAAAAATTTTTTATGGGAGAGTCCACAGGTGTTTAATTGTTTTTGATTGCTTTTGTTATGTTGACTTCTCTTTAGTGTGGTAATATTTTCTATTTTTTGTGTAGGTGGTTGATTTCTTTTTATTGGTTTCCTTTGTGCACGTGAATGGGTGTCAGCTTAATTGCTTTATAATGAGTTGGTTTCTTCTTGTCATTTAGGTTGATCTTTTTAAAATAAGAAAAAACCAGGACTTGATAGCAGATTGAAAATGAAAACCCTGAGGAGTGAATGCATCATAACAATGTCTTAATGAAACTTGAAAGTCAGCATAATTCTGCTCAATTAAGTGACAAACTTCTCTACATTAATCCTTTTAACACTCTATCTCTACCCCAATATTGAGCACTTTACAACAAAAAACATGCTTGCTAAAATATCTAGAAAAGCAGCAATCTTATCAATACTACACACACACACACACACACACATATATATATATATATTTTTTTTTTTTATAAGCGTTTCATCCCAAGCAAGGCATGTCACTGCCACTACTGTGCAGGGGGCTACATAGAGTGGAGAAAGGATGATTAAATATAGGAAATGTCAGAGGGTGGGTGATAGACGGATAAGGATACAGAGAATAAGGGTTGGGTAGATGAGAGTGTTCTGAAAATAACTGGGAGTTAGTGTGATAGGAGGTGTCTATTGACCCTACATTTAAACACCTGGAGATTGTAGCTGTCGAGAAAGCAGACTTGTGGAAGGGAGTTCCACAGGCGGGAAGCACGAGAAAAGAAGCTGTTGGAGTAGAATTTATGGTTACATCTTATTTGTTTAACTGTAAAAGGGTGGGACCTAGTTGCTAATCTAGTATCTCGTGTAAATTCGTGCTTAGGCAGCACCAGAGATCTAAGCTCATCGGAGCAGAAGCCATGAAAATACTTGTAGAAGAGGCACAGGGAAGCCACATCACGCTGGTGAAAGAGTGGTTGCAGCCGGTCTGCCAAGTCAGTATCAACCACGTTACAGATCCTCCTTTGTATTTTGTCAAGAAGCCCAAGGAGAGCAGCAGGAGCACCTGACCAGATATGGCAGCAATATTCTATACACGGGCGGATGGTAGATTTGTATATGTGCAGAATAGATTCAGGTGGGAAAAACTTCCGGGCCCTGCACAGAGAGCCGACTTTCATAGCAGCAGATTTGGCAATGGATTCAATATAGTCATTCCATTTGAGGTCCACTGAAAGGGTAAGGCCAAGGAGGCGTAGTATTTTACTCTCTGGGAGGCCAGCCTGTCCCATGCTAATGCGACTGTCTCTCTATATATATATGGTTAAAAAAGAAGACAAGAGTAAAACTGTATTTGACTTGCCTACATGTTTCCTCCTGTGATGGACTTTATCAAGGTAAAATGACAAAGTGAGCTTTATTCCAAATACACAAAAATCAAAAGGGGTTTAAGGCAAGAATATGTCATCTCACCAGATTTATTCAACTTATACAGTGAAGCAATTTTAAGAAAATTACAAGTTCTATCAGGATTTATTATTTGAAGCCATAAGGTATGCAGATTGATTCATTTTCTACAGTTTATCAACCCTTTGCTGGTTATTTAACCCTCTAGGGCCATTCGTATCATATGTGATACAGTATTTCCCTATAAGGAAACATTTGGTATTCATTGACTGAGCAGTCAGTACTGCTTTCATTTGAAATTTATAAAATATTTCTCTTAAAAAATTTTTCAGGAAAATATTTCTCTCAAGGCTTGTTTTCATACTGTATCAAATATGATACGAATGGCCCTAGAGGGTTAAAGGCAAAAAATTATTTCTAGATTCTAAGAAGGTTTTGGTGATAATAATTGCTTAGTGATACCAGTTTTACTAATTAACCAATGCCTGGGGGAGAAGAGGTGTGTTTATACCTTTTCCAAGGGTATGTGTGTGTAAGTGAATATAATGAACCCAACCGGAATTAAAACACGGCTCTCTAATTGACAATTACATGCCATTATTCATTACACCACCAAGACATTCAAGCTTACAGAACCTGGTATTCTCAAGTGATCACCCATCTAGTTACTGACCAGGCTCGACATTGCTTAACTTCAGAGATCATATAGGAGCCAGTGTTTCATCATGGTATGGCTGTAAGCTCTTTGGTTAAAGCAAATTACCCTTTTGCCTTATTTCCATGTTTATCTTCTGATCAAAAATATGTAATCCTTATTTTTTGCAGATAACACATAAGTGGAATCAAAACCTTAAACAATGTAATCTTCTTCTCTGTGTTGTGTTCCTTCAGGATGTAGGCGATCACAGGTTTCCACATCTTCCTTGTAACTTTTAACACCCTTTTTTCTTTTTACCCCTTCCAAACACTTCTCTGCTCTCCATTTGCTCAAGCACATAAATCTAGAATATAAATGTATAAAAACTAGAAAAAAGTGAGGGATCAGTTTATATATTGATTATAATATGAAATTGATCCCCCACTTTATACCCACATTATAATTTCGTTTTTGGTTGGCAAATTCTGATTAGATAGGAATCCACTTCTCCTCAATACTGATTAGTTATTTATAACCCTTCTTCCTCAATGTACCATGTCCCTTCAGAACTTAGGTGATCATGGCCCTCCACATCTCCCTATCCTTTATTACTCTTAATACCCCTGATGCTCTTATCCCAGCCAATCCCCACTCAACCATTTATCTGCTAAGGTCTATCAAGTATGCCATGCATTGCTTTGTCTTGTCTCTTCCCTTCTCTCTATTCCTTGAGTATAAAGTGGGTATAAAATGGGGGATCAATTTCACATTATAATCAATATATAAACTGATCTTTTCATTTGAGCATCAGCTTCTCCAAGCTTTCTTTCCTCATTACATGTCACAAAAACTTTGGCTGTCTTTTCCTGATGTTCCAACATTTAATAATATAAATAAACTATAAACATGGCAACAACATGCTTACCATGTTCAGGATGTAATACACGCACACGACTCTACACACATACATAAACACAACACATATTCAGTCACACGTGAAATAAAATCCATCCTCAATAATGGCTAAAAAAATATTTGAACAATTTTTATATAATTCATATCCTGAAAAGAAAACAAAATTACAAGATCACATGAAAAATTACATGAAAACTTAACCCTAACCCTTGTCCGTCATTTTTAACGAAACTTACAAATATATATTTATATATCTATTTAGACTCTTATCTATACATATATAAACTTGACGCCAATATTTTCTGTACAATATATATATATATATATATATATATATATATATATATATATATAGAACATAATATAAATAAATTATTATTGATTTTAAAATTTAATTGCCTAATGATTAATTTTTTTACTTCTTGGCATAGACATTTGACAGTCAGTACTATGAAAACATTTGCGTCTTACATGAGTGGCAAATTGCAATCATGTCAGCACCGAAATTCACAGCCATTTTGCATGCTGGCCAATTCCTGCTTAACATCAACATTCAAAGAGATGCCAAAACATGACATTTATGCCAGAAATTCTCTTTTATGACATTGATAAGAGAAAGCAGAACAGCTTATACAGGAATTGAAACAGCCCCCACCCCACACACACACACACATGTATTTCTCTTTCTCTCTCTCTCTCTCTCTCTCTCTTTCTCTTCATATATATATATATATATATATGTATTAATTTTTAAAAAATTATATATATTTTTATCTTACATTATTTATTGTTGTTGGAAAGATTATTTTAGTGGGTACAGTAACTGAAACATGTGTTGCCACAAAAAATAACATTATTATAGAAATAATATTGGATAAAAGATAAGAATAACAGTAGAAATAAAAAATCACATAATAACGATATAATCATATAATAAAAGTAGTAAAAAGAGCACAATAAGAGCAGTAAAAAGAGCACAAACCTCCACCAAGGGAATACGGACATCAGCTCAGCAATTAACACAAGTTTATTATTAAAATGAGGATAACTACAATCAACTTGACTACTCTCAAAATTAAATACACATTTAAAATGAACCCTGAAAGGTCACAATAGGTCTGTCGGTCTCATTTGCACTCAAACCTTTCAGTCCTGGGCATGACGATAAACTGCATCTGGCAGCAAGGCCTCTGATTGGGAGGTTGTGAGAAGCATGGAACCACCTCTTAATTGTTGTTGTTCTCAGGTCCACTCTGACCCGAAGTGGTAGCACCTGTTAGAGTCCTAGCTATGGGCAAATAGTTAACCCCCAAACTGGGCTCAAAAAATACGAAAGTATAGAAGTAGATTTTTATAGAAATATATACATAAAAATAGACTTTTATGGAAAGATATACATTTTTGAAGGAAAAATATTACCAACAACACATTTTTGAAGAAAAATTTTATCACCATAACACATTTTTGAAAGAATAAAAATTATACTGGCAAAACATTTTTGAATCCAGAATTAGAAGACATTTTCAGTTTTCTAATTTAAAAAGAATAAAAACACAAAATTTTAATTAAAATCTGATTAAATCAACCTTCTCACTATAACCAAGCATTGAAAAAATCCCTTAAAACCCCATCTTTTTGGCATTAAATAAACCACAGAGGTTGATATGCTGTTAAACAAAACTAAAAATCAGATTCATTTAAACAAAATAGCTTTTTAAAGAATTATATACATAAAAATAGACTTATATAGAAAAAAATATACATTTTTGAAGGAAAAATATTCCAAGACATTTTTGAAGGAAAAAAGGAAAAATTATTGCCATAACGAATTTTTGTAGAAAAAAAATTATTACTAGTAATACATTTTTGAATACAAAACTAAAAGATATCTTCAGTTTCCTAAAATAAAAATAAAAGAATTTTTCATTAAAGTCTAACTCAATCAAACTTCTTGCTTTATTGAACATTAAAAAATACCTTAAAACCCTACCTTTTTGGCATTAAATAACCCATAGAGGTTGATATGTCATTAAACAAAACTCAAACTATTCAGTCAAAGTATAATTAATTAGAAAAATAGAGAGAAATAAGTCTGTCATTGGAAGATTAGGTAAAGAAGTTGTGCATGCATCCATCTATCTGAAAGATCAAAAGTTAAGTATGAATCTAAGTTGAGAAATTTTCAGTCAATTTGGTAATATTGAAGTAGTCTGAATTCAGCTATTAACAATTCTTATAATGATAAATTAGTCACTACTGTTAGTAAATTTTCTGCAGTTGCTTTTCAATGAGCCCTCTTTTGAAAAAGTAACTTATCAGATAGAAAAAACAATTCAGTGTGATGTTCAGTGTATAAGACGAAGACATACCAAAATTCAAAACCAAAAAGATCAGCTCAAAAACGCAAACGGCATTTCCATCGGCAGAAGTTGCCCAAGACTGTTGAGACTCAACAATGCCTTAGACAGAAGCAGCAAACAGCAGCAGACATAAAAGGAAACAGCTGAACAGACAGAGCAACGTTGAGTTTTGGACAAGGTTGAGAATGAGAAACACAGTAAAATCAAAGAAGCAGAAGGAGAATCAGCTGGCCTCCATGAGATGCCATATGATGAGACAAAGGCAGGAAGAAACATAAGGGCAGAAGGAGAATTGGCTGACCCCCATGAGAAGCCAAATGAAGAGAAAGGAAGAGATGTTGTAGGAGAAGGAGTAGCATTGGGCTTGAGACAGGGTAAAGAAAGAGAAACATAGAGACGTTGAGTCAAATGAGTAGAAGGTGAAGTGGTTGGTTGAGTCGAAGATGACAATGTGTATCTCAACAGAATAGAGACTGTATTGACGGATATTATAGATACATATTTTTCTGACCATAACACAGTATGAATTTCATTGAAATTATAATTTTTATGTCTTTTTTTCTCATCCAAAGTTCTTTGCATGTTGTATAGAAATATGCAGTTATTTATATAAACACTGATATATTTAAAACACAACATTGTTCCTTTAGCAAAACCGAAACATATCAAGACTCCATATATAATACTAGTATGTACATTAAAAATATACAAACTCACTGCTGATTTAAGTACTCTAGAAAGCAGTTAAAAATGTAAAGTAAACTCGACTGCTTTTAAGAGTGAGAAGACTAAAATATTCAAAACAGGGGAACATTTAAAATGAACCATGAAAGATACAAAAAAATAGTAGTAAAAAAACCAAAAAAAAAAAACCAAACAAACCAGGAACTGTGTCCTCTACTAGATGGAACCCAAAATTTGATCAGTTTATGCCAGTCATGAGGCCAATCATCCCTGAAAGTTTTATCTGATCCATCTGGTGGGTCTTGAGATATCTTGACCCACGGACAGAGAGAGACAGATGCAGACAAACATTTCCCAGGGAATATTAGTTTTCTTTTTTGTTTTTTTTTTTGTTTTTTTTTTAATCGTTTCACTCCAAGCAAGGCAGTATTGCCACTGATGTGCAGGGGGCTACATCAGAGCAAAAGTTTAGGCAAGAAGAGAGTGAACAGAAAGACGGTCTAGCTACAGTGGGTGTCAGAGAAAAGGCTGGAGAAGGACGGAAAAACAGGTGTGAAGACAGTTGCTAAGGCAGAGAGAAAGAAAAAGAAGATAAAACAAGATACACAGAGTGATCTAGAAAGAACTGGATTCAAGTGGATAAGAGATGGGTATTGTAAACAGAACTACAAAAATAACCCATAAACTTTATCCTCTACTGGATTGAATCCAAAATCTAATCAATTTGTGCCAGTCATGAGGCCAATCATTCCAGAAAGTTCCATCTGAATTTATCCAGTGGGTCTTAAGATATCTTGACACACAGACAGATAGACAGACAGACATATGACAGACACATTTCATTGGGAGCGCTAGTAAGCAAAACTAGAAAAATAACCCAGAAACTTTATTCCCAACCAGATTGAATCCAAAATCTAATCAATTTGTGCCAGTCATGAGGCCAATCATTCCTGAAAGTTCCATCTGAATTTATCCAGTGGGTCTTAAGATATCTTGACACCCAGACAGACAGACAGACAGACAGACAGACATATGACAGACACATTTCCTAGGGAGCGTCAGTAAGCAAAACTAGAAAAATAACCCAGAAACTTTATTCCCAACCAGATTGAATCCAAAATCTAATCAATTTGTTCCAGTCATGAGGCCAATCATTCCTGAAAGTTCCATCTGAATTTATCCAGTGGGTCTTAAGATATCTTGACACCCAGACAGACAGACAGACAGACATATGACAGACACATTTCCTACGGAGCGTTAGTAAGCAAAACTAGAAAAATAACCCAGAAACTTTATTCCCAACCAGATTGAATCCAAAATCTAATCAATTTGTGCCAGTCATGAGGCCAATCATTCCTGAAAGTTCTATCTGAATTTATCCAGTGGGTCTTAAGATATCTTGACACCCAGACAGACAGACAGACATATGACAGACACATTTCCTAGGGAGCATTAGTAAGCAAAACTAAAAAAATAACCCAGAAACTTTATTCCCAACCAGATTGAATCCAAAATCTTAACAATTTGTGCCAATCATGAGGCCAATCATTCCTTGAAGTTCCATCTGAATTTATCCAGTGGGTTTTAAGATATCTTGACAGCCAGACAAACAGACAGACATATGACAGACACATTTCCTAGGGAGCGTTTGTAAGCAGAATTAGAAAAATAACCCAGAAACTTTATTCCCAACCAGATTGAATCCAAAATCTAATCAATTTGTGCTAGTCATGAGGCCAATCATTCCTGAAAGTTCTATCTGAATTTATCCAGTGGGTCTTAAGATATCTTGACACCCAGACAGACAGACAGACATATGACAGACACATTTCCTAGGGAGCATTAGTAAGCAAAACTAAAAAAATAACCCAGAAACTTTATTCCCAACCAGATTGAATCCAAAATCTTAACAATTTGTGCCAATCATGAGGCCAATCATTCCTTGAAGTTCCATCTGAATTTATCCAGTGGGTTTTAAGATATCTTGACAGCCAGACAAACAGACAGACATATGACAGACACATTTCCTAGGGAGCGTTTGTAAGCAGAATTAGAAAAATAACCCAGAAACTTTATTCCCAACCAGATTGAATCCAAAATCTAATCAATTTGTGCTAGTCATGAGGCCAATCATTCCTGAAAGTTCTATCTGAATTTATCCAGTGGGTCTTAAGATATCTTGACACCCAGACAGACAGACAGACAGACATATGACAGACATATTTCCTAGGGAGCATTATTAAGCAGAACTAGAAAAATAACCCAGAAACTTTATTCCCAACTGGATTGAATTCAAAATCTAATGAATTTGTGCCAGTCATGAGGCCAATCATTCCTGAAAGTTCCATCTGAATTTATCCTGTGGGTCTTGAGATATCTTGACACACAGACAGACAGACAGACAGACAGACAGACACAACCAAAAACAATACCTCTGCCTTAGTGGAGGTAATGAAGTAATCGTCAGATAGTATTGATAGTGATATAATGATGATATATTATGATATATTATGATATATTAATGATATAATGATGATATATTATGATATATTAATGATATAATGATGATTTTTGCTCATCTTAAAAATTTTAACAAAAAACACATATCTTTGTACTGATATTTTTTTTTGTGCACATGTGTTTATCCCCATTTTTTTGTGGCTTGCACCCATGTTGCACAATCACTAAAGCAGTGTTGACCCTGATCATTATCTAAATAGGTAACCCTTTGAGAATACCAGGTAATTTTGGATTGTGTAATGAATAATGGCTTGGATTTGGAAATTAGAGAGCTGAGTTCCAATTCCAGTCAACTTCATTGTCTTACCTTATGCACAAATACCTTTGGAGGAACAAGAATCTCCAACTTCTCTCCTCACCTATGGGTTAATTAGACTTAAATATTTGTATGAGTAAATCATTATCTCCCCAAAATTCTTGCAATTTAAAAACTACTTTCTGGTTTTAAACAACCTTCAAAAGATTGATAAACCATAAAAGCAGATTGTTCAATCAATTTTGTTTATTTATAAAAGTATTTGTTTGTATATAAACTCTGGTACATTAACAAGTTTTCAATTTTATGATGAAATATGCTTTTACTTTACAGAGAAAATTATTGTCATTTTTTCAACATAATCTTCTTTCTCAGAGAATTTTATAGCTCAGTTTATTAATGTGGGTATTTATCTGTGTATGTGTTTACATGCTTCTTTATGTATGTGTTGATGTGCTTCTTTCTGGATGTGTCTATATTTTATAAATTAGGCATAACGTACAATTTCCAGGAAGTTAGAAAAATGTCCTTGCAAATCAAAACCAAAAACCAAAATCACTATTAAAATTGGAAGCAAGTATATATATACATATATATATATATATATATATATATATAGATATATATATATATATATTCTAAGTAAAGTCGAAATAGTGACAGCTGAAAAAATAGGAAAAACATGAAATTCAAGAAAATAACTCTCCGCCGACCTTTCCTTCCTGCCATTCAACCCCCCACCTAACTGTAACCCTTTAACATTTTGGCTGTGATCCAGTTGCAGTTGTTCAAAGAAAAACAAGGATCTTGTTGGGAGAAATGACAAGGAAATGCTTACTGTACAAGGAGAACAAAAATTTCACAATGCCAGAGGAATTCCTGCTAAAACAATAAGATTCTAACCTTCCATTTTTATTTGTAAATAAATTTATGTATCAGTTTTAAGATAGAAAATTTAGATGGTTACAAGTTTAAGTGTTTGGTTAAATGTATTGAACGAGTAATGTCATTTTTTGGTTGTTAATAGAGTTCTTGGATAGAATATAAACTGTATTTTGGATGGATGTGAAAAAATTATTTCTAATGATATTTTTGTTTCTAATCATATTGCCCCAAGCAAGGCATTTTACTACCACTGTTTTGCAGTGGGTTACATAGGAGGAAAGTTATGAGAAAGAGTGACAGGTTATAGGGTCGTCAGGAAGTGGGTAAAAGAAGGATGAGAATACTGATGAGAGTGGAGTGGACGGAGAAAGGAGCATAAGAGAGAGGATGCACGTTAGTGAGATAGGAGATGACTATTGACTTTACATTTAAATTCTTAGAGATTATAGCTGTCGAGAAAGCAAGTAAATGGAAGGGAATTCCACAGATGGGAAGTGCGAGAAAAGAAGCTGCTGGAGTAGAATTTATGTAAGAAACAATGTTTTGTAATGTTTTGACCAATGCAGATGTATTTCAGATTTTGTTGTGACATCCTTCTGTGTTAGTGTTTCTGGTGGAGTATCATCTGCGTTGCTGGCTGTTCATTCATTTTAATTTTTCCTGATATTTGAATCTAAAATTCACGTTTTTCTGTTTGTTGCCTTTGTAAGAATTGGTTATCAACATAAAGCTGGTTTAATACAATTGATAGAAATATTATCATGCTTTCCATTTTTCATGATGATAAAATACTTGTCCTTTCTGCTAATGACTTGCTATGGACCTGAGTAGTTTGAACTTGAAGGATTTTATGATTTCATTTCTTACAAATATATATTTTCAGGTGTAAAACTCATTTGGTAGGTGTATTATTTTGTTTGCATTCCATGTAGGTGTAAAGGTTAATGATGACATTCTGTGTTTCAATTCCTGTACAAACATTTTTGTAGGTAAAATGTTTATGTTGTCATCACAGTATTGACCAGGTAGAGTCAATGATGTGCTAAAAACCATCAACTGGTGTACAACATAAAAAACTTAAAGTCCTGTTTGACAATATTTCTGATTGATATGAGTACAAGTGGTAAATTTTCAACCCAATCAGTTTTATCATTGCCAGAGCTGCTTTTAACTGTGAAAACTTTTACCATCCTGCTTGCACAAGGAGGATAGGCTGTTTTTTTTGTGTGTTACATCTAGAGTAGGTGAGTGAACTCACTAAATAATGTACACTGAAAAAAGCTCCTCTATCTGTTGTGAGTACTGAAGGTACTCCAAATATTGCAATCCAGTCAATAAGGATAGTTTTGGCTATTGGCTGTGATATCTTTGATTGCTATCTATGAGAGTAAGGATATAAGTATATCCTCAAGAACAAGGTAAGGGTCCTACAACATCAACATGTATGTTGGGAGAATCTTCCATTTGGTGTGCTTATTTATCTGGTTCTTCTTGCATAATAAACAAGTTTTGTCTAATTTCTTATGTTGTTTGATATGTTTGGTCAGACAAAATATTCAGTAATTAACTTCAGAGTTGCGCATTTTCTTGAGTGAGACAATCTATAGAAGTGTTGGAATACTTGCTGGTATCAAATTTGGTGTTATGTAAGGCTATGCAAAATGTCACAATAAAATTTTGTATCACTGAATGGAACAGGGAGTTCAACTAATTTTGGTGATGTCCTTTGTTGTACTTTAGTAGTGAAATGTGTTTGGTTTGTTATTTAGCAATTAATTTGAGGTTCAAAGAACTAGAATCTAAAGAAGAAATTATGGCATGTGACAGTGCATCTGCCACTAAATTTTCCTGACCTGTCACATATCTGATATTTAAAGAGAATTAGAAAATTTAATCCAAAATTTGATTTTTTGTGAATTACATTTGTTAGTATCTGTGTGTAGTGTATATATTAATATATATATATATATATATATAAATGGTTTTATGGATATATGGTAAAAAATCTGCTCTACAGCTGGTTTTGAAAATGTTTGTTGGAGAGGGGTATATTGTTAATAGCACCCTAGACAGGGTGCTGTACTTTGTTTATTTAGTTTTACCGAAGCATAAATTGGTCACACCCTGTGAACTTCTAAAGTAGGAGAAACTAAATGAGTAATCTATTTTATTTTAATTGGATCTAAGCCATGAACACTTCCTAATTGTTTTGTATTGCAGTGTTGTATCAAACTTGCATGTGAATAAATGCAATGGATTCATCTGGAATTTGAACTTGGCATTCCAAGCTGATATCCACTGCACCACAATGCATATGAGAGACGTTTTCTTCTTCATCTTCTAAGTGCCATGTTCCTTCAGGATGTAGGTGATCATGGCTTTCCATGTCTCCCTTCCAAATCCTGCTCTACCATCTACCTGCCTAGGCCCTTCAAATATGTTATCCACTGCTTTCCCCTGTCTCTCTTTCCCTCTATCTGACCTGAAAGACTATCAGACCCCTTAAAACACATACCTGACACCAAGGGGAACTTGTACATATGAGTCATCACCAAAGATGCAGGTAAAATGGTCAGCTCCCTGGAAGTACCCACCTCATCATCCCATGCACTAACTTTGCAAGTGCCTGATCAGGCCAAGAATGGAGTGCAGTTCTCATTTTTTTCTTTCTTTACTTTTTTCTTTGTCACTTTATTTTTCCTTTCTTTTTTAATATTTCTTCTCTTATTCTCTTTCCACACTCTTTCTTTTTACTTTCTTTTTTTATTTCATGATATTTATTCACTTTCCTCTTTCTACACTTTTTCTTCCTTGCTTTATTTTTTCTTTCTTTCAAAATATTTCTTCTTTTATTCTCTTTCCATGACTCTTTCTTTCTTGCTTTCTTTTTTATTTCATAATATTTTATCACTTTTCTCTTTCCATCTTCTTTCTTCCTTGCTTTATTTTTCCTTTCTTTCTTAATATTTCTTCACTTTTTTCATACTTTCTTTCTTTCTTTCTTTCTTTCTTTCTCCAACTTATTCACTTCTTCTTCTATGTGCCCTGTTCCTTCAGGACGTAAGCGATCATGGCTTTCCACATTTCCCTATCCCTGGTGGCTCTTAGCATGCCTTCTCCTGTTACACCATGCAATCCTCGTTCCGTCATCCACCTGATTAGGTTCTTCAAATATGTTATCCGTTGCTTTCCCCTGTCTCTTTCCCCCTCTATCTGGCCTGTTAGTATCAGATTCTCCAAGCCCTCCTTCCTCAGTGCATGTCCCAGGAACTTCAGCTGTCTCTTCCTGATGCTCAGTATTAATTTCCTTTTTGTTTCCATCATTTCCAAGACCTCATCATTGTTCAATAATTCTATTTAAATATATATTCAATGTACATCTAATAATCATCTCCTGTTAATAATTGCAGAAATATGCAAGATCAATTTCAACATTGTATCAGTAAAAATTCTATTAGTCCAGCTTTTTAATATTATTAAGTGATGAAATAAAACATAGTACGTTTCAATGAAAATTTAGAATTTATTAACAAATTTAGTGCTTGGACAAAATGTAATAAGTAAGTCCTGGCTACATTATGCAATAAAAAATTAATAAATTTTTGAACAGACAATCTGTAGAGATAAGCTCCCAAGAAGATGCTTTCCCAATAGTTATGATCATAAGCAATGTGTTAACCATTATTTATCTACATAATTTTGTAGCCTGGAATTCTTACTTCCTCCTCTTATACCGGCAGAACAATCTTATTCAATAATCCTCTATCTGTAATATATTACCTTGAATGTCAGAAGTAATTAACAGGTACATCCGGCCATGGGTGAAGTCAACAAAGGACAAGGATGGTTGACAGATATATCCAGCCATACATGATATCAAAGAGCAATGGATAAAGCAACAATTGGCTTGAAAATCAATTGACTGCCAGGTGTAATTAACAGATACATGTGGCCGTATATAATTCAACAAAGCAACATGCCAATAGTTTTAAGCCGATATTAAGTCCAGAATTTTTGGCTAAAGATAGAACTCCCACTGGCTTCCGACTCTCGACAACCCCTTTGTGTGCTTGAACTCTCTTTGACTGTTCTAATGCTCCACACAAGTGTCACCAATGAAGAATAAACATGTATGATTTTATTTTTATATATACACTACCGGCCATAATTATTAGGCCACCCCAGCTTTTTCAAAAGAAATGATGTATTTCATACTATTTTTAGTATTTATTGCCAAATGAAAATAGAATGATTCTTTTGTTATTATTACTTTGCAAAATTTTACAAGGCAAGGAAGCAAAGATGAACTCGTCCAAATCACCCTAATTTTTTTTAATTTTTTCATTGAAGAAACTGCAATTATTAAATATTTATAAATTCATTTGATACACATGTTATTGTGCAATATTAACAAAAGAACCATTCTATTTTCATTTACAATTATTCACTTGGCAATAAATACTAAAAAATAGTATGAAATACATCATTTTTTTTAAATCCTGGGATGGCCTAATAATTATGGCCGGTAGTGTACATGTTCCTTGCAGTTTGTCCAGATTGGCAGTAACATATCTTGTATGGCTAGTGGGCTTTGTATTTGACAGACATGAGTATGAAAAAAGATTTTGTATATTATATCTATATGTAATTATATTAAATTTAATCTGAATGCAGTTTAATCTGTTACTTACATTCTAGATTTATACAATACTTATATTTACGTAGCAGATAGAACAAAACAGTGATGACAGGTAGCGTACAAAAGAATAATGGCTAAAGTCATGCGAGAGTAAAGAAAAAAGAAAGAAGCAATCAATGATAAATAGAATTTGTGCACATTTCTGGAATCTGTTTTTAATTACTCTTGAATCGTCCAATTCTACGTGACTGCCTTGCTACGAAGATAAACAACTTACAAATGCTATTTGATGGCATGTGCAGGTATGTTTTATTTGTTTTTTTATTTATAGAGGAATTGTTTTCATTCTTAATACAAAAAGGCTTCTGTCAGTCATGATGATTTATGATGTTTTGTGACCCTTTGTAAAGAGTTTCAAAATTTTTTCCTTCCTTATTGGCAAGACGGAAATCACGGAATATTTTAGAATGTTAAAGTTTTTTAACACATACATTGTTGTTGCATCACTCATATTTTTATGTTTCCTTTGACAGCATCGATTTGAAATCTATCTCCTGTCACTACCCACAAGCCTCCCTTAGCTATGAATCATACACACACACAGATGCATATATATATATATATATATATATATGGGCATGTATAAGGATAATATACATGCCAAAAAGTCTGCCTCCTTCTGTCGAGCACCCGTAGCTTAGAGGTAGAATCGCCAATTCAGTCAGGTTTCAATCCTGGGTAAAAAGCAATCAGCTGTCTAACCATACTGATGAGCTGTGATACAGTAAAACAGATCTGTCTGCGGATGACTATATATATATATATATATATATATATATATATATAATGTATATATAAACATGCTTTGTTAAAAAACGACCAAGAAGGAAGATTTTATTAAATTTTGATTTAATTTTTCCAGTATTCTTACATGTTCTCTTTTTGCTAGAGATAAGGAGTGTAAAAATGTTCTATAATTTTTGACTTTCCAAGTGCTTTCAGCCACTTCACTTGCCATTTTCATAGATGTTATTTTACTGATGTTGTTATTATGGCCTCATGTTTGACTGTAATGTAATTTTTGTAATATTGATTTTTTGAAAAGAAGAGTTTTTTTTAAAGCTATCATATGATGCATGCAGGCATTGCATAAGCATCCGTCTATTTTTTAAAAAAACTTTGAAAACTCCATTTCCACTGTTAAATGATGCAAGGTTGATGGTAGGAGAGAATTGTTTGATATTTAGTGCCTCTCTTATAGTAACGTGCCTTGATATTGTGATTAAATAGTATATATAATTATTAGATAGGTGTTTAGGACCTTATTCACAGATAATAATAAATATCTATTAGATTTTGAGTAAAAAATTATTGTGTTTATAAATAAGTTGTCACAACAATCTTTCCATCACACTTCAGCAACAGTTTTAATCAGTCAGTCAGTCAGTTAAGTGCCATACATGATACATGCTTGGGCAATCATGTCTTGAAAGAGACATGACTGACTGGGCAGAAGATTATCCCACAATAGGTTGCCATTGCTTTCTGCGGTAGACTGGTTGCCGACCAAGGCTATAGTACCCAATCTGTCCTGTTATTTAACACATAACTGGAAAGAATAGACAGATTAATACCTTTTCCAAGGGTATTTGCACATAAGTGAATGCAATAAATCCAGCTGGAATTCGAACTCGGCTCCCCAATTTCTCATTCCGAGCCGATATCCACTGCACCACAATGCACATCCTTATTGTAAATATTTGTGCAAAATAAACACCAAAAGGGTCAAAACACCTATTTTAAGAATAACCACCACTGACTGTAATGTTTAGGTTATGAATTGTGCCAAAGATTTCTGAAGCCTATTACATAAGAAGAACTAGTATAAGTTTAGTAGCATGAAAGAAACAATTAGTAAGAATTAGTAGCATGAAAGAAACAATTAGTAAGAATTAGTAGCATGAAAGAAACAATTAGTAAGAATCCAAAACTTCAAGAACCTTTCTAAATGATTTGAAACTTAAAAAAACACTTGTCACATTGATTCAAACAGTTGACCTTTTTCTCATGGAAACAATCATCATAAACTTAACATGAACGTTTTAAAAGTTAAATTATTTAATACTGACACAAATCTCCTTCATTACTGTTGTTAATCAGTGTATCCCTCCCATGTTTTGGTAGATACTGCTAATTACACAGCTCACTCTATTAGTAGGTTCAAAGCTAGCGTCCAGCTTCTAGACAAAAATAAGCAGTCGTAACTTAATACAAACCTCTATAACAGTGCACGTCACCACAGTCCCAACTGCACTGCCAGCCAATGTTCCAGACTCTTTTTATTGACCAAAAACATTGCTGATGCACCAATCAGTGTCATTGGCCTCATTTTCAATCAGAGTCCCCAGCTCATGCCAATTAGCATAAAATAACAAATGTATTTTTCTTGGACCAAACTTATGAGAGAAGAGGATGTAGCTGACAAAATGACGAACTGTCTAGCGTGGGTTTATGCACATATTAATTACAAAACAGCAGCCCGACAAGCAAAACATCTTGGATGCTTTCACTCCAGTAAGTGTGAATATTTATTGTAACACTTCCCCCTGCTCAGTGCGGGTGTGGTCTTTTGTTTTGGGTGCTTCTCCAAAGAGGCATTATCGGAACTTTTCAGATGAGCTTTCAGACAAACTGTCAGAGCTATTAGGGCCACTTGGTGGACCCTCGTGTGAATCGCTAGCTACAGGCTCAATTAGCAATTTCCCTTCCTATGAATTACTCATCGTTCCTCACAGAGGGGGTTGTGTTGAAGACAGGGTGCAGATCCCACACATGTCATGGAAGTCCATCGACCAGTATGGTGTGCTCACTGACTATACTGGTAACATGACCCTTTTTAAATTGGGCGGTGCACTGACGGCCTCTCCTATCTCATATGATCCACACACTTCTCATCGATTGGGCTTGTACTCGCCGTCGATCCCTTTGACCTGTACCTGGTATCTATATATCGCATTAGTGGGGGCACTTAAAGCAGATATATTGTCCTTTCATATCGTGTTGTATCTGTATACAGCTTCTATGACTGTGCACTGCTTTCTGGCAGCAATCCTCTTTATATTCCAGTGGCACCTTTCCGCTCTGCCATTACCACTTGGCACATGTGCACATTGCAGTCAAAGCTGGATTCGCTATTCATCCAGGTAGCACCAGAACTGTCTGCTACAGAAGGCAGTGAGATTATGCTTGATGAGTCTTGTCGTGACAACAGTCATCATACTGCAAATCTCTCAGTGTGAGGAAATTCTGGCCACCATAACGGGTTATGTCCTGCTCCATGCGTGTTTAACTCCCAGCTTTCCTTTTTGCCATTTAACTGGTGCAGGGTCTATTGACTGGCATGTTTGGCATCCCCTGACCACCATCCTTATGGTACTTGTAGATACTGACGGATTGGTCAGCCGTAAAAATAGCACGTTCTTCTTACGTCAGGGCATCCAATATAATGATGTATCCTCATTATCTCATCCAGCTCCGCCACAGATGCAGTGCACGTCAGTGGTACGGGCTCGATGTCCTTCTTTACAGCTTCAAATTATCTTTGTGGCATCTGAGTCTATTTGTCAGTAAGGTTGCAGCTAGGTGTTACCAGTGTTACGTCCATGGATAGATCGTACTCAGTGACAAAGTTTTTAATAGTACTCAGCCATCTTCTAATAAGCATCTCACTGGCTGCCTTGGTGCAAATTCTGGCATTGCCTGTCAAGGTGCACGACACTCAATGGTATACGCATAAGGAGTCAGTCTGAAGATGCAACTTTTTTACCTTCTGCTGGAGTGCCAAATTAACTCCTTTTAGTACAGCGTCCAGTTCTGCCAGGTTGATATACACAGCATCGTTCATTGGTTGTGATAAGCATGCATCCTCGATTGCCATTCCATCCCTTTCCAGACATTCATTTCCTCTCTGGGCACGCACCAATTTCCATGACATGCATGTGCTTCATCATTTATGTTGGTTACCTTGACACTCCTCTTCTTCCAGGTGTGGCAGAGTTCTGTAGTTACTATAGTTCAAGAACTGCCAGAATCAAGGGAGGCTAAACGTGGCATCTGGCCAATGCAGATATGGATGATCAGCAGCACCTTGTTTAGATGTCGTCTAGGGAAGAGATTAATGCTATCTTGTCCCCAGCCTCATTACCCAGACAATTTTGAGCCATGTGTTTGGCTTTATTGCATCAGAAACAGCGCACTTGTTGTTTTTCACTTGTACAATTCCTAGCCATGTGACCCTGGCCTTGCACTTGTAGCAAATTATACCATCAGGTGGACCCAACTCAGGGTAAGCTCTGACACTACTTTGTCTTGCTTGTGCAGCCACTACGAAAGATTCCTTTAGGGCTGAGGAATCTTTTAAGATAATTCGATCCCAATCCAGTAGTTCGTCATGCGCCAGCATGTTCACTCTGGAGATTGCTCGCAACTAATGCAGCCAAATAGACATCCACAGTTTCACCCTGCTGTAAACTTTGAGCTATAAATTGCTCATACACAGTACAAGGGTCAACAGAAAATGCTTTGTAAAGTATGGCTTTGATTCTAGACAGATAATATTGTCCAGTATTCACTGCCATATTGAAGAACAGACATCATATAACAATCCAGTACTCTCTTTGTTTCTAGCAGAATTTTTCTGCCTCTTAATATTCTACTCAGCTCCTGGAATGCATCCTTGTGCATAGATGTATAGAAACTGCTGTGACCAAAACGTGAAGGGTCAGTTTATATATTGATTGTAATATGGAATTAATCCCCCACTTTATATCCAATATGCTTCTGTAGAACCACATTTCAGTTGCTTCAAGTTTTTCCTTCATCTTTGATGATATTGTCCAGCATTTATAGCCATATTAAAGAACTGATATCACATAGCAATCCAGTACTCTCTTCTTTGTTTCTAGCGAAATTGTCCTGTTTCTTAATACTTTACTCAACTTCTGGAATGCTTCCTTTGCCATTCCAATTCGCCTTCAGATTTCTGTGTTGCACTTTCCATTTTCTGTTAGAAAACTACCCAGATATTTAAACTTCTTTACCTGCTTGATTTTAGTATCCCCAACTTGTATTTGGCATTTTGGTCTGCCCTTTTTGCTGATGACCATGCATTCAGTTTATTTGCAGTCCTTTCTTATTACTCTCTTCAGCTACCTTAAAGTAAATAACTAAACAAAATCTAACTTTTAGATATTCTCATTGGTTATGACAGTGAT
Organism: Ascarosepion bandense; assembly: GCA_037127315.1. Lineage (NCBI taxonomy): Eukaryota > Metazoa > Mollusca > Cephalopoda > Sepiida > Sepiidae > Ascarosepion > Ascarosepion bandense. Next base: position 2,316,650 of record JBBBDQ010001255.1, on the reverse strand, counting down.
ACTTTTATTACACGTCTGTATAAATAGTTTATAAGTTCTAAATATTGCCTTCCTTAACTACAAGAGTGAATGTACTTAAAATTATAAAACTGCTGTCATTATTTCTTCCTTCTTCTTCATGTCCCCCCCTTCAGGATGGAGGTGATCATGTCCCTCCACTTAACCGTGTCTCTCCTCGCTCTTAATATTTCCTCCTTCTTCTTCATGTCCCCCTTCAGGATGGAGGTGATCATGTCCCTCCACTTAACCGTGTCTCTCCTCGCTCTTAATATTTCCTCCTTCTTCTTCATGTCCCCCCTTCAGGATGGAGGTGATCATGTCCCTCCACTTAACCGTGTCTCTCCTCGCTCTTAATATTTCCTCCTTCTTCTTCATGTCCCCCTTCAGGATGGAGGTGATCATGTCCCTCCACTTAACCGTGTCTCTCCTCGCTCTTAATATTTCCTCCTTCTTCTTCATGTCCCCCTTCAGGATGGAGGTGATCATGTCCCTCCACTTAACCGTGTCTCTCCTCGCTCTTAATATTTCCTCCTTCTTCTTCATGTCCCCCTTCAGGATGGAGGTGATCATGTCCCTCCACTTAACCGTGTCTCTCCTCGCTCTTAATATTTCCTCCTTCTTCTTCATGTCCCCCCTTCAGGATGGAGGTGATCATGTCCCTCCACTTAACCGTGTCTCTCCTCGCTCTTAATATTTCCTCCTTCTTCTTCATGTCCCCCTTCAGGATGGAGGTGATCATGTCCCTCCACTTAACCGTGTCTCTCCCTCGCTCTTAATATTTTTCCTCTTAGTATATCTCTCAAGCAGATGTGCACTGTGGTGCAGTGGATATCGGTTCGGAACGAGAAATTGGGGAGCCGAGTTTGAAGTCCAGTTGAATTCATTACATTTACTTACTCGCAAATACCCTTGGGAAAGGTATTAATCCATCTATTCCCTCCAGTTATGGGTTAAATAATAGGATAGATTAGGTTCTATAGTCTACTGCAGAAAGTAATGGCAACCTACTGCGGGATAATCTTCTGCTCAGTCAGTCATGTCTTTTTCAAGATATGATCTCCCAAGCGTATATCACGTATGGCACTTAATTGACTGATCTCTCCCAAAACCTCACCCCACCATTCATTTTCTTAAGCCTATCAAGTATGTCTGAAGCTGATTTCTCCTGTCTCTCCTTACCTCTATTTGTCTTGTGAGTATAAGGTTCTCTAGACCATCCCTCCTCATCATGTGTCCTAGGAACCTTAACTGTCTCTTCATGATGCTAAGTATAAGTTTTCTTCTCGTTTTCATCCTCTCCTACACTTTGTCGTTGCTCATGTGTTTGATCCAAGATATCCTCAGCATTCTTCTGTAGAATTACACTTCTGTTGCCTCAAGACTCTCCTTTATTCTTGAAAACATTGTTCAACATTTGCTGTCATACAAAAGAACAGGTATCATGTAGCAGTCCAGCACTCTTTACTTTGTTTTTAATTAAATTTTCCTGTTTCTCTGGTTAGCTTTTGAAATGTATCCTTGATCATACCAATGTGTCTTCAGATCTCACTGTTGCACTTTCCATCCTCTCTCAGAACGCTTTTCATATACTTTGAATACTGCTGCCACATCTGGTCGGGTGCCCCTGCTCTTCTCCTCGGGCTTCTCGATAAGCTTCAGAGGAGGGTCTGTAATGTGATAGATACCGACTTGGCAGACCGCCTGCAGTCTCTCTCCCACCGGCGTGACGTGGCTTCTCTGTGTCTCTTCTATAAATACTTTCACGGTTTCTGCTCCGATGAACTTAGATCACTGGTGCCCCCTAAATACGAATTTGAACAAGATACTAGATTAGCAACTAGATCCCACTCTTTTACAGTGAAACCAATAAAATGCAGCCGTAACTTCTACTCCAACAGTTTCTTTCCTCGCACTTCCCAACTGTGGAATTCTCTTCCACACGATTGCTTCCCCGATGGCTACAATCTCCAGGAGTTTAAATGTAAGGTCAATAGACACCTCCTAACACACTAATCTGCTCCCATTCTATCAAACACTCTTCCCATCTGCCCAACCCTCATCCTCGCTATCCTTACTCATCTGTCACCTTCCTCCTGACATTCCCTATGTCTAACCACTCCTTCTCTTTACCTTCCCCTATGTAGCCCCATGCGCAATAGTGGCAGTGGAATGCCTTGCTTGGGGTGAGATGATTAAAAAAAAAAAAATACTTAAATTTCTTTACTTGTTTTATTTAAGTTGGTATTTAGGGTTATTCTTTTTCAGTTTTCTTGAAGTTTATGCTTAGTCCTTTCTTCTCACTTTCTCTTGCTATCGTCTGCATTTTCCTTTCCATGTCTGCTATCAGCACTGTGTCATCCATGTATCTTACATTGTTAAGACTGTGGCTGCCAATGTCAAATCCAGGCAAGGATTTTATTTCTCTCAGAATTGTTTTACTGTTCAAGTTGAATAGATCCAGTGAGAAAAATACACCTTGTCTTATACCCCTTTCTATTTTTGTACACCTGCCAAATTCATTTCCTGTCCATATGCAAGTGGTTTGCTGTCAGTATAGGTTCTTGATTTTCCTAATGCCTTTCCTGAAAATATTAAGGTTTCTGATCATCTCAAATACATTTTTGTGGCGTACGTAGTCTGTAAAGCACAGATGCAGATCATTCAGCATTTGTATTGCTCTTGCTGATAGCCTTCTGAACATGACCTTTATTGAACCAGCAACGTTTTTTTCCTAACTCTGACCTGATTCTGCTGCATGCTCTGTTCAACATAATTTGCCTTAAAGGATAAAATAATGCAAAACAAATACTTATCAATAATGTTTAACCTAATTACAAAGTTAACAAGCAAATCAAATTTTATTTTAACAATAACAATCTTTATAAGAACTACAATCATAAATATAATATTGACAATGATACAACTAGTGTTGTATACTTTATGATAGACAGTGAAAATTAAACTCTAACCAAAATGACATATATGTTGTATACCCTTTGATGGAACGATGATTATTCATTCGACAACAGGCTGCCAAAATTTGTTATTTTCTCTTATAAAATTGCTTGCCTTTTCCATGTTGATAAAATGATGACCATAACATGTATATATAAATAAAAGCATACAACATTTTCTTTATTTGTTTCTTCGTGACATGGTGTAGAGTAGGAGGTGGGTCGAAGCTGTACTCACCAGCAATTCTTCCTGTGTCTTTCTTGGTCTTAGTTCCAATCTCAACTGCTTATGAACTGACCACTACTACTAATCGGTCTAAGTGGGTGTCATTTTTAGGCACATAGTTTACAAACATTCCCAGGACCACATTTTCTGACCTTGGCTACGCTGGTTTCAAAACAATCAAATAATTTTCTGAGATGAGAAAATTTTGCCAGCACTCTTAACTTTGAGAACAATCAAATATTTTTAAAACAATGTCTATTTTTCTTTTGCTAGCCAGTTTGCATATTTTTACTGTTTCATAAAAACACACTTCTTGGAAATTACACACCAGCTCAGACAATATATAACATTAGCAAATATTACCAAATTCAAATCCCTACAATTAAAAAGAAAATGACGAAACAGCAACATCATACATAAAACAAGTTGATAAAAATAAATTTATTAGATTAATAATTTAGTACAAAAATTTAAAAACTAGCAACTTAGTTATTAAAAATGATATATGCCAAACATCCCCCCTCTATATGGGACCAACATTGGGTATGAATACACTTGCCCACTCAGAGAATGTCTCTCTGTAAATAAAAACACAAAATGTGTTACATAAGATATGTAACCATATTTTCACAGAAATTCAGTTGCCACTTACCAAACTGTAGCATTATCAGATAAAAACAAGACATAAATTACTGAATACTAATTGAAACTCAACAGAAGCAAGCTGAATGTATAATGCTCCTCATGCCAATAACATTTCCACCAAGCCTCTCTATGGCATATGATTTCATTTAATTTATTGTGTTCCTCTCGAATTTACTGGGGTCATCAGGAGAGAATGTGCACCGTTTCGGGGCCTTCCTCTCAACAGTTTCACTTGCACACTGGCCCCCCCTCACTAATGTGAGGCCCCATTATAATGATATAGAAGTGTGTTGTAGATATACAAGCTCAAATGGCTAAATTAGATTTACGAAAAATTTTGCAAAACTGCAAACCTTGTGTTCTGAAAATGCAACGTGAACCTCATTACGCATTCACGATCAATCATGATATTTCTTTCTTCCCTGCTCTTTATGTAATGTTTTGCTAATGATGTTGTCTAGCATACACCACACTTCTGATCCGGATGCTAGTGGAAATTTGATTCTTGGCAATTTGGGTTGTCTCATCTTTTGATTCAACAGCTCGGATATCCTTAGCACTGTTGTATGCATTCTAGCATTGGTTTTCCAACGTATTATCTGCATTGGCAGAACGCTGCTCCTGAACCGTTTTCAGAGAAGCACAACCCATTTTTGTAAGGTGAATCTTCACTCTCTTCTGGGACCTGAATTTCCAACCACAAACACATGGGAAGTCCATGCACTTTCCTAAATTCAAAGAAATTCAGTTGCCACCTACCAAACTGTAGTATTATCAAACAATACATAAGCAGCATAAGGATCATAGTAACACTGGACATCTAGTTACAAACAATAACAGAATACTAGTAAAATCAAGGAGTAGAAAAAACATGTTACTTGAAGGATGCAAAAAAAATAACCAACAATAAATAAAAAGTTATAACTTAGAGCTCACGTTCTTAAATGTATATCGGAAAACACACATTACACCTCATTTATATCACAGCACTCTTTCTTTATGTCACAACACTCATTAGTTTTATGACTTCAGTTCCTCAAATTCACTCCATATGTTTTCATCATCTACTTCTAACAGCTTATTTTTAAAAAATTGCATTGTTACCCCATTTTAAAATTTTCACAAACTCAGTAATTATCTCTACTTACCCTGATAATAAGAATAAAACCAAAAGCATCAACCATATTTCTTCTACTTTTCTTCCAAAGAGAACTTCAGACAATTTCTCATTAAATTTTCAGTTTCCTAGCAAAAATTAGCTACAGTTGCGCTGAGAACATGACCCAAATATAGCACAACAGAAAAACAACCAACAAACCACCTGGACTAATTAAACTCACATGCAACTGTAGAATAAAGAATGAATGTCTCTTCAATGACAATTGCTTGCAAAACAATGTGATATACCAAGCCAGTGTAACATCAGCAGATAATGAAGAAAAAATACATGTAGGTGTAACTGATGAACCCTGGAAACAAAGAAACTATGCATACAAAACATCCTTAACAAATAGTGAATACATGAACAGCACAATGCTTTCTAAATATATCTGGGAGATTTAAAAACAAAAATCAAATAATACCAAAAATAAAGAAAAGAACATCAACATACAACAATCAATCCAAAAATCTGCAAACTTTACCTGGAGAAAAACAAATAACTATAATTGTCTTCCCTGACAAAAACAAAATAAATAAATAAATGCTCAGAACTTATCACAAAAATGCAGACATGTAAACCAATTTTTACTATACTACTTAAAAATTAAAAACTGAAAAAAAAAAGATAAAAGGATGATAAATAAGTAAAAAAATAAAACAAACAATGACAAGTAAAATAAACAAATAAATATGTAAATAAACTAAGTTAATAATAAACAAATTAACAAACCAAGTCCACCAAAATAACAGTTAGAACAATAGACTACCCACAATGCATTACTTACCTGTTTATATAAATAGTTGATTTACTAAGTGCCACTTAGATGTAGCACAAGGCCAATGGTATGGGGTACCCAGTGAGGATTGAAGTCGCCACTCAGTTGTAATACATTCTAGCAAGACAAGCTTGCTAACCATTACACCATGTTGGAGTGCCCCTGTTTAAAAAATAGTCCAGCAACAACACAACAAACATAGCCTGGCGATTGTGTGTTGAATTCAATGTCCACTTTTATTTTTACATATGTTCTATCACTGATACTGATACTGAACATTTTGATCCATAAATGTAGCATAATTTAAAACTATATTTTATCATATATATATATATTTAGTGTATCGAGGCAGCAAATAATTTTCTAAACATATACTGTTAAATATAAGAGACAATGAATGTCTATTATGTTTAATCATGAGCCATTCTAAACGTTGTATTTTGGCTTTAATTTCAGTTGAAAATAAAGACAAAAATTCTCCAACATTTGGATAATTTTTTATTAATTTGCTTCTAAGCTTTTGGCTCACATGAGCCATCTTCAGAGAGGTTATTTAGACAGTAATACAATAACATCCACCATCACCGATGATTTTATTTTGTGTTGACATAAAACTCCGCTAGACAATGGCAATAGTTACCAAAAATAACAAACGCAGTTCTCAAATTTGCAATGCAGTTCTATGACATCACACCATCTGATAGCGTGAAATGACAACAAAACCATGTATTCAAATGCAATGTAATGTGTTATGTCTGGATTTAAAGGTGATTTTATTAAGTGTTGGTTGTTTAGATTTGATGTACATGGCCTCCAGTATCGTTGATATCAACTGAAATTAAAGCCAGAATATGATGTTTAGAACGGCTCATGATTAAATATATATATATATATATATAAGCATGCGGTGTAAATATAGAAGAATCCAAAGGAGTATCCTGTACATACAGTGGTAGGAAAACTCTCTAAGAGAGCTCAAAATATATATGTATATAAATACATATAGAGCAAATATAAGAAAAATTAAGGCAGACACATTATTTCATGGTAAATCGGAAGTATAGGCCTATTTCAGGTGAACCATCATCAGCTTCTGTTTTTATTGTACAAAGGATTTATGTAAAATCTTTTGTACAATAAAGACAGAAGCTGATGATGGTTCACCTGAAATAGGCCTATACTTCCGATTTAACATGAAATAACGTGTCTGCCTTAATTTTTCTTATATGCATGCAGGTTGCATTAAAAATGACAGACAAGGTATTATCATTAAGTTTTTATATAATTTTTCATGTGTTCATGAGACTTGTCAATAATACATACATAATAGCATCATCCACATGCAGAAAAAGATTAAAAATAATGGAAGCATTATTAATAATAAAGAAAAATCAGTTGTGAGCACAGTAACAATGTGCTTAATGTGTTTGGAACTTAACATACACGAGATGCTATATAAATAAACTTTACTCATGGTTATTTATACATGAAAAATTATACAAAATGTTAAAGATCATAACTTGTCTTTCATTTTACAGCATAAATTTTACAGTATATATATATATATATATATATATATATATATATATATATATATGTACTACTGGTCATAATTATTTGGCCACCCCAGCTTTTCAAAATAAATGATGTACTTCATACTATTTTTAGTGTTTATTGCCAAGTGGATAATTCTAAATGAAAACAGAATGGTTCTTTTGTTATTATTACTTTGCAAAATTTTACAAGGCAAGGAAGCAAAGATGAACTTGTCCGAGTTACCTAAATTTTCTTCATTCTTTCATTGATGAAACTGTAATATAGGTAATTATTAAATATTTATAAATTCATTTAATGTACATGTTATTGTGCAATATTAACAAAAGAACCATTCTATTGTCATTTGCAATTATTCACTTGGCAATAAATACTAAAAAATAGTATGAAAACACAAGAATTCGATATCATCATTTTTTAAAATCACTGGGGTGGCCTAATAATTATGGCCAATAGTGTATATATACTTTTATTATTTATAACATTTTTTTTTTAATTATCTTAAAATTACACAAAACATAATTTATTTGATTTCTTCCCCAAATTACAATTGGCATTTGTAGGAAATAACAACAACAACAATTAAAAGCAATATTAAATAGGCTGTTATGACGCCAAGTATAAATGAATAACTCAACAACAGAATATAAGTTGTATTCCGTGGAAAGACGGTTAGTATGTACAGAAGTGATTAGTAATATTTACAATAGAAAGATACAAGAGTCCAATCCGTCGTAAGACGTGTGTATACGTGATTACTTCCGGTACGCCACCGGAAGTGTGACTAACTCTTCACTGACTCGCACTGACTCTTCAGTAACTCATTAGAGACTCTCAAGTGACTCTCTACGACTCTCTACGACTCCCTATGACTCTCCTGTAGAGAATCCACCATTGCTATATATAGCAATGGGAACAGTCCATTTGTAGTCAAATAGGAGCAGCGCCCTAACATAGGCAAAGTTTAAAATTTTCATCAAAGATTAAAATGTATCTTAGATGCTGATATAAATTATAACTGATATGTTTTCTATATCATTGTTTACTAATACCATTCTCATGAGTCACTCAAGTTAGAAGGTTAGTGAATGCATTTTTTTTGTAAGAGGAAGTAAGAAGTGTTATCATGAGGATGTGTCGTATAGATGAGAAGGTGACAATTATAATGACTCAGTAAATGTAACAGTGTTTATTATTTTTTTGGATTTTTAAATAGGAATTGTTTCCATCCTCTTAAAAACATTACTTTATATGAAGAAGTGAATGAAAATTATCACACACATAAAATATATATATATATATATATATATATATATGTATGTATTTACAGATATACATCATTAAAATATCCAACAAGGAAGATTTAATTAGTTTTTAAACTTTTCTAGAATACTAACATTTCCTTTGGCTGAAAATAAGGAATATAAAAATTATCCATAAATTCTATTGTCCCAAGTGCTTTCAGCCACTTCTATAGCCATTTTCAAGGTGTTTATGTCTCTGGTGTTGTTAATTTTTTCTCATAATTTGACTGTAGAGTAGTAATTTATTTTGTGTTTTCTTTCAAAAGAGGAGTGTTCATTCCAAACTCTCACATGGAATGCACAACTGGAAATTGCATGAGAAAATCTCTATTTAAAAACCTTTGCATACTCCATTTCCACCATTAAATACTGTAAACTTGATGGTAGAATAGAAATCTTTCATATATACTAGCTCTTTAATAGTGAGATGTTTTTGATATTGTGATTTATATAGAACTCTTGTGTTTTTAATTAGAATTTTCTTTAACTTTTGTTAAAATGACTGGCGAGATACTGTGTTTAAGTTTTGTTTTGTTTTTAATTTTTTCTTTTCTCTAGATACAGAACATTTTAAAATGTTTTATAAAATTTATGTCCAGAAAAGAAAAAAATTATGTAAACACAAAACAAATTAAATAAAAAAATATAATCACAGTTTTTCGTCAGTTGTTTTTAAAGAAACTTGTATAAAGGAAGAATTGCTGCACAAATACACCATTATATATATATATATATATATATTAAAGTGGACACAAAGGTCATTACTAATTGCCAACAGTCTGTTACATTACAAGCATGGCTTGAGGACTGCATCCATGCATGAAACAAGTGGCCACCCACTTGGTATTAACCCCAGTATCCCCTTTAGATATATGAAACTTTTAAACTATATATATGTGTGTGTATGTGTTTCATGTGTAGGTTTTCATATATAAATGATATAAATAATTATTGATATCAGTGTTAAAACATACAAAATACACTTTATAAAAAATTTATATATATATATATATATGTATGTATACATAAAAACAGTTGGGAATGTATACTAATAAGTTTCACATCATATGTCTTGCAGTTAGTGCACTCTGAAATCAGAAACATTGACTAGAGTTGAGCCAGAAGCCAATTCAAAAGGTTCACAAGAACGTTTCTTTTTTTTATTTTATTTATCTCTTTTTTAAGAACTGAGGAAAAGAAGATGAAGTTTGAGGAAATTTTTGGCTGAGGCCTTTGATCTGGAACAGGGTAGGTGTGCCAGTGTAAACCTTTTGGCCATGGCATCTGTGTGAAGAGACAAGAAGCTTTAAAACTACGGCCTTTCTACAGTTTCTTGGGGAACACAGTTCGGAAAATACTAAATGCAAAAAAAGATATTTGTGCACCAATTTACTTGCTCCCTATGCACAGGTGGAAATGGTAAGATTATTCAAGTCTGTCAAAATAATATGATACAAGAGCAACTGTAAATATCAAATTTACTACCAAGAACTTGCAAGATAAATAAGCTACATTTCTCTTCAAAAGACATATATATTATTAAGCTTAGTCTTGTTAAAGAGTATTATTATAGAACACAGTGGAAATCAGACTCAAAAACTAGATGTGTTAACTTTGGAAAGACATGAAACCAACTTTCCCTGTTTATATTTATGAAGTATTAAATTTTGAAAAGGCAGGAATTCACCTCACCCTGTATTTTATACATGTGCTAAATGGATGTTTGACATAGTATAACACCAGCATAGGAATAAGAACCAGCAAACCGAGTAAAAAGTTATGGCAGAGTCCTTTTATAGTTCTTGTGCATTAATATAATAGGAAAAGGCAGGAATTCACTTTTCCCTGCATTCTTTACTGATTGAATGTTTGAGGTAGTGTTATAGATATCAGCATAGGAATAAGAATCAGGAATCTAATTTAAAATTTTGGCAGTGGATGTTTATATTTTTATTGAACATTAATACCATTAGGAAAGGCAGGAATCCATCTCTCCCTTGCGTTCTAGATATGTATTAAATGAATACCTGAGATAGTGTAACATTTATCAGCATAGGAATCAGAATCAGCAAATGAAGTTCAAATTTTGGCAGTGGATGTTTATGTTCATTGAGCATTAATACTCTTGAGAAAGGCAGGAATCCATCTCTCCCTGTATTCTAGGTTTGTACTAAATGGATGTTTGAGGTAGTGTAACAGCTATCAGCATAGAAATCAGACTCGGTAAACAGATTTCAAATTCTGGTAGTGGTTGTTCATATTCATTGAAGCATCGATACCCTTGATAATGACAGGAATTCACCTTTTCCTGCCATTCTCTATTTATATGAAAGAGATGTTTGAGGAAGTGTAACACTTATCAGCATAGCAATCTGAAATCAAGTTCAAATTCTGGCATATATATACATATATGATGTATATCAACAGTCAACAGGGAAAATAATTCACATCAATATATCCCAGGTCATATCATGAGTATTATTTTTCAAGCTCATTTTAATTTGGCAGAATCTAATCTCTTGATCATGTCTCAATTTGAAGTTAAAATTATTATATATATATACATATAAATATATATATATATATATATCATAATTTTAACTTCAAATTGAAACGTATATATATATATATATATATATATACGTTTCAATTTGAAGTTAAAATTATGATATATATATATATATATATATATATATATATATATATATACACATACTATTTTAACAATTAACTCTCAGCACAATTCATCTAAAAAGATATCAAATTTGATGACATATGACAAATAGCTACATATTTTTTTCTCCAGAATGCCTCAAAATGATCTCACTGAAATTTTATTTCTTGTTAACAGATCTGTTGACTCTATTAAATGCAATCCTGGAAGAGTTTTACATGCACAAATACAGTTGTGTTTTTCTTTTGCTATGTAATTATATAACTTTATTTTCTTTAATTTTATCTCTCTCTTGTGACATATGTCAGCCTTTCTACTCTAAAACATTCACTTGTTACCCTCTTAAATATATTAACCTTTGAAGAATATTTATTTCTACAAGGAGGATGAATTATATAATTCCTTGTCTCAAAGAAACATTATGATATGAACAAGCAGGATGCTAGTCTGGCTGACTCATCTTCTAATAATAATACTTAATTTCTAAAATGCACATGAAAAGCATTTGTCTATACGAGTTGCTCACTTTTTTATAATGCATTGTCTCAAAGAAACATTGTCATATAAACAAACAGGATGCTTCTGTTATTTTTAGCTTTTTTTATTGTAGATATTTTTATTATTATTGTCACACACACACACACACACACACACACACACACACATATTTGTTTTCTAAACATATGTTGGTAAATATAACAGACATTGAATGTCTATTATGTTTCATCATAAGCCATTCTAAACATCATATTTTGGCTTTAACTTCAGGTGAAAATGAAGACACAAATTATCCAACATTTGGATATTTTTTTTTATTACGGTGATCCTAAGCTTTAAGCTCACATGAGCCATCTTCAGAGAGGTTACAGGGACATTAACATAAAGACATCTATCATCAAAGATAATGTTATCTTGTGATAACATAAAACATTGCTATGTAATGATAAGTCACCAAATAGCAGATTCAGATCATAAATTTGTAATGTGGTTTTATGATATCACACCACATGAGAGACCAAAATGTTAACAGAACCATGTATTTAAATGCAATGTAATATGTTGTGACTAGATTGAAATGTGATTTTATTGAGTGTGGGTTACTTTGATTTAGTGTAGATGGCCGCCGATATCTGAAGGTTCTTTTTACTGTGTGTACGTGTGGGTATTATTCTGTTATCAACTAAAATCTGTCTAATATTACATACATGGCTATATTTTTCTAAGAAATTTTAAATTTAATTGAACAATGATCAGAAAGGTAGCAGATAAGTCTACAGGAAAGTGTGGTTGCAGTAAAACCAATAAATATAGTGGGTTTATTGTTAGTACCAGAGATACAATCTCTGAATGGGTATATGAGCCAAAAGCTTAGAATATCTGAATGGGTATGTGAGCCGAAAGCTAAAAAAATATCCAAATGTTGGACAAGTTTTGTCTTTATTTTCACCTGAAATTAAAGCAAAAATACAATGTTTAGAATGGCTCATGATTAAACATAATAGACATTCATTGTCCGTTATATCTAACAATATATGTTTTGAAAATTATCTACTGCCTACATAAACTATATATGTATATATATTGTATGTTTTTTATAGATATCCTACAAAGGTAAAAATATAGAAAAAAGAAGTTGAAAATACATCCTTCATTAGTTTCCCTATGATTTTAAAAAGTTTAATTGAGATGGAGAGATGCATGTCTTTGTCATGATATTTGTTGCATCTAACTGGAGTTCAAGAATTCTTCCATTTTTTGCAAAAAGGGGCTCCGATTGCTGATTGGTCGATTATGATCATGTGATCAACAATTGATGATCATAAAATTTTGTTGTAAAAATTCATAGTTCAGTAAGCATGGTTACACAATGACCACAAAGTAGTTTATGACAACTATATATATATATATATATATATATATACGGAAGAATGGTAGATTTTGAAAAAACAGTAGCTACTCTATCATCTAAGCCTTGTTCATTCAGTAATGAATTTGAACACTCTCAGCTACTGGCGTATGTTTACATTGTATGTAACACACTAAAGTCTGCCTTCCTCTAACAAGCGCCATAGCTCAGATGTAGAATCGCCGACTGATATCAATTCGGTCGGGTTTCAATCCTGGTTAGAACAATCAGATATCTAACCATACTGATGAGCTGTGATACAGCAGAACAGATCTGTCTGCAAATGACTATATATATATATATATATATATATATATATATATATATATTGTGTGCGTTTACACAGCATTTTTTCATTGATGCATGTTTCATTAAATAATATAGATAGGTTTTGTCTATTTTATGCAATTTTTTTCATATTGTCTGATAAGCTTAGTAGGATTATCATTAAATGAAGAAAAAAAATCTCAATATTGATACATAGTTTTTTTTAGAATCCAATCTAAGCTTTCAGCTTACATAAGCCATTTTCAAAGATGTCAATTACATTATATTATAACAATTCACCGACAAACAATAATAACAAAAACAGACTAGAAAAAAGTATTGGAATGCATGCCAGGCACTCATATGAACTTTGATTTTAGCATGGATAATTTACAGCAGATTTCAACCAGCCAAGAGAAGTGTTAGTCATACAGGTTGAATGTAACTAAAGTCAAAATGAAGTGCAATTGTGGAATGGTACTTGAAAAGAATAAATTCTAGTGTCTGATGCTAGGGAAACGGTGTCTTAAATGCAAAAAAATACATCATTTTAAGACTGTTTGCAGAAGTGAAAGACATGTAGTAAAAATGTAAGTAACAAACCCCCACTCCTGAAGAAAAGCAGGAAGCCAGGGTATCTGCGGTAAATATACAAAAGAATGGTTGCAGGAATGTGAAAATAAATAGCGGTATATTTAGCATGTAAGTTGACACAGGTAATGAGATAAACCTAATTGCAAGAAATTTTAGGACCAAGCGAGGCTGACCCAAGTTAAAAGAAAGTGGGTTAAAGTTAAAACAGTTTGATGGAACAACAATAAAGACATTGGGTAACTTCTGTGGCATGTTTGAAACAGATACTCGGTTTGAGGTTATTTGAATCATGGTAATAGCATGCAAGAAGGACCACCAATTTTTAGGTATTGACATAGTAAAAGTAGATACAGCCAAATTAATAAGGTCCTGGGTATGACTGTAAATTGCATCTGGCAGTAAGGTCACTGATTGGGAGGTTGTGAGGAGCATGGAACCACCTCTTAATTGCTGTTGTTCCCAAGTCCACCCTGACCTGGAGTGGTAGCACCTGTTAGGGTCCCAGCTATGGGTAAATAGTTGACCCCCAAACTGGGGTCAAAATGCTATAAAAATATTCAACAAAACTTTTTGAATGAAAAAACGTGACCAACAAAACTTTTTTGAATAAATAAACGTTACCAACAAAACTTTTTGAATAAAAAAAATGTTACCAACAAAACTTTTTTGGATAAAAAAACGTTACCAACAAAACTTTTTTTAATAAAAAAACCGTTACCAACAAAACTTTTTTGAATAAAAAAACGTTACCAACAAAACTTTTTTGAATAAAAAAGATGTTACCAACAAAAAATTAAAAAAAAATATAAATAAAAAAACAATAAAAGAAATAAACTAAATAAAACAAATCAAAATGATTTTCATCATTAAATGACCTAATGAAGGTTGATATGCTGGTTAAATGAACCAACCAACCAACCAACCAACCAACCAACCAACCAAATTAATAAACTCCGTGAAAACACAAGAGAGTGGGGTAGGACTTCTAAAAGGATACAAAGCGAGTATTCAATTAAATGAAAATTACCATCCCAAATACATTCAAGCCAGAAAATCACCAGTACATATACTGCGTTTAGTGGCAACCAAGTTAAACTGCACGATCAAGCAAGGCATTCTTGAAAAAGTTATAAATGGTAGAAGTAACTGGGCCTCATTAAAAAACGCCAGTGGAGATTTGCAGATATGTGGTGACTATAAAGTTGGAATAAATCACCGGATATGCTCGAACACGTTTCCATTACCAAAAATCAAAATGGTGAGCCATGAACTGGCAAACATGGAATATTTTGCTAAAATTCACTTTAAATCTGCCGAGAACCAAATTCAGATGGACAAAAAATTTAAAGAAGTCACCACAATCAAAAGCCCTGTACACCTTTTAAGATGAACTTGCTTATCATTTGGAATTAAAACATCTAGTCAGATATTTCAAAGGTCAATCAAAGGAATATTGTTAGGAAAGGCAACTAATATGATTATTTACCAAGATGATATAGGGGTAGCGGCAAAGATCAAACAAGAGTTACAACAAAAAGTGGATCAAATATTATGGTGTTTGAAAAAGGCCGGATTAACCATAATTAATGACAAATGTAACTTTAATTGTAAAAATCTGGCATATTTGGGATACCAAATATCGAAGACTGGTATAGCACCTGATGAAAGACTAACAAAAAAAATTATGGAAGTAACGACTTTAACTAATAATAAGGAATTGGAATCCTTTTTAGGTTTGATAAATTTTTACAGTAGATACAAACTGAAATATAGTGAACTGAACCATTATAAGAGTTGTGTAAAAAGAACATAGAGTTTGAATGGACACAAAGATGAATAAAGTACTTTCGATCTCTCTCCAATAATTTGGGGTAATTTTCACATTCAAATGAATGCTAGCAATTTGTCAACCATTATATTTGAAGCAGAAAAAAATTTACAGTAATTTTTAGCAACACAGTTTTGCGGTTAGTTTTGTTACCATAACACACAACCCTGAAGATGATTTCAGAAAGAGTTTGAAAGTACTTAGGTATCTTGAGAAATGAATGATAATAACATTTGTCAATGTTACAGTTCATTTCTGACATCTTACAATTATAATACATGAAAGATTATCCGTGAGTATGAATGGATTTTATTAAAAATAAGCAGACACAATGTTTGCAATTTATTTAATCTGATATATATATATATATATATATCTAAACTTATTTATGAATGGAACTTTGTCTGTGTGTGTGTGTGTGTGTGTATCTATTACCTATAGACTCTGAAACGGCTGAACCGATTTTCTTGAAAATTTACACAGTTGTACTATAAGCACCTGCGAGTGTTCTTAGCTAGGTTTTGTGTTGAGGAACCCCCAATAAATATCGAGAATCAATAATCAAAAAAATCGGGTTATAGAAGGAGTGTTCCGATTTTAATCAAATTTGATACACTCATAGACAAAGACATAAGAAACAATATTCAGAAGTTTCAAGGTTGCAGTTCTTACAATAGTGCAGAAAATTCATAATATATATATATATATATATATATAAGCCAAAATGTTTGTGTATGTGTGTCTGTTTATCTGTCTGTATGTCCTTTATACAAATTCACAATTTTTATCCGATTTTGACTAAACTTCACAAATATTCTTTAGGCTGAGTCTGAGCCCAGGACTATGGATTAGTTTTATAGCTTTCATTACCTGAGCAATGCCGGGCTATACTGCTAGTATATATATATATACACACACACACATATGATCAGACAACTTCATTCAGTTTTTAAGTTTGTCTCTTATGTGACACTTCAGTCTCACAAGTGATCTACATACAAATCCATGTATCTTGGGACATCGGAACAGGAAAATTTGCTGACATTTTTCACCATTGTTTTTCCTCTCTTAGTAAGTCAATACAACTGATTTCAAAATTTCTGATATCACTCTTGTACAAACATCTCCAGGTATTTCTTTCTTGTATAACTCACTCAAAGTTAGTATGAAGCACACTGACTGAAAGTTTACTCTTTAGCTTAAATCTATACCAAAGTCAGACTCATCCAACAGTCCTTTGTCCACCCACTGTCAAGCTGGCTATACATGATGACATTAGGTACTCTGTCGTCACTCATCCCAGCAAAGTTAGGAAGGACTCAATCCCAACAATGTTGCATATATCTAGCCACAAGTACATGCACATAGGATGGTATGTGATGGAAGCAGGTGGAAATGATGTCATGTAGTGGATCCTGTTGCTTCCAAATCAATGTGAATACTTGGATTATAACTAAAAGAACAACTAAAAAAGATGTTAATATTGATTCAGATGTCACAGTTTGTAGCCGAGAGTGTGTGCATGTTTGTCTGTCAAATGTCGGTGTAACCAGTTATTAACAAAAAGTCATGCAGAATGATTATTTATGAACTCTGTTGTATTCCTTGACATTGATCATCTGACAAATAGGGTGGGGATGCCGAAAGTCAATCTGGCCTAACAAGGCACTTGAAGGCACATCAGACCACTGGCCCTGATGAAGGTTGCAAAGAAATGGCATAGCTGGAAAATTGTTTTGTGTTGTATGTGGAAAATGATGTAAGTCAGTTTCTGGTTCCAAAAGTTTGTAATTATGCTAAAAAGTCAGAAATAGTTTTGCTTGTTTAATGAGTAAACAGCTATCACAAACGCATCTGTGGTTTATGCGATGACAAGGCAGGCTTTAATCACAGTTTTGAGAAGGGAACAAGTAATCTGATGTGATCTATAGTTGAACAAGATCAGCACATTCAAACCCTCAGTCATGATGACATGTGACTTAATGATAGAACAACCATCAATGACCTCTTAGTAGTTCCATTTATCTAATTTTACTCACAAGTCTTGCCGCATGGCTTTCGGGCATTTTTTAGCAGTATCACATGCTAGGATTGCCTTTTCAGACTGATAACATCAAGATATCACCTTCCTGCCTCATTGGGACTCATGGTCAGAAAGTAAATGTTTTAACCATTCAGCACCTCCCCCACCTCGTGCACAGATATATAATTATATAACATAGAATATTCTCTATATAAGAAATATAATATTTTGGCATGAGCAGGCCAGTGTAAGAATTTAAAATGTGTCACAGTTCAGCAAAGAAACCACACATCCTCATCCAGTTCTTATCTACTCATTTTCATATCCAAAAAGGTAAACAAAACAATATCTAATCACACACACACACACACACACACACACACACACACACACACACACATATATATGTATGTATTTTCTCAGATTAGGTCATTTGCATTGGTGTGTAGTGATATGAACCTATTTTCAGGGTGTATTATGAAATGTGTTTGGCCTTGAAAAATATTACCTCATTTGTGTTTTCATTAGATTTATTTATCATGCCCAGGTACTATTGTCTTGTCTGCAATGGACATTACTCCAAAAAACATATGGAAACTTGTAATGCTACATGAGCGCACTGACAAGCCTTTACAGAGAGATTGTGGATATTGTTGGTGTCAGCCTTTCAACTGTCATGTCTGTCATCAAGGTGAAGAAACAAACTGGACCTATCAGTACAAAACATAAAAGAAAATGCGGTCAAAAGAGAAAAACAACACCAAGCGACAATCTGTACATGATCAGAGAAAGTGTGACAGATCCTAGGAAAACATTATTTATTTTGTTTCAATAAATTTGCACAAGAGTGTATATATAACAGGACTACTCTATATCTATGCTCTTGCCTGACAAATGAGCACTATGAAGATATAGTAGACTTTAAAAACAGTAGCTACTCATGCTTTTACACATTGTTCATACAGTAACGAATTTGAACACTCTTGGCTACTGGCGTGTGTTTACATTGTGTATATAACATGCTAAAATATGATTTCCTCCAGCGAGTGCCCATAGCTTAGTTGTAGAATCACCAACTGATATCAAATTGGTCAGGTTTCAATCCTGGCTGGAAGCAATCAGATGTCTAACCATACTGATCAGCTGTGATACAATAAAATAGGACTGTATACGGATGACTATATATATATATATATATATATATATGTAACTAGCAGTATTGCCTGGCATTACTCAGGTGTAATGAAAGCTTTAAAACTAATCCATGGTCCTGGAGCTCAGACTTTTTGGATGTTGGCACGAAAAACGTAGGTTGTTGAAAAGTTGATCTCGAATCCGTAGAACTTCCTAAAATGAATGGATGTAAGTCAAATTTTGATTTCTGGTATCGATATCAAATAATTTTTTTTCTGTCGTAAACTGAATTTTGAAGGCTAAATAAGTCCTCTGAGTAAATGGTATCATGGCTGAGACTAAGAACTACAATTATACCTACTTAGAGCCAAACCTGAAGCAAAAACTAAAATAAAAGAGCTGAAAAAAATACATACATACAGGCAGATAAACAGACGCATACACAAACATCTTAAATATCAATATATATTTTATCAATTTTCTGCACTATTGTAAGAACTGCAAACTTGAAACTTCTGAATATTGTTTCTTATGTCTTTGTCTATGAGTGTATGAAATTTGTTTAAAATCGGACCACTCCTTCTATGACCTGATTTTTTCGATTATCGATTTTCAATATTTATCTGGGGTACCTCGACACAAAACCTAGCTAAGAACACTCGCAGACAACTGTATAAATTTTCAATAAAATCGATTCAGCCATTTCGGAGTCTATAGGTAATGGACACACACACACACACACAGACATACACACAAACAGATAAATTTCCATTTATAAATAAGTTTAGATATTTGATTTAAGTGAATATTATTCATTACTACATTGACAAGGAAGTAGATTATTATTTACATTTTTTAGACTGTTTGTTGTCATATTCATGATGTTGTATGCTCTGATCTTCTTCAGGTGAGTGGAATTTTGAACTGAACCCTGGGATATTTTTTTTTGTTCCATGAATCATAACACTTGCAAATATTTTTCCATTTAACTCAACTCTAAGTTTTTGTTCACTTCTGCTGTGGCCAAATATTGAACTCTTTAGGTCAAGTCATAGATCAGCAAACACTTTTATCCACTGGGACATTCAGTTCAAAATTCCATCCACCTGAAGAAGGTCATACAACAGCCGAAATGTTGTGAATATGGCAACAAAGATGAGAACAACAGTTCAAGTAATGTAAATAATTACAATACTTCCTCTCAGAAATATAGGTAAATATGGAAGGAAATTATGTTGAAAAAAAAATATTTTTGTTTAAAATAAATGTTTTTACATTATTTGGTTGCAATATTTATCCGAACATAAATGCAGGTATCAATGTAACTAAAAATAAAAATATATTAAAAATATATATGCAAACATTGGATTAAAGATATTCATTGACTTAAATTTATCTATTAACCATCACAGACAATTGTTCCTACCCCCATTAGCATTGATCAGGCTAGTCTCCCTGAAAGCAAAACACTGCACCTCCTCGGCTTAACTCTCACAACAGACCTCAAGTGGAATGACTCTAGAGAATCCATAGCTAAATCTGCTGCTAAGAAAGTCGGTTCTCTGTGTAAGGCCAGGGATTTTTTTTACGCTTGAAACAATCCTGCACATATATAAATCTACTATCTGCCCATGAATTGAATACTACTGCAAATCTGATCGGATGCTCCTGCTATCCACCTGGGTGTCCTTGACAAGATTCAATGGAGAATCTATAACGTGATAGATCCCGACTTGGCAGCTCGGATACTGTCACTTTCTCACCGGTGCAATGTGGCTTCCCTGTGTCTCTTCTACAAATACTTTCATGGCTTCTGCTCCAATGAACTTAGCTCATTGGTGACCCCTATATATAAATTTACTAGAGCCACAAGATTAGCAACTAGGTCCCACCCTTTTGCTGTGAAACCAATAAACTGTAAATGCAAATTCTACTTCAGCAGCTTCTTTTCTCACACTTTCCGCCTGTGGAATTCCCTACCATTTACTTGTTTTCCCAACAGCTATAATCTCCAAGAATTTAAATGTAAAGTCAATAGTCATCTCCTATCTCACTAACCTGCATCCTCTCTCTCATGCTCCTTTCTCCATCCACTTCACTCTCATCAGTCTTCTCATCCTTCTCTTATCCAATTCCTGACCCCCCCCTGTAACCTGTCACTCTTTCTTATAACTTCCCTCCTATGTCACCCCCTGCAAAACAGTGGCAGTAAAATGCCTTGCTTGGGATGATATGATTATAAAAAAAAAATTCTATATATTATATTATAATATGGATCTAAAGTGGGGGATTAATTCTATATTACAATCAATATGTAAATTGATCCCTCACTTTATGACCACAGTTATCCTTCTCTTACCCACTTCCAGACGACACCTATAACCTGTCACTCTTTTTTATGTAACCCCCTGCAAAACAGTGGGAGTAAAATGCCTTGCTTGGGATGATATGATTATAAAAAAAAATTCTATACGATTATAATATGGATCTAAAGTGGGGGATTAATTCTACATTACAATCAATATGTAAATTGATCCCTCACTTTATGACCACAGTTATCCTTCTCTTACCCACTTCTAGACACCCCCTATAACTTGTTACTCTTTCTCATAGCTTTCCTCCTATGTAACCCCCTGCAAAACAGTGGCAGTAAAGTGACTTGCTTAAGCGATATGATTATAAAAAAAAGATTTAATACTTGTTGTTCAAAAACTTAAGCTTGATTGAGTTATAATTATAATTCTGTTTAGCACTTTTGTTTCTGTGAAGTTGTATCAAGATTATTTTTTTTTGCTTTGCTAAAGAATTTGAAAGAGCTTTTCAGTCACTGTATTCTTCAGCCATCTTAATGTATCTCTCAATTCAGGTGTCCTTCAGCAAATTTGAAATCCTTATTTAATCTTTGTAGGACACTTTTTCTTTATTTAGCAATCCATGGTTACGTATATCTCATCTTAATTAGTTCAGCTAAGTTACTGCTCATCTTGAGTTTCTCTGAGTTTAAATCTGTACCACCCAAAATCTGAAGAAGGCTAGAGGGCCCAGCAACCTAAACATTGTGATAATAACAAAGATGGGGATCATCGTTCAAATGATAATGCTTCATCTAAGAAATTCAGAGAGAAAAAGAAACAGCTAAATGTCTCCATATTTTTAGTCAGTTAAGTGCCATGCGTAATACACACTTGGGTGATCATGTCTCAAAAAAGACATGACTGACTGGGAAGAAGATTTTTCTGCACTAGGTTGCCATTACTTTCTATTGTAGACTGGTTTTTATCCAAGGCTATAAAAACCAATCCTTTCTGCTATTTAACCCATAGCTGGAGGGAGAAGAGATGGATTAATACCTTTCCAAAGTTATTTGCATGCAAGTGAATGTAACAAATTCAACTGAAATTTGAACTCAGTTCTCTGATTTCTTGTTCCAAACCAATATTCACTGTGTTACAGTGTTATCCATATTTTGAATATCATTTTGATGAATGTTTGACAAATTTAAGAATGTTTAATACATTTTGAGGAATGATCTGTCTTGTGTAGAGTGTATGACGTTTTTTGAAGAATGTTCTTTGAGAAATGTTGTATAGATTTTATGATTTTTAGAAATGTTGCAAAATGGTTATGTCATTTGAGTAATGGCTGGTGTTTTTTCAGGAATATTTTATGCATTTTGATGAGTGTGTAATACATTTTGAAGAATTTCTTTTTTGAGAAACTGTATAAAATTCAAATTAAATTGATAACTATCTTTAACTCCTACTCCCCAATTGACAACAAGTGTCAGGAAATATGACTCTTGTGTTATTCTTTTAAGTCTTTTAGTTTCTTTCTTCAAAACTCTCATTCACTTGACAAGATGCTTCATCACATTGCCAATGCCTCAAAAGAATGGTTTAAGTTGCCTCTGCATGTCTTTCTCAAGAGTTTCTCATCTTATCTAAAAGATTTCAAAAAAGAAAGAGAAACTTACCCATTTTGGCAGCGACCACAGCATGAAGCTTTTACACTATTTTTTTTTCAAAAGGGATTTTTCACTTTGAAGAATTGTGGAAGAAGTAAGAGAAGCTCTTGATCATTTCCAAGGTGATGATAATGATGTCTTTGGCAGTCGGCAATTGGAGGCTTTTGGCATTATTAGCATTGTCTTCTCAAGGAAAATCCCTTTAGACTTTTAAGGTGCTACTTAACACAGAACATTTTTTCCATTGTCCTCGTAAGACCTTCTTGAAGAGAGGAATCATTAATGGAATAAATATTACTATGATCATGCAATCTTCTTTTAAGACAGTAATCCTTATATGCATACATATATATATATCTATAAATCTCTCTCTCTCTACATATATATATATATATATATATATATATATATATATATATAGTGTATTTTATGCTAATATATGAATATATGTACATATATACTGCACTATTTTATACATTTATATATAAAACAAAGTGTAGATATGAAATTGTTAGTATATATTGATACATATTCTAATCTCTTCATATCAGGTAGTCTGTATATATATATATATTGTAATACTTTCTACTTTTAATATGTATATTTTTACATGTATATATAATACAAATGCACTGATTTGCGTGGAGAGACCAATGTGGTTAAAACCTAGGTAACAAGTAAGTGGTGAGTGTTCAGTACTTTAACATTTTGTTATCTCTGCATCTTCAAGTCACTTGTTTTAGTTGTACATTGAGCACTTTTTTTTATCTACAATCTGTTGGTCAAAGTAGCCACAATTTTACTTGTGTGTATATATATATAATTTCAGGTAAAGAGCACTTTATTTTATATGAACAGTGCTCAATATAATAAATATGATAGAGCTTAATATAATCATATACTTATGATTTAATTGTACATTGCGACACAGAAATCTCTATGTTTTGTGATAGGTTCTACCAACATCAAACATTGCCTGATGATGAGAACCTATCTCAAAACATAGAAATTTCTGTGTTGCAATGTACAATTAATTCATAACTATATAATTATATATATATATATATATATATATATATATATATATGTAAAAGTGAACATTGATGTCAACACCCAGTGGTAACAGTCTATTTCATGCTTAAAGGCAACCATCAGACCATGTACTATGTTTTGGTTGAACTATTTATATATGCTGGTCAGTGCTACTTTACTGGTTGTCATTTTTATACACCTATCATGAAAAATCTGCTAATGCCTGTCATCAATTTAGCTAAGGAATACTCTCCTTTTAGTGACAATAAGATTAAAACTATAAAACAGGTATAAATACTTATGTTATATCATAATGGTAGTTTGTCAATTGAAAAAAAAAACAACACAGAATTTAATATTGTTACGGATTCTTTTGATGCTGCTGAGGCATGTGAGCTTGTTAGAATTTTGTTATTGTTGTGATCATGATTTCTTTTCAAGATTAAGGATACAGTACTCTTCAGAAATTACGGTATAATTCTCCATCATAAAACAAATCCAAGAAACATAGACTGAACAAAAAAAAAACTGATTAATTTCTTCAAAGATTATAAATTAAAAATTACCATTTGCATCAATGCTAAAGTCATCAACTTTCTCAAAGTAGTCTTGGACTTGTGTGTTGGTTATTACACGTTGCATACCAAAGATATACATAATCATATATTATTAACAATGAATCCAATCATCCACTTTCAATTTTAATAAATTTTTAAATTTGCATAAATCTTTTTAATTCAGAATATCTACTAACTTCAGCTATAAGGAAATGTTTGATAAAATAAAATTTAATATATAAATTTATATATAAATTATAAAATTTAATATATAAATTTAATATATAAATTTAATATATAAATTTAATATATAAATTATAAAATTTAAAATATAAATTTAATATATAAAACCATTAGAATGAAACA
This sequence comes from Ascarosepion bandense, assembly GCA_037127315.1. Classification (NCBI taxonomy): domain Eukaryota; kingdom Metazoa; phylum Mollusca; class Cephalopoda; order Sepiida; family Sepiidae; genus Ascarosepion; species Ascarosepion bandense. Next base: position 2,291,685 of record JBBBDQ010001255.1, on the reverse strand, counting down.
ACCATCAAATAAATATAAGATATTTAGAAAAATCAAAAAAGATGAAAATAGACACCATAATTTCTGGTTTAACCCAGGCAGTCATAATTACAGTTTTTAAACAAATACTGGAAGCTTTTATTAAATTTCATTCATAAACACTTCAATCAAAATAACCCTAACTTATTAAACAAGAAAAATTAATTGATGGTCACATGTAGGAATAGTAATAAACATCTTGGAATTGGAGTAGATAGATCTATCTATCGCCCGGTTCACACTCCACCCATGTCTATTGAACAGGTGAAGAGGCTCATCACTTGTTCCCTGTTTAGGATGTGGTTTCCGGCTTTCTCTTTTCCAATCTTCTCACTTTGTTTTTTTTTTCAATTGGAGTAGATAGATCTATCTATCGCCCGGTTCACACTCCACCCACGTCTATTGAACAGGTGAAGAGGCTCATCACTTGTTCCCTGTTTAGGATGTGGTTTCTGGCTTTCTCTTTTCCAATCTTCTCACTTTGTTTTTTTTTTTCAATTGGAGTAGATAGATCTATCTATCGCCCGGTTCACACTCCACCCATGTCTATTGAACAGGTTAAGAGGCTCATCCCTTGTTCTCTGTTTAGGATGTGGTTTCCGGCTTTCTCTTTTCCAATCTTCTCACTATTACGTAGCCCCCTGCACATCAGTGGCGTTACCGCCTTGCTCAGGATGATACAATTAAAAAAAAAAAAAAAATCTGTTGATCCAAATTAAAGATTTTTAAAAATATTCTTTAAAATTCAGCTATAGCTTCATTAGAAGTATTGGAAAGTTGATATCCCATCATAAACAATATTACAATAAATAACTATATCAGCAGCAAAAACAATGTTAACAGATTAAAAAAATAAATGCAACTTTTAAAGATACAGTCATTTCTTTAAACAGCCAATGTATCATGGAAAATACTGTATACTGCACTAGCATACATTCTGACAGCAATGTCAAATTTTATATTGGATCCACTGAATACCCTTGAAAATTTCATTTTAATCATCAGCAAATAATTTTAGATAATGTAAAATTAATAGCATAGCTCTCTGCAAACATTTCTGACAATTAAAGAATGGTGATAATATACCTATAATTAGATGGGGTATAATAGCTAAAACCAAATCTGATAATGGAGAAAGGTGATAGATGTAATGTATATCTTGTAGAAAGCATTTAAATAACCCTAACTTATTAAACAAGAGAAATGAATTGATAGTCACATGTAGGCATAAAAATAAATATCTGTTAGAAAATGTTGATCCAAATTAATTTATACTCTAGATTATAACTTCTTCTTTTTAAATTTTCTTCTGTTTACTTATCTTATGTTGAGTATATATAATTTTTTTATAGCTTGAACAGACTGTTCCTATATATATATATATATATATAAATCAGAATATAGAAATCCTGACATAGTTTAAAATTTTGAGAAAAATGTCCATTTATGAATGATCATTATTAACTACCTGATGAGACATTCTTCCTTTAATGTCAAAACAAGATGTACAATTTTGTAGTTGTTTGTAGTTTGCGCATGTTTTAACGTAATAATTAATGATAAATATTCATTGCTCTATTTTTATATGCATGTTATCTGTTTTAAATGTTGCATTTAAATGTTTATATATGTTTGTTGTAAATTTTTAAATGTTTTGAATGTTGCAATTATTTTCATCCTTATTCATTTGAATATATATATATATATATATATATAATATAATATATATATATATATATATATATATATATATATATATATATAAAGACAAATTTATAACTATACCTGTGTCAAAAAACCCTCTACGTGGAAGGAAAAATGGTTATAAAAAAAGAAAGAGTTAAGCACATGAACATCAGTCAAAAGGATTCGGACCGAGTCAGCACGTAGCCTAAAGAAAAAAAAAACCCGAGACAAGTAATCAACTAACAAAAAAGTGCTCAATACTTAGATAGAGCAGAATAAATAAAGTATATCTAGTGAGCCAGCTTTCCTTGACTATCCACTTAGGTGAAACCTTGGTAGGTTTATTAGCTCACTAGGTATATTTTATTAATAAATATATGTATATAAATATATATATATATATATATATATATATATGTATGTATGTATTATTGTATGTGAGTATGCGTATGTAGAAATATGTGTGTATACAAAACATAATAAAATATCCCTGATTAAAATCTTATAATATTAAACAGTACTGATACAGATATAGATGAAACAACCAAGCACAGAGACATACAGATTCTCTTCAAGCCTAAAGCCTGTAAGTAATAAGCTAGAATAATTAATGTGATCTGCGACAACCTACTTATCATCAGAAATCCCAATACACTTTCCTGAGACAGTGTTCTGGGTTAGATGGTGAACTGCATATGGCAGCAAGGCTTTTATTAGAAAGTTCTTAATTGCTGTTCTTTCCAGGTCTACTCTGGCTTGGGGTGGTAGCACCTGTTATGGTCCCAGCTATGGGCAAATAGATAATCCCCAAACTGAGGTCAAAACACTGCAAAAGTATAAAAATGGATTTTTACGGCAAAAATTTCGGCAGTGTTTTTTGGAGAAAAAATATTACCAACAATTCATTTCTGAAGAGAAAAAGAAATATTAGCAACAATATATTTTTGAGGAGAAATATATAAGTAAAAGATCTGTCTTTTAGCAAAAAGCTTCTGTGTAAAAATACCTCAATGAAACCTGATCTACAATTTAATTTCCTATAAAGAATACATATTCTGTTCATACAAATCTATTGTAAAAACCTTGTCAACATTAATTGACCCATTGAGGTGTTGATATGCCGTAAAACAAACCAAACCTTTTTTTCTGTCTTTTTAAAGGATCTTTTAAAGAATACAAAACCAGAACACATCTTGAATTTTTTAAAAAGAAAACAAATTTTTCATTAAAATCTGCCTAAATCGACATTCTTACTATAACCAGTCATTAAAAAAACTCTCTAAAAATCTTTTCGGCATTAAATGACCCACAGAGGTTGATATGTGGTTAAACAAAATTCAAACTCTTCAGAGACAGAGTTTTATCTTTCTTTTATTTCAACTGATGACACCAAAAAGAACATAACGGGTCTTTGATAAACGTCTTTTCATTTTGTCTCATCATCTTCACTTTTCACACACACAAACATATATATATATATATATATATATATATATATATATGTGTGTGTGCATTTGGGCAGTTTTGTTAAAAACAACTGACAAGTTTTTATTCAATTTTGTTTGTATTCTTATAATTTTCTTCCTTTCTGGATGTAAATCATGTAAAAATTGTCCAAATGTTTTGTATGTTCTGAACACTTTTGGCTATATTTTTAGCTATTATCAAGGATGAATTTATTTTTGCTTTTAACTAAATATATGGATTGATTTTAATGTACGTATCTAAATGATAACACTTAAAAAACAGATAATGAAATACAAAAAATGGCTAAAAATAATTTTTTTTTTTTTTTAATCATATCACCCCAAACAAGGCGAAAACGCCACTGATGCGCAGGGGGCTACGTGAGACTGAAAAGATTAGAAAAGAGAAAATCAGAAACCACATCCTAAACAGGAAACAAGGGATGAACCTCTTCACCTGTTCAATAGACGTGGGTGGTGTATGAACCGGGCGATAGTTCAGTCTATCTACTCCAATTGAAAAAAATAAAATAAAATTAAAAAAAAAAGAGTGAAAATATTGGAAAAGAGAAAAAAACTGGAAACCACATCCTAACCAGGAAATAAGGGATGCGCCTCTTCACCTGTTCAATAGACGTGAAAATAAAATAAATTTTTTTTTTTTAACTAAGTTTCAACTTAGTAAAAGTCAAAACAGCCTTCAAACCAACAATTTAGTAGAATTTAGTCCCAAAATTAAATGAATAAAAACAAATATGGTAGAATAAATTAGCAGAAAATTCAATCTTACCAAGTACGGGCCACTGAAAGTTGAGAAAATTTCTAAAGTCATATCAAATTTACTCTGATTTTTCCAGTTTATGTCGGCTACCAGTAAATAAGCAGTGATGGAAGCATTATTAATAAAAAAGAAAAAGCCAACACTCAATATCAACTATGAACATGGACAAAATATTCTGACCCTGTTTGGAAAATAGAACATTTCTATACATTCATAAAACAATTCATATCTTCAGAAAAGGGAATTATAGAAATAAAAAAAAAATTTAATAACATACTTAAACATAGTGCCTTGTTCAGTCATTTTTAATGAAACTTCTGTGTATATTGCAAATCACCTGAAGACACTAGATGGTAGAAACCTAGGTTGTGTAATAACTCATTTACAAATAAAGAATATATATTTATATATATATATATATATATATATATATATTAAAAATATATATATATATATATATATATATATATATATATTCTTTTAAAAATATATATATATTTTTTTAAAAATTAAGGCATTAATTTTTTTTTCTTTAAGTCTCTAAAGAAGCTGTAATAAAAGGGATACATGTTAAATTAAGATATGTTTCCTATTTGTTCTTTTTCTTTATTCTATCACTAGCAGTATAGCCCAACATTGCTCGTGTGTAATGAAAGCTTTAAAATTAATCCATGGTCCTGGAGCTCAGACTCTTTGGATGTTGGCATGAAAGACTAAAAAGCAATAGTTGTTTCCAGTTAAAGCGAAACCGTAGACTGAAAGAAAAATGAATAGATGTAAGTCAAATTTTGATTTCTGGTATCGATATCAAATAAGTTTTTCGTCGTAAACTGAATTTTGAAGGCTAAATAAGTCCTTTGAGTAAATGGTATCATGGCTGAGACTAAGAACTACAATTATACCTACTTAGAGCCAAACCTGAAGCAAAAACTAAAATAAAATGGCTGAAAAAAATACATACATACAGGCAGATAAACAGACGCACACACAAACATCTTGCCTTTTATATATATATATATATATATATATATATATATATATATATATATATTATCAATTTTCTGCACTATTGTAAGAACTGCAACCTTGAAACTTTTGAATATTGTTTCTTATGTCTTTGTCTATGACTGTATCAAATTTGATTAAAACCAGACTGCTCTTTCTATGAAACCAATTTTTTCGATTATCGATTTTCAATATTTATCGGGGGTACCTCGACACAAAACCTAGCTAAGAACACTCGCAGACGCTTATAGTACAACTGTGTAACTTTTCAAGAAAATAGGTTCAGCCATTTCAGAGTCTATAGGTAATGGACACACACACACACACACACACACACAGAGACAAAGTTCCATTTATACGGCAACATATGCATATGTATAAAAGAAGGCACACAATGGCATGAATTTTGTTTGGCAAATTCAACAGTAGGTAACAGGGATTGTTTGAAAACTGTCAATAATTTGAATGTAACCCTATAAAGAAACGTACTAAAATGCATAAATGTTTCACCTGCTGATCAGGTTAAATGATGTTGATAAAAATACCTCGGATAATGAACATGATTCTTAGAGACATCTTCATCTCTGATAAGAATTCAAAACTGATTTCTTCATGAAATAGGAAACAGCAAACACGATCAAATATTGCAGGATATATTGTTGTCAGAGTCCAAGGCATTAATATGACTGGATGTAACAACTCGGCCCTTCTGATTTACAAAAGAACACAACTGTCGGTCACCGTTTTCTCGTCTCATTTTGCAAAGGTTATTTGCTGAGATTTGAATCTTTCTTTATGAAAACAAAAAAATATTTTTTAGAAAATTTAAAATCTTTACGACAATGTTTTGAAGATAATGGAAATTATACTTAACATCCGGAAGAGACAGCTGAAGTTTCTGGGACATATAATGAGAAAGGACAGCTTAGAGAATCTGATACTCACTGGATGGGAAAACAATGTGACATACTTGATGGGCTTAAGCAAATGGACAACAGGGCAGGGTTTAGGAGAAATTCCAAGATAAAAGGTATTAGGAGCTACAAGAGATAGGATGATGTGGATGGCCATGATCACCAATGTCATGAATGGAGACGGCACATAAAAAAAGATAAAAACCCACTCACATTATGATTGCCATCCTCTCTTATTATTCCCTTTCTCTCCGCTGGTGACAGTGGCAGAGATGGGTGTAAAGGCCCACCTACTCCTGAAGAATTGCGAGTAAGTGTCACAGAAGAGTGTGGGTAGGTTACTCGACTGGGTGAGTCAGGCAGAGTCATAGCTCCTCTTCATGTTGAGGGTTGCACTCAAAAGTCTTGGTTTCCCCCTCAGAAGCTCTTTTGCCATGAAGGCTAATTTGCAGCAAGTTTCCTAGGTCCAAGGGTCAATAAAGGATTGTTTTGGGCCTCCACATAGACTTTTAATTTTCCTTTCCTATCACCTATTCTTATCTTCATATCATGCATCACTCATCATTTCCATTTTAACAGGAGCCCTTTAACTAGAGTTGCTTTGAACATTGTATTAGGCAAATTTTTGTATGAAAAAATAAAGTTCATAGCATTGGAAGAGAGTTTTAGATGTCAAGGTTATCATTCTTCTAGACTGCTTGCTCTGTCAAGGCAAGAGAACCCAATCTACCTTATTATGCTACCTACAGCTAAATAGCAGAAGAAATGAATATGTGAACTAGTTTAAAGTAAATGCAACATCTATGATTGGAATTTGAACTCGGTCAGCTGATTCCACCGTTTATGCCAATTATCAATGTTCCAATCCCACATCTTCTAAGATACAGCCAAAAAACTTAAGATTTTTGACAAGAGAGATACAATTTAAGAGACTTATGCAGAGAAAAAATTATAACAACAATATTTTGCAACTTGTTGGGGGATAGTTAGAATTCGACAATTTTGGTTTTGAGCAAGTCATTGGAAACTGTCTTCATTTTGTGTACCTGTCTGTTTATTTTTGAATTTCTCAATCTCCTTGGCACTGTGCCTTGCCACACATTTTAGATTATGTCTGTGGCATTAATCACCGCAACTTTTCCCCAGCCCATTCCGGACTAAATTGATGCCGCTCATAATAGCAACAAGCATCGTGTGCTCCACCAAAATCATACCATTTTGCCGTACGATTAATTACCCATTGCTCAGGGTCCGGTGAGATAGAGTGAGCTAGAAACATTAAAGAGAATAAGACACTGGTGTTTCCCAATTGATCAAAGGCTAAGAAATGGAATTCTCAAGTAAAGAGGAAATCGGAAATGAACATTACTCTCATAAGCAGCAAGTATGGCAATCCAGTCGGTCAGTTAGATAATTGACTTGGGGGCGAAGAATCAATCATTTTAGGCATTCATTCCATCACAGGCTACCAATATGGAAATAAGAATAAAAGCCGTTACCTCCTCGCCCTCCTTTCTCTCCTTGATTCCTTGACACTCCAAGATATTTGGCCTCTTGAGAACCTTTTCAAAACTTCTGATTCATCGTTAATGCTGAGTTTATAAAGCAGGACACGGAAATACCCAACAAAAATATATAAGCATACATTGTGGTGCAGTGGATATAGGTTGAAAATGAGAAACCAGAGAGCCATGTTCAAATTTCATTTGAATTCATTGCATTCACTTACCATTAATTAATCTGTCACTTATTCCTCCAGCTATGGGTTAAATAGCTGGTAGATTGGGTTCTCTAGCCTCGGTTGGCAATCTGTCTACCACAGAAAGTAATGGTAGCTTACTGCAGGAAAACCTTCTGACCAGTTAGTCATGTTTCTTTCAAGACATGATTGCCAAAGCGTGTATCACGTATGGCACTAAACTGACTGATATTGATGCATATGTATAAGGGATAATATATTTTTGTAAAATAATATATATATATATGGATATACATCTGTGAAAAAGTGTTGAAAAGTTGTTGGCCTGACCAACATGTCTTTCCCCATCAAAAAAAAGATTTTTTTTGTTTTTTTTATAATCATATCGCCCCATATAAGGCATTTGACTGTTATTGATGTTCAGGGTGTTACATAGGAGGAAAGCTATGAGAAAGAGTGACAGGGGGTGTCAGGAAGTGGGTAAGAGAAGGATGAGTATACTGATGAGAGTGGAGTGGACGGAGAAAGGAACATGAGAGAGAAGATGCAGCTTAGTGAGATAGGAGATGACTATTGACTTTACATTTAAATTCTTGGAGATTGTAGCTGTCGGGGAAGCAAGTAAATGGAAGGGAATTCTACAGGTGGGAAGTGCGAGAAAAGAAGCTGCTGGAGTAGAATTTGTGTTTACAATTTATTGATTTCACAGTAAAAGAGTGGGATCTAGTTGCTAATCTTGTGGCTCAAGTAAATTCATACATAGTGGGTACCAGAGAGCTAGTTTCATTGGAGCAGAAGCCATGAAAGTATTTGTAGAAGAAACACAGGGAAGCCACATTGCGCTGGTGAGATAGGGACTGTATTTGAGCTGCCAAGTCGAGATCGATCACATCACAGATTCTCTGTTGGAGGATTTTTTTTCAAGGACCCCTAGGTAGATAGCAGGAGCACTTGACCAGATATTGCAGCAGTATTCAATGCATGGTGGGATGGTAGATTTATTTTGGTCATTTAATCAGATTTTTTGAACCAGTCGGATTAAGAGGGTGCTGAAAAGTTTACAACCGAACCCACATCTCAAAATAAAATGAAAGGAATATGCATTAGATTTTTTGAATTGTTTCATTGTCAGGCTGTGAAAATTTTGTCTCACCCATTATTCATGCTCAAATGATTATAAAAAAAAATAAATATGCACATTTAACACCTCATAACAACACTTGTTGCTTAAGTCACCAAACTATCCAGTTCTATGAAACTTGACATTTGTCTTGAGATCCTTTGTTAATGACTTATGAAAGTTGAAATCTTGGTCCATATTAACTTTGGACAATTTTCGATGGAATTTCATCCTTATCTGCGATTCTGAGGAATCATTATTTGGAAAAATTGATCAATAAAATTAATCAGTCTGTTGTTCTTAATGACACACACACACACACACATATATATATATATATATATATTTTTTTTTTTTCAAGAGTGAATCAGTAAATCTATTTTTTTTCAAATGTTATATAATCATTCTTATAATAATTATAATCTTGCAATATATTCTGTAACCTTTTTTCGGGGGGGATGAATGGAATAACATATCTTCCAAATTTTAACAAATTAGATATTTTCCTATAACCAAGTCCATTTTTATGAAAATTGATAATACATTTGCATAGGTTTTGATCAATTACTTTGCTTTTCCCCATTTTGTCAATGTTTAAAGGACAGTTGACAGAAAAAGAATGACACAATACTTTAATTTTATGATTAATTTTAGAAATGATTAAAATGATTTTTTTTTAATGTTATATAATCATTCTTATAATTTAATCAAAATACATTTATTGAGCTTTATATTTTGGAATTATATAATTTACCTTTATTTCCATTTTTTTCTTTGAAGCTTTAAAATAGAAAGTTATTTCACATTTAGACTTTTTCTTAACATCAATCTGATCTTTACGCTCGCTATTGTATATATCTGTTATCATAATGTGAGATTTTTAAAAACAAAAATGATAGAAAGGAAAAATCCGATGAATTTCTCATGGATGAAACTGGTTACAAACAAACTTTTCCCATTATGTCTTACCATTTCCTAAATACTGTTCTTGATATATAAAAATATATATAATTATCTCATGTTATATATATATATATTAATGTGTATTTGAACAGAAAACTTTCTTTTAAAGCTCTTTTGTTAAATATGAAAGACAAGGAAAATTTTTAATTTTTCAAGCATTCTAAAATTCACTGTTATTAACCAAGAAGAATGCTGCCATACTGGAATAACCCCCTATTTATCTGATGTTGCTCTAAGGGACTTTCTTCTCTGCCCCCTCAAGCTCAAAAAGCTCATGAAAAGAACTTATTTTGAAGACATAGAGGCCATCACGAGAGGCTGTAATGATGGAACTCGGTTGGGGGGTTGCGTGTATCCAAGATAAATCCTGCCAACTGTGCATAGAAGCGTTGCAGAGAATGATGGGAAAAGTGCATTAGACTCGAGTGGGTTTGCTCTGAAGGTGAAAGTTGGTTGGTTGGTTGGTTGTTTTATTTTTATGGCATATCAAACTTGGTGGGTCATTTATTGCCAACTAAATTTTTATTTATTTATTGCTGGTAATAACATTTTCTTTCAACAATAAATTGTTGTTTTTTTATATAAGTTTTGTGTCTAGTAATACTTTTTTCTTTTCAAGTATCAAGATTCATTGGAATTTGTTTTTAAGGGCAGGGTCCCCAAGTCCTACCCTGTTATTTAACCCATAACTGGAAGGAAGGGATGGATTAATACCTTTCCCAAGGGTACCAGTGCTTACAATACCAGGTGAATACCCTACAATGCAGGGTATTCACCTGGAATTCAAACTCACCCCACCAATTTCTCTTTCCGAGCCGATATCCACTGCGCCACAACGCACATCCATCGCTGAATGCTTACAGCAACTGGTATCCCCAAGTGGTCACCCATCTAAGAACTGACCAGACTCAACATTGCTTAACTTCAGTGATTGAGCAAGAACTGGTGTATTCAATGTGATATGGCCGTAAGCTAAAGGTGAAAGTATCTAGTTAGTTGTTTTGAATTGAAATAAATTGTTTGTCACATGAGTCCTTTTTTTCCTTTTCGGACAGACCTTGTCTGTTTAATTTCTTTATCAAGAGAGACCATTTTGAAGATGTGGAGACCATCAAGAGGGCCTTCAATAAGTATATATCAATCTGGGTAACCTAGAAGAAATTCCAAACCGAACACTTTATTTAATCAACGTGGAAAGTGAAATGAGAACAGTCGACCCCTGTCGCTTAAATAAAGGCTTCAGTTCAAAATTCCCTTTAGATTTTCCAGATTTATAGTGTGGCAAAATAAGGTTAGGGTTCAAATTCCAGTTGAATTCCTTGCATTCACTTACACACAAATACCCTTGGGAAAGGTATTAATCCGTCTCTTCCCTCCAGTTATGAGTTAAATAACAGGACAGATTGTGTTCTATAGCCTTGGTCGGCAACCAGTTTACCACAGAAAGTAATGGCAACCTACTGTCGATTATTCTTCTGCCCAGTCAGTCATGTCTCTTTCAAGACATGATCATGCATGCGTGTATCAGGTATGGCACTTAACTGACTGACTGATTGTGTTGAAGTAGGGGGAAGAACTTAACAGGTAACAGATTGTTCATTTAAAAATTAAGGGGAACAAAATGTGAGAGAAACAGGAAGAAATAAAATGAATAATAAAAAAATAAGGGCACTGTCTCAAGAAGTATGGCACAGTGGGTGCTACAGAACTTCCAAGACAAAATACACCAAGAGAAGGTCTTTATAAGAAACTGAATCCACAAAGATAGCAAAGCAAGTCCCAGCAAAAGTAGACTGCCAAATGCTGTTTTCCCCCATCACTTTTATTGACTTGAGATGAGTGACAAGAACCTGGATCTGGAAAAGTTGCAGAGATGCCTGTATCTGGATATGCCAAGCTGTTCTGTGGCTGAATGTAACAAACTGTCCACACAGGATTTAGGGCCTCTTTTGCATCTATAATGATTTATATTTGCCAAATCTGATGAAGGCCAGAGGGCACAATAGTTAAAACAATATGATAACGACAAGTAAGATAGCAAATGTAAATATTGCAAAAAATTTTTATGTTTTGCTTTTTAAACATTTAGTTAAAAAGTTTTGAAAGATTCAACAATCTTGTTAGCTTTGCTTCCCTGTACAAAAGTTGTTTTTGACCAGTTGCTATCATATTTCTGATGTTAAAAATGTGATGGCCATAGAGAGACTTTCATGGCTTCTGCTCGGATGAGCTTAAGTCACTGATGCCTCCTCAACAGGTGTTTACTCATGCAACCAGACTGGCAACTGGGTCCCACCCATTCACAGTCAGGTTAGCCAAATGCAGACGACAATTCTACTCCTGCAGCTTCTTCTCTCGCACTTCCCACCTGTGGAACTCGCTCCCGTATTCTTGCTTTCCTGACGGCTACAACCTCCAGAAATTTAAATGCAAAGTCAATACTCATCTACTAACCACTGGACTCTAGCTCTCTCCCCTCCCCTGTATAACCTTCCCTTTCTCTCCACCTATGTATCTGTCATCGCACCTGCTTTCTCAGCTTTCTGTTGTTCCTTTCTAACTAGTTTGTACTCCTCACTCTTTTCTAATTAATCTTTTTACATTTACGTAACCCCCTGCACATCAGTGGCGTTTCCACCTTGCTCGGGGTGAAATGATTAAAAAAAATAAATAAATAAAAAATAAACAAATTCAACAGAAAAATTTGGTGGTAATAATTTTTATTTCATTAAATAGCATGATCAATTTTTGTTTTTCTATTTTCTTTTGTTTTACACTGTTATTGACCACTGACTAAAGAAACAGGTATCAGTCTTCTTTCTACATAAATTGTATCTCTGAAGAAGGTTGTAAAATGGATGGACTGAAACAATGAACTCTCCAGATGTATGACATCAACAGCCTTCGCAAGTCTTTGAATAAATTATCAGCTAAAGACAGAAATCTGTTTCATGCAATTCCTTATATCAATTACATTTTGCCAGTTTTAAAATATTTCCTTTTCCAAGTTTGCCATATTACATTTATTTCATTCTCTGATTCAATGCATTTTGTTTTCATTCTGATTTGCATACAAATTTCTTTAATGTAGAATTTAATTTGCTGGGGAGTTTGTATAATGAACCATCAGTTTGGGATTGGATCCATTGGATGTTTTATTTATGAGATTGCTTTTTATGCTCTAATTACACAAGGGGGATATTTTTGTTTGACGTATTTTGCATTGGTGTTAATCAATATGTAAAATAATCGTAGACTGAGGCAAGCACTTAAGGAAGAGAGTCTGCTTTATTCTTGCTGCCATGTCAGCTTTAGCATCTTCCTTGGCACATTCTTTTTTTAAAAAAAAAACCCTGCAAATCTACTCAATGTAAGTTGACTCTAAATCATAAAAATCTCCATACAAATACAGTGTAACCCCAATATAAGAGAGTTATCGGGACCGGATAAAAGTTCCCTTATAACTGGGGTTCTCTTATATCAGGGTCTCTTATATCCGGGTTATACTGTATATATACACACATGTGCATGTTTGTCGGACATCGAATCCAAATAAAAGTGTACAAATTGAAAAATGGAGAAAAAACATTTTTATTGTCTTTCATTCTGAACTGAAGACACCTACCTATCTCATGAGAAGCATTTTCAAGAAATAATTTCTCCCATATATACATATAGAACCACCGACTGACACCACTTCGGTCAGGTTTCAATCCTGGGTTAAAAGCAATCGGAGTCTAACCATACTCATGAGCCTGTGATACAGTGAAACAGATCTATCTGCGGATGACTATTTACGCTCTCACACCCTGATTGAGCACTCTGGAAGAATGGGAGACTTCGAAAAACAGTAGCTACTCTGGCATGTACACATCGCTCGTTCACTAATGAATAAGAGCACTCTGGCTATTGGTCGTGTATAATGAAAATATACATGCTAAAAAGTCTGCCTTCTTCTACTGTGTGCCCATTGCCCAGAGGTAGAACTGCCAACTGATGCTACTTCAATCCTGGGTTAAAAGCAATCAGAGTCTAACTGTACTGATGAGCTGTGATACAGCGAAACAGATCTGTCTGCGGATGACTACACACATATATATAAATTATATATATATTTTTCCCACTTTTTTTTGCGTATGTATATATTCCTTCCTGAATAATGATTGTGTGATTAATTCTGTCTGTGTATGAATCCCTTTCTTTCTTTTTGCATGCGTATAATTTTTTTAATTTAATTCCTTACTCTGTATTGTGTTACATCTGTGATTTGATGTATCTATTCTCAATTTATTTCCAGTTTAATAATTGCTATGCTATGAATGTTTTTAAAAAATATTCTAAGAGAAATTAACACTTATTTATTCATCAACAGTCTGAATGAGGTAATTTTAAAGATTTTTCTTTACATTACTGAAATAGATTCTGGATTTATAACTGATTAATTATGTGTTGAGTTTTCTTCTCAATATATATATACTTAGGGAGTAGCAATTCCGACTGACACCAAATCGATCGAGTTTCAATCCTGGCCAGAAGCAAGTGGATATGTTTAGCTACACTGATGAGCTGTGATACAGCAAAACAAGCTTGTATGTGGATGACTAATATATATATATATGTGTGTGTGACTATGGCAAGTGTAAAACCCATTCTCAGTCCCTCCCCTTGATCTGCCCGGTTGGCAGGGCTTCAGAATCATGTGCAGCTCTACAGGAGTTAAAAGTCCCCCAAGAGGGTTACCTGTTTGCCATGGGTGTCAAACTGTGATTATTTGGCCCCTACTTGAGCTAAATTGGCAATTGGAGAAAACCAACAATCCAGTCAACAAACTGGTCACATCAAGCCTTAAGTCAGACTAACAAAACAAAGAAAATTTGTTTTCGTTGATAAGGTAACCTCAAAAATAAAACGCTTCAGCTAAGAATAGTTTTTTTCTCTTGTCTTTTTTACTTCCCTGATAGCTAAAATCTCCAAGAGTTTAAGTGCAACGACAACTGCCATCTATTATTCTCTTGATCACCATCTTTCTTTTATCTTTTTCCTGACCTCCACTCCGACCCTCTCCAGTATCTTCTGTTGGATATTGGTTAATAGCAAGTGATTTGATACACAGGTAGATTGGTGTAGTCACTCCAAATGAAAGGAAAAACCTATTAAATGATCAAATTGAGAGATATATTTTTTTTTTAATCATATCACCCCAAGCAAGGCAATAACGCCACTGATGCGCAGGGAGCTACATAAAGGTAAAAAGAATGGAAAAGAGAAAGCCGGAAACCGCATCCTAAACAGGAAACAAGGGATGAGCCTCTTCACCTGTTCAATAGATGTGGGTGGAGTGTGAACCGGGCGATAGTTTAGTCTATCTACTCCAATTGAAAAAAAAAAAAAAAAAAAGTGAAAAGATTGGAAAAGAGAAAACCGGAAACCGCATCCTAAACAGGAAACAAGGGATGAGCCTCTTCACCTGTTCAAAAGATGTGGGTGGAGTGTGAACCGGGCGATAGTTTAGTCTATCTACTCCAATTGAAAAAAAAAAAAAAAAAAAGTGAAAAGATTGGAAAAGAGAAAACCGGAAACCGCATCCTAAACAGGAAACAAGGGATGAGCCTCTTCACCTGTTCAATAGATATGGGTGGAGTGTGAACCGGGCGATATGTGAGTGAATAGAATCTACTCGTGCAAATGTGTTGGGCGGTTCCATTATAGTATAATGGACTAACCCACCTGCTGAATTAAATACTCTCCTATGAAGAAGGTGACAAAAAGAAGGCAGCCGTATCAGAAGGCAAGTTCTTTGATTTCTTCTTTTTGCTCTTCTCACTTGTCACCAACTGCACACAAGTTATTGATGCACTTGCTTGGGGTGAATTTAATTAAAAAAACATATTTCTTTACAGATACAATCTAAAAATAATTTACACATATATACAGTACTGTGCAAAAGTATTAGAACAAGAACTATTTTATCTTTTATGAGGCATCAAAATAAAGTTTAAAATCACCCCTGTCCTAACACTTTTGCACACTACCGGTAGTGTGCAAAATATCAGGACAGAGATGATTTTCCTAAAAACCTCACTGAAGTTCAAATACAGGGTGAAAAGCCAAGTAAATTGCTAAGAAATATTGATTATTTAAAACTAGGTGTAAAAGAAATGTATTAAAAAGCAGTAATATTTAATTTTTCCTATTCTCTATTAAACAAGTTATTTTGAAACAACTCTATTGAACATCTATGGGCTATCCTGGATAAAAAATTTGATAAATCTAATGTTACTTTGCAAGACACACTTTTGGAACAAATACAAGCTGCTTGGCAGGAGATACCATTAGATACATTGAAGAAGCTTGTGATGTCAATGCCAGCCAGAATGAAGGCTGTGATGAAAGCAAAAGGCTATTATACTATATATTAAATATATTTTGTAACAAGTATTTTTTTCTTGTTAAAAATAATTGTTGAGTAAATCAAATAAAATTACTTTAATCAAATTGTTTATTTTCTGTTAATATGTCTTATAAAAGATAAAATAGTTCTTGTCCTAATAGTTCTGCACAGTGCTATATATATATATATATATAGTCATCCACTGACAGATCTGTTTTGCTGTTAGACTCCAATAGCTTTTTAACCCAAGATTGAAACCCGACTGAATTGGCATCAGTCGGCGATTCTACCTCTGAGATATGGGTGCTGAGTAGAAGAAGGCAGACTTTTTAGCATGTATATTATCATTATACATGCCCAATCAAAAGAGAGGGGAGTTTTATTTTATATATAAAATATAGATATATAATAAAGATATAGATATATAATAAAGCTCCTTTCTCTTTTGATATAAATGTGAGTTATTTTTCAATACATTGTGTTCCTCTTATTGTTTCAATGAGAACCAATAAGCAATTTCTGAAATGTCTGCTGGTTTTCATTGCTGTAGTTGTTAGCAAAGCTCAAAATGAATAAGCAGAAAGTAAATAATTCTGACAAGAAATTCATTTTAAGGATTGATGTTTAATTATGTCTTGTTAATCCACATCTTTTCCTTTTGTGAAGATTACCACATTGCATTTCTTATCATAACGTCAGCCATTACTTATGTCTTGTCATCAGGATTTTTTTTCATTCTCTTGAGATAATCGTTGCAACTTGCCCTTGGTAACCTTTTCAATTATCTTTTCTTGTTTTTTTGACTTTTTCTCTCTTTCACTTTCGTCACAAGTTTCGAAAACGTTTCAGTTTTCCTTCATTTGTGATGAAGGCAAAACATTTCTAACTGGTAATGAACCTTCACGTGTCAACACAGACAAAAGAAAAAACAAAAGGATTTGACATTTCTCAAAATTTATATTAATTTATTTCATCTCATAGCCTTTGTTTTGCTAAGTTTAATGTTTGTAATTACCTAAGTCACATGAATAACATTTAAGAAATATTCTTAGCGCCATTTTCTGTTAAATTTCTCCAAACCATTACTCTAATATTATTGGAAATTATTATAAGAACAAATAAAGTCTAAAGTAGTTATTCCATCTATCCTTCTATCCACCTTTCATGTGCCCAATCAAGGAACTGCCAATAGCTATCAACTGCTCTGATGAGCTTTTTACTCTGGTGCCTTGACCATGTGAATTTAAGCATGCTACTAGATTGGCATCTAGGTCCCACCCTTTTTACCAGTGAAATAGTTAAATGTAACCACCACTTCTACTCTAACAGTTTCTTTTCTTGCACTTCCTTCTCTGATAGCTACAATCTCCAAAAATTGAAATGCAACATCAATTGCCATCTTCCATTTTCATGAAATCCAGTCATCTTCTATACTTTCCTTACTTTTCTCTCACTGTAATTCCCTGTTCACTAGTGGTGATCTTGCCTTGCTTTAGCAAAATGATTAAAAAACAAAATCTACCATGCTTTTTTTACTGACACAATATCTGCATTCCATGTCTGGTCATCTTTTTACAGCTTCAAATGGCTAGATATTCTTTTCAGAGTTGTTCTTCTCCTAGACTGGTCACCAACCAAGAGTAGAAAGTCAAATCTTCCCTGTTATTTAACCTCTAGCTTGGGGAAGAAAAAGTAGATTAATATATCATTTTAAGGTGTTTTTTAAAGAAATGCAGGGTGGTCTGAAACCTTTTGGCCATACTTTACATACATATATAGTTATGCTGTTTTCATCGTGGTAAGACCAGGGTTAATCTTTCACAAAAAAAGGGTGGCTCTGGCCTGAAAAAGGAGTTCTCACAATGATTTGAGGATGATAATAATTTAAATAATGTTAAATAATGACTTAAAAGTCCAGATGCTCTTCCTGATGCTCAACACAGACACTCATTGTAGTACTATACTTTTAGGAGATGCCATCTCTAGGAAGATTGCCACTCAAGCCTTGAGACTCCATCCGAGCCATATATGTGTGTGTGGGTGTATGTATGTATCTGGAGTAATGGGAAAATTTTATTTTCCAAACATGGTCAACACATAATTAAGCATTTCTAAGCATTTCATATTTGAGATTGTTGAGTATTAGCGTTTTCTTTTTTTATATAATGCTTCTATTGTTTTTAGCCTTTTCTTAAATGTGGATGATACTATTATGTTTGTATTATCAATGAATATGTTACAAATAGAGTTTGTTAGGTCTCTACATGTGTTTAAATGAGGCTTAATGGAGTTTGGGATGATAAAAACTATAAACAATTTTTATATTTCTTATTCCAATAAAAGTAGAAAAGTTTAGGATGCTGGAAAAAACTGAATCAAAAGTTAACTAAATCTTTCTTGTTGGACATATTCATTGAAAAAAGTATATATATATATATATATATATATATATATATATATATATATAGTACTGTGCAGAAGTATTAGAACAAGAACTATTTTATCTTTTATGAAGCATCAAAATAAAATTTAAAATCACCCCTGTCCTAACACTTTTGCACACTACTAGTAAGTGCAAAAGTATTAGGACAGGGGTGATTTTACTAAAAACCTTACTGAAATTTAAATACATGGTGAAAAGCCAAGTAAATTTCTAATAAATATTGATTATTTAAAACTAGGTGTAAAAGAAATGTTTTAAAAAGAAGTTATATTTAATTTTTCCTATTTTCTATTAAACAAGTTATTTTGAAACTATTCATTATTCTGTTATCCTTGGATATGACTGACTTTTTTTCTTATTCCTCCCTCTCGAATTGATAAATCTAATGTTACTTTGCAAGACGCACTTTGGAAACAAATACAAGCTGCTTGGCAGGAGATACCATTAGATACATTGAAGAAGCTTGTGATGTCAATGCCTGAAAGAATGTAGGCTGTGATCAAAGCAAAAGTCTATTATACTATAAATTAAATTCATGTTGTAACAAGTATTTTTTTCTTGTTAAAAATACTTGTTGAGTAAATCAAATAAAATTACTTTAATTAAATTGTTCATTTTCTGTCAGTACATTTCATAAAAGATAAAATAGTTCTTGTCCTAATACTTTTGCACAGTACTGTATATATACTAGGTGCGATTGGTAAATTGTCGCAGTTATTTTGATGCCTCATGAAAGATAAAATAGTTCTTGTCCTAATACTTTTGCACAGTACTGTATATATACTAGGTGCGATTGGTAAACTGTCGCAGTTATTTTATTATTTCAAAGCGAAAGGCTATTATACTAAATATTAAATTTATTTTGTAACAAGTATTTTTTTCTTGCTAAAGCATTTGTTGAGTAAATCAAATAAAATGACTTTGATTAAATTGTTTATTTTCTGTCAATATGCCTCATAAAAGATAAAATAGTTCCTGTCCTAATACTTTTGCACAGTACTGTATATATACTAGGTGCGATTGGTAAATTGTCGCAGTTATTTTGATGCCTCATAAAAGATAAAATAGTTCTTGTCCTAATACTTTTGCACAGTACTGTATATATAATTTAAAATTTGTGTATTTAGGCAGCAAATTTTCTTTTAGGCATTTGTGTCTGCTTAATTTTGATAAAATCTTTTCATACTCACGGATAATCTTTCGTGTATTATAATTGAAAGATGTAAGAAATGAGCTGTAACTTTATATAACTATTTATAATTGTATATCTGAGCAGCACTTCCTCTTTTATATTGTGGATAGAGAGTGGTAGGTCTCTGTGTGTATTTAAACGAAACCTAATAGAGATATGGTCAAAGATATGTAAGTTCATTTGCAAAATAATCATTGATAATACAAATATATTAACGTCATCTACATATTAAAAAAGGGCTAAACTTAATGGAAGCATTATTAATTAAAAAAAACCAATGCTCAGTAACTGCAAAAAAATCATTTGAAGGCACTCACTGGCCACACAAAATCATTTGAAGGCACTCACTGGCCACACAAAATCATTTGAAGGCACTCACTGGCCACACAAAATCATTTGAAGGCACTCACTGGCCACACAAAATCATTTGGAGGCACTCACTGGCCACACAAAATCATTTGGAGGCACTCACTGGCCACACAAAATCATTTGGAGGCACTCACTGGTCACACAAAATCATTTGGAGGCACTCACTGGCCATACAAAATCATTTGAAGGCACTCACTGGCCACACAAAATCATTTGAAGGCACTCACTGGCCATACAAAATCATTTGGAGGCACTCACTGGCCATACAAAATCATTTGAAGGCACTCACTGGCCACACAAAATCATTTGAAGGCACTCACTGGTCACACAAAATCATTTGGAGGCACTCACTGGCCATACAAAATCATTTGAAGGCACTCACTGGCCACACAAAATCATTTGGAGGCACTCACTGGTCACACAAAATCATGTGGAATCACTCACTAGCAACACAAAATCATTTGAAGGCACTCAGTCAGTCAGTTAAGTGCCATATGTGAGATATACTTTCAGCTGATCATGTCTTAAAAGAGACATGACTGACTGGGCAGAAGATTATCTCACAGTAGGTTGCCATTGCTTTCTATGGTAGACTGATTGCCAGCCAAGGCTATAGAACCCAATCTGTCATATTATTTAACCTCAAACTGGAGGGAAGAGACAGGTATTTGTGTGTAAGTGAATGCAAGGAATTCAACTGGAATTCAAACTCAGCACCCGGATTTGTAATTCTGAGTTGATATCCACTGCACCACAATGCACACTGTCCTTAAAAAATATGTAAAGACATTCACTGGCCACACAAAATCATATGGAGAGTGTCATTGGCCACACAAAATCATTTGAAGGCACTCACTGGCCACACAAAATCATTTAGAGGCACTCACTGGTCACACAAAGTCATGTGGAATCACTCACTAGCAACACAAAATCATTTGAAGGCACTCAGTCAGTCAGTTAAGTGCCATATACGATACATACTCTTAGCTGATCATGTCTTGAAAGAGACATGACTGACTGGGCAGAAGATTATCCCACAGTATGTTGCCATTGCTTTCTATGGTAGACTGATTGCCAGCCAAGGCTATAGAATCCAATCTGTCATATTATTTAACCCCAAACTGGAGGGAAGAGACAGGTATTTGTGTGTAAGTGAATGCAAGGAATTCAACTGGAATTCAAACTCAGCACCCGGATTTGTAATTCTGAATTGATATCCACTGCACCACAATGCACACTGTCCTTAAAAAATATGTAAAGGCATTCACTGGCCACACTAAATCATGTGGAGAGTGTCATTGGCCACACAAAATCATTTGAAGGCACTCACTGGCCACACAAAATCATTTGAAGGCACTCACTGGCCATACAAAATCATTTGAAGGCACTCACTGGCCACACAAAATCATTTGAAGGCACTCACTGGCCATACAAAATCATTTGAAGGCACTCACTGGCCACACAAAATCATTTGAAGGCACTCACTGGCCACACAAAATCATTTGAAGGCACTCACTGGCCACACAAAATCATTTGAAGGCACTCACTGGCCATACAAAATCATTTTGCAAGCCGCATTTGGACTGAACTTTTTACAGCCTTGTGACATTTTTGGATTTCATAATTACTTATACTTTTTACTTACTTTAAAATGAAGAGACATTGATTTTGTCATTTGATCCCAGTTTCAACAAGAATCAAGTAATCATTAAATTTCTGCATCCCTGGACTATCATAAACACTGGTATGTTCCTCTAGATATATATTTTTATCGAGATAAAGCTTTTAGGATGGAATATCAATGAGGTAGAACACAATTCTGATGGCACTATGTGACAAATGAAGCATGTTATGGAGATTTACATGATTGCTTTCCTGCCTGTTATTATTAACATTTCTTGTACAGTCCAAGAACAAATTCATTCAACAGATACAATTTTTATTAGCTCATCACTTTAGTATAAATTACTGTTAGCCATTATTAATGTCCATTTTAAATTATGTTTTACGAATAGAGTTAATGTTCATCTTTAATTTTTTTCTATTTTTCTTTCTTTTTTCTTCTTCTTTTACTTCATCTTTTTTCTTCTTTTTTCTTTTTTGTTTTCTTTTTTTCATTTTCTTATTTTTCTTTTCCTTCTCTTTCTTCTTCTTTGTCTTTCCCTTCTTTTTTTCATATTTCTTTCTTCACCTTCTTTTCTTTTTCTCTTTTGCTTCATATTTTGCTTCTCTTTTTTCTTATTCATCTTCTTTTCTTTCATCTTTTCTTCTTCTCCTTCTTTCTTTTTATTCCTCTTCTTTATGTTCTTCTTTACTATTGTCCTCTCGATGCAATGCCCAAGATCTACTCAAGGTAGATTGTTACTGAATGAGATAGTTTTATATATGTAAAACGGGTAAGAAAGATGAAGAGACGTACACTACTGGCCATAATTATTAGGTGACAACAATTTTTTTTTTAAAGAAATGATGTATTTCATACTATTTTTATTATTTATTGCCAAATGAAAATAGAATGGTTCTTTTGTTATTATTACTTTGCAAAATTTTAGAAGGATAGATTAACTTACCTGAATCACCCTAAATCTTCTTCATTCTTTCATTGAAGAAACTGCAATATTGGTAATTATTAAATATTTCTAAATTCATTTGATGCACATTTTGTTGTGCAGTATAAACAAAAGAACCATTCTGTTTTCATTTACAATTATCCACTTGGCAATAAATACTAAAGATAGTATGAAATACATAATTTCTTTTAAAAAAACTGGGGTGGCCTAATAATTATGACCGGTAGTGTATATATAGCAAATCTACAGGGTGCGATGGGTAAATTGTTGCTATTTGCCTTGTAAAATTTTGCAAAGTAATAATAACAAAAGAACCATTCTATTTTCATTTACAATTATTCACTTTGCAATAAATACTAAAAATAGTATGAAATACATCATTTTTTTTAAACACTGGGGTGGCCTAATAATTATGACTGGTAGTGTATATATTGAGGATATGTAGGATAGATATTAGTTAAACCTAGAATTGAAGAGATCAAGAATGTAATGGTTGGAAAAGCATTCCTTGGAAGTCTGTTCCACAAAGCGACAACTCTGAGAAAGAAGAGGTTTGAGAGGAACTTCCTTCTTACTGAGGAAATGAAAATGATTTGACAGTGTATAATACTAGCTGTGAAGGTCTGAACTAGTGAAACTAAGGAATGTAGTTCACTTCAACATTTGACATGGTAATAGTGATAAGATAGCAAAAGCTTGCATCTGTGAGAAAAGGGAGGGGGAAAATAATTCATCAACCACAAGGCTGTGAAATCATTTTTAAACTCTGACAAATAGAAAGAGAGTTAGACTGGAAAATGAACCTTGTGGAACATCTACACTGTTTGCACTCACTGGCCACACAAAATCATTTGAAGGCTTGGGCCTTAGAGGATTGACTATTAACACTTCTTTCACATACAGTTAGAAATGACTTTATATTTCAGAAAACTTAACCAACAAGGATGCTGAGGATACTGTAGGAATCTTATAGAACAACCAGCCAGTAATCAACTCGAATAAAAGTTGAGTCCAACTGACAAAAAAACCACCAGGGCAAATTGGCAGTTGGTTTAAATAATAACCTAGGAGATTCCATTCTGTTACCGGCAAGTCTATTCTGTAAGCAGTGATTGGCTGATAATTTCAGTGTGTACATTGAGCTCCATAAATA
This sequence comes from Ascarosepion bandense, assembly GCA_037127315.1. NCBI lineage: Eukaryota > Metazoa > Mollusca > Cephalopoda > Sepiida > Sepiidae > Ascarosepion > Ascarosepion bandense. Next base: position 2,267,915 of record JBBBDQ010001255.1, on the reverse strand, counting down.
TTTAGCACAATATCCACCATTTGTCTTTGGGCCACATAAGGACATGCATTCAGTTACAACTCTGTTTATTTTTGTCTGCCAACTGGACACTAGTTGGACACATCAGGAAGGTGAGTCTCGCAATCTTGAATGTTCACCTTCCTACAGGGAGACAAAAGAAAACCACCATGTTGAAAGGTAAGTTATTTGACGTCTTCAGATACCATGGACAGAGCATATGTGCAACGATGAGTTGTTGGAAAGGATGCAAACGAGAAGGAAACTGATAATATCAGGAAGAGACAAATGAAGTTCCTGGGACACATTATGAGGAAGGAAGGCCTGGAGAAGGTTGGATAAATGGAAGGAGGGACAGGGGAAAGCAGTGTGAGATGCACTTGATAGATCTGAGCAAATGGTTGACGAAGTGGGGCTTAAAAGAGATACCAAGAGAAAAATTACTGAGTGACAAGAGACAGAGCCAAGTGGAAGTCCATGATCCCCTACATCCTGAAGAGACACAGCACATGAAGCCAACAATTCCATTGCTAGAGAGCTTGTGCAGCAACTCTCTATTAACATTTTCAAAATGCTATTGCCCTTGAAGTGTCTTTGTGATCTAGACCCTTATGAATTCTGTATGACATCTAAGGTATGAGCAGTAGACCAAACTGGGGGAAGTCTGTACTGCTTGTCACTCAAGAGGTTGTATCTATTAAAGTGATTAACAAACTTCTTGTTAATCATAGCTTCAGAAAGTTATGGGTCTATCTTGAGAAAGGGATTCATACTCACCGATATTCTTGAAAACAAAGCATACTCTTAGCTCCTTCCACAGATTTGTAAAGGATTTTTCTTTCAAGTTGCAGCTAAATATTTTTGCTAACTTTAGGGATAACTCTGGTGTAATATTCTTAAAAAGAACCACTTGAATTTATTTGACATTATAGTCTTCATAGAGTCAAGGCTTTATCAGTTTTGAAACTTCCCAGACTGTAACAAAAATATTACTAGTGAAATAAGTCAAGAAGTGGGTACCCTTGTCATGTAAAATTGAGTTAGAGGTAAAGATCATGGCAAAAGGCTTTGCCTTATCTGACAAAGATGAGATTATTTCAAGGCCAATTATTATATCAGGCACTGATGCTATTCTATTCAGAATTTCTTTGGATTCAGGTGGTTTGCTTACAACCTTGGCCTGGTCTACTTGTGCATAGTGGCACTTTGAATTTTCTAAAATTGCATGCGATACATATTGTAGTAGGCGTTTTGGGGAGCTGTGGCTGCAGGACCATTAGGGATGAAACAGGGATGGCTGTTTGGTTTCTGCTGGAATTTCTTTTCTTCATTTCAGAAAGAACCCATTCTTGGATGATGGCAGCAGTTTTGGAGGTCATATGTTTGAAGAAGGCTGAGTGGGAAGCTCTGCCATGTAAGATCTGGAACTGTCTTAATCACAGAAAAATTTATCTATCACACTGCACATCAGGGGATGCCTTTGGTTTGGCATTAACTTTATCACTGACTAGTAAATGAGCTGACATACATGCGGAGAGGTAACAATTCAGTGAGCAACTTTCTTCCATGAATCACTACTTTATGGAATAAATGATCTGATGTACCTGTAGACAGGTAACAGCTTTCTCCCATGAATCACCATTTTATGGAATAAATGATAGGATGTACATAGATGCTTGCACAGTTTGCAGTGCATTACCTTCCCATCCAGTCATGCCTATTCTTGCATTCTATCTGGTATAATGGTTGCCCACTCTTCTCATTATTATTATTATTATTATTATTATTATGTCATTTTTCATCATATTTCGATTTCTGCTTTGGTCTCACTACCAACCGGGGAGACCTAAGGCAGGTCGTGGCATGTTGTTATGACTCCATTTCATGTTTTTCTATCTTCCCTATCATCCCTAGCATTACATAGATAAAGTTTTCCTTAGTGTGTGGGCTGTACTTAATAAGACAATTTTTTGTATATCTCTTAAGCTGGGGTTTCCAGGGATTCTTTCAGTGTGTTGTTTTGTTCCATTTTTTATCATTCCAAGTGCACCTACTATCACTGGCACAACTCTTGTTTTCAATTTCCACATTTTTTCTATTTCAATTTCCAGGTCTTTATATTTTGACAGTTTTTCAAATTCCTTGATTGCTATGTTACAATCCGCTGGACAAGCTGTATCAATTAATAGACAAGTTTTCTCCTTCTGGTTTTTAACAATAATGTCTGGCCTGTTTGCTTCAATTTTTATTATTATTATTATTATTATTATTATTATTTCAACTAACAAAATTATTATTAACTGAATGTGACAATTTCTATCCCTGATTATCTTGTTATACTGACTAATGGAAAAATAACATGTAACTAAAAATTCCTCTCAGATAACATTTCATTTTATTCAGTTATCTTTGTCCCTTATTCTTGTCTGCAATATCTGAGAAACTGCCCTTTACCACTAGGATGAGCGTTCATTTATCATGCAATTCCTTCTCATAATCACGTATTAGTCAGATGAATCTTCAGTATAGTTTGACTGAAGTGAGAATTCAAAACCCACTTTGCCCTGCTATTTAGTTCTAATTTAGAGAAAAGAGATTGATCTATACCTTTCCTAAATAGATTTGCAGGAAAGCGAATGTGATAAACTCAACTGGAATTTGAATTCGATTTACCAATTTCTCAGCTCACTGACAATTGCACCACCTGCACATCCATAGCTTGTAAGGGAATGTAAAGATCTTGTGGAAGAACCAGCCAGTACTCAACTAGAATAGATGATGGGTCTGACTGACCAAAAGAACACCCTGGGGCAAATTGGTAGGTGGTTTAAATAATAACCTGGGAGATTCCATTCTGTTACAGGCAAGTCTATTCTGTAAGCATTGATTGGCTGATAATTTCAGTGTGTACATTGAGCTCCATAAGTATTCATCACAATATCCACCATTTGTCTTCGGGCTACATAGGGACATGTATTCAATTACAACCCTGTTTATTTTTGTCTGCCAACTGGACGCTAGTTGGAAACATCAGGAAGGTGAGTCTCACACTCTTGAATGTTCACCTTCCTACAGAGAGACAAAAGGAAACAGCCATGTTGAAAGGTAAGTTATTTGACTTCTACAGGGAACATCAATTTAATCATTTAATTGCCTTATAAAATTTTGTAAGTTAAATTTGAAATTATCAAAAATTTGAAAAGAAGTCATTTTCTGCCTCTACTTCTGGCTGATGTTTGTACTATTTTCTTTTTCACATGGGAAACCAAATTCATGCCATATTTTTCATTGGATTCTCTTTTTGGGGCCAACTTGGGATATTCACGATATATGTCATTATATATGTCATGATATATGTCATTAACTCTTTCATTAATTTCTATACATATCCTACATTTACTTTCTTCTTGCATTGCACATATATAAATCTACAATCCGCCCCTGTATTGAATACTGCTGCCACATCTGGTCGGGTAACCCTGCTACTCACCTTGGGGTTCTTGCCAAAATCCAACAGCGAATGCAGTCGCTCTCTCACCGATGTGATATGGCTTCTCTGTGCTTTTTTTACAAATACTTTCACAGCTTCTGATCCAATGAAATAAGCTCACTGGTGCCTTCTATGTATGAATTTACACAAGCTACTAGACTAGCAACTAGGTCCCACCCTTTTACAGTGAAACCGATAAAATGTAATCACAATTTCTACTCTAACAGCTTATTTTCTCGCTCTTCCCGCCTGTGTAATTCCCTTCCATATACTTGCTTCCCCAACAGTTACAATCTCCAAAGATTTAAATGTAAGGTCATTAGTCATTTCCTATCTCACTAACTCGCATCCTTTCTCTCAAGCTCTTTTCTCCATCCACTCCATCCCCATCACACCAGTATTCTCATCCTTCTATTACACTCTTCCTGACACCCCCTATAACCTACCCCTCTTTCTCATCACTTTCCCCTATGTAACCTCCTTGCACAACAGTGGCTGTAAAACTGCCGCTTGAGATGAAATAATTAAAAAGAAAAATGAACATTTTTTAATTACTGGATTAATTATTATTAATTTTAATTTCAGGTGGCACAATATTTGTAAGGTTCTTTCTTTTTTTTCTTTTGACTTTGATAGCGCCAACACATTTTTTCTTTCACTTTGACAATCACAAATTTATGCAAGTACTTCAGAGACATCGACTGACAATTGTATTGAACTGTAAATAACTTTGTTTTTTTCTTGTATCAATCTCCAGATTCACATGAGTTTGACAAATTATGTTTGTAGGACCAATAATACTAGATGTCATCACAATAATAATTCTTTCTATTCCAAAACAACATGTTGACCCTGATGTCTTGTTCCTGTGCTGCAAATATATGTGACCCTGTTTCTCTCTTAGAATAATATTTTAACCCAAAGTTACCTTTCTGCTCTAACAATTGTCTTCGCCTTTTGAAAAATAATGACTATGCATCCCTGTATTTTTCTTGTAGTAATGGCAACATCTTTTTTTTTTGGTGTTGTTTATTGTTATTTACATATCTATAAGTTTACCATTTGTCCGTTTTTTGAATATTTCTGCCACATATCATTGCTGTCCTGCAGCCTTGGCCGAAATAGAACTCACTACACCCCTCTAGTATTCCCTGTGCATTTGGAACCCTGATGCAGTTTATAGCGAAATCCATAATCTTGTCAAATCACTGAATACTTGATGCTTCGCCAGGGCTACCAAGGCTATTTTTGTGACACCAACACTGGATGAGTTGCCTCTAGGCCCCATCTTGTTATTTAACCCATAACTAGAGGGAAGTGATGAATTAATACCTTTCCCAAGGGTACCAGTACTTAAGTGAATGCAGGGTACTCAACTGGAATTCGAACTCAGCTCACCAATTTCTCCTTCCAACCTGACATCCACTGCACCACAATGCACATCCGTCAATGAACACTTACAGTGCCTGATCTTCCTAAGCGGTCACCCATCTAAGTACTGACCTGGCTCACATTGCTTAACTTCGGTGATTGAACGAGAACCAGTGTATTCAACATGATATGCCATAAGCCACATATAGTTCCATTCTTCTGCCAATGATTTCTGAGTCTGGGTTTTGTTCAATGGCATATCAACACCTCTGTGGGTTATTTAATGCCAAAAAGGTGGGGTTTTAAGGGTTTTTTTTTAATGTTCTGTTATACTGAGAAGGTTGATTTAGTCAGATTTTGAGGAATTTTTTTTTGTTTTTATTCCTTTTATTTTAGAAAACTGAAAATGTCTTCTAGTTTTGTATTCGAAAATGTTTTGCTGAGAATAATTTTTTCTTTCAAAAATGTATTGTTGGAAATATGTTTTCCTTCAAAAATTGATATTTTTCTAGAAAAGTTTAGTTTTATGTATATATTTCTATAAAAGTCTATTTTTATACTTTCATAATGTTTTTACCCCAGTTAGGGGGAGGTAACTATTTACCCATAGGTGGGACCCTAATAGGTGCTACCACTCCGGGTCAGGGTGGACCTGGGAACGACAGCAATTAAGAAGTGGTTCCATGCTCCACACAACCTCCCAATCAGAGGCCTTGCTGCTAGATGCCAATGATTTAGAGAATCTTGATAAAATCCAAAGTAGAATCAGCAATATTATTGGTTGTAACCTGGCATCTCATCTTCAGCCATTTTCTCACCACCACAATGTAGCTTCCATGTGCCTTTTCTATAAATACTTTCATGCTAATTTCTTTGATGAAATATCTGCTATGGTGCCTAGATTTGATGAATTTAAGCACAGTACTATATCGGCTGTGCATTGTGGTGAAGTGGATGTTGACAGAACGACAAATCAGGGTGCCAAGTTTGAATTCCAGTTCAATTTCTTGCCTTCACTTATGCACAAATACCCTTGGGAAAAGTATTAATCTGACTGTTCCCACCAGTTATGGGTTAAATAATAGGACAGATTGGGTTCTATAGACTTGGCTGGCAACCAGTCTACTGCAGGAAGCAATGGCAGGATAATCTTCTGCCCAGTCAGTCATGTCTCAAAAGAGACATGATTGCCCAAGGCATGTATCACGTATGGCAATTAACTGATTGACTATATTGGCAGCAAGGTCTTATTCACTTACAGTTGAATCAACTAGATTTAACTGTAAGTTCTTTGCAAACAGTTTATTTTCATGCACATCTTGTTTGTGGAATTCTCTTCCAACTCATCAATCTTTAGCCAATTTTGATCTTCAAAAATTTCAATGTGATATCAGTTGTTATTGTCTTCTCAAATACTCTTCTATATTTTTCTTACTCCTTAATAATCTTTTTTTCTTATCTAAACTTAAATAATAAATGGAACTTTGTCTCTGTGTGTGTGTGTATGTGTGGGTGTCCGTTACCTATAGACTCTGAAATGGCATAACCAATTTTCTTGAAAATTTATACAGTTGTACTGTAAGCGTTTGCGAGTATTCTTAGTTAGGTTTTGTGTCGAGGTATCCCCGATAAATATCAAAAATCAATAATCGAAAAAATCGGGTTATAGTAGGAGTGGTCCGATTTTAATCAAATTTAATACGCTCATAGACAAAGACATAAGAAACAATATTCAGAAGTTTCAAGGTTGCAGTTCTTACAATAGTGCATAAAATCAATAATATATATAAAAGGCAAGATGTTTGTGTGTGCGTCTGTTTATCTGTCTGTATTTTTTTCAGCCCTTTTATTTTAGTTTTTGCTTTGGGTTTGGCTCTAAGTAGGCATAATTGTAATTCTTAGTCTCAGCCATGATACCATTTACTCAGAGGACTTATTTGGCATTCAAAATTCAGTTTACGACGAAAAAAACTTATTTGATATCGATACCAGGAAATCAAAATTTGACTTACATCCATTCATTTTTCTTTCAGTCTACGGTTTCGCTTTAACTGGAAACAACTATTGCTTTTTTAGTCTTTCGTGCCAATGTCCAAAGAGTCTGAGCTCCAGGACCATGGATTAGTTTTGAAGCTTTCATTACACCCAAGCAACGCCGAGCTATACTGCTAGTTTTTCCATAATCAGTAACCGACTTGTGTCTTAGTGGTTTTACTGCCCGTTTTTTGTTTTGGATGATTTCCCAATAACTAATCCTCTTGCTTATAAATGATCCACATTTTTAGTCATTGGTTTAAGTAAACGAAAAATGTTATTTCTATTCATCTAGTTTTTATGTGAACATTGTTTACAATAAAAAAAACTGAAAATGAAGAAAGGTTAATTAAAACTAGAATTTTTCAACAAAATAAAAAAATAAAAATATTTTAAGTTCTCTAAGCAAACAGCAAAATGTCTGCAAGATATCCAGTGTTTGAGGCAGACAGATTTTACTTCAGACCATGTGACCAAATAATGAAGCATTGTTAACTGCCAATCACAGAAAATGATTCAAAGCAACAATCATGGTTACTTCTCTTAAAGAGTGACTGAAGTTTCTATACAAGTGAAAGTCACTACAGGAATTGAGGTAAAGTTTCACAATAAGAGGAAAAAATAATAAAGTTGGCTGGAGAATGAGTGATTGGTTGTCTAAAGACTTTTTCTAAGCAGCGTAAATTCACAAACAAACAAAGCAAGTTCCCAAGATACCATTTATTCTAGGGGTTTCTTGTCTTTTTTGTTGTTTTTTTTTGGTTTGTTTTTTATTCAAACTTATCTTCTTTTGTAGTTTTTGTCTTGTTTTCTTTCTTCATTCAGTTTCTTTATTTTTTTTTTTAGATGAAGATTAACATTTAAATTTGCCCAAACATTGTACGGCCATTTTGTACGGCCATTGTTACTGGTTGAATAGCTAAAATGGCTTGTTAGGAAACTTTCTTGTTCACTATTCTTTTGTATCTGCCTAGATTCTTTCAACTGTCGGCCATTCTCTATCCCTTCAACTCTTGTTTCCTGTTTGCTGAGTGATTCTCTGGTCATATAACCTTAGCAAATTCTATTCACTTTGGCCATTGTAGCAACATCATTCAGTTACTGTTTCATGGATGTAGAACCTTCTGCAAGGCTTATTTTTATTTGTTAATGTCTGGACTTTTGTAACTAGGCCACAAACATTCCAAATGCACCAACATGTCCAATGTTTCATTCAACCTTAGAATTTATCTATAATTATTAAAAACAAGATTTCCTTTAATTTATTTTAATGATCAATTTTTCAAAATTATGATTATCCCTTCTTAAACAAGGAAGGAATTTAGTCAGAAACTGTCCGAAGTTCATTTTTCTTTTCCCCTCTGTCCTCACCAATCAATCATATGATTTTTATTATATATTATTTGGGAAGGAGAAGAGACTTTTTTTTCAAAGAGCACCCATTGCCTCTTTCACCAACTGATGATAGTGTGACTGCAACATTGACCAATTCTGAGTCCATTAATTAATTTAATCCATTTAATTGTGGATAACAGGAAAATATAAATACACTTGTTTCATTATATATTTCATATTTGTTCTGTCTTCATATTCAGAACTTTGTTTGCAATATCTATACACTTTGATTGTATATATATATATATATATATATATATATATATATGACAGAAATTAATGAATTTTAACGAAACTTAGTTATAAACAACCGACAATTTGAAATGAATTGTTTGAACATTGTTTTTTATCGATACTCGTAGATATTCTGTTTTTTTTAATGAAACAGTATTATATATTTATTTCTACCGGCCTGATTATTTACGATAAATTTTTATTACGAAAATGTGTGCCATTCGTCAGGATTCGAACCTGCAACCCCTATCTACATAGGGGAAGCTACCATTTGATTTGGCAATGTCTTAGACCTCTCAACCATGAATAGCCTCCAGTTTAAACAAGGTTTAATCAAGCCTATATAACACAATTTTTGATCTATCATAACAACTATATCTGCCCTGAAATGTATCGCAATGTCAACAAATGTAAACATGTTACAGAAATTAACGAAGTTTAACGAAACTTGGTTATAAACATTATTGACATTACGATACATGGTTGTTACGATAGATCGAAAATTGTGTTATATAGGCTTGATTAAAACCTCATTTAGACTGGATGCTATTCGGGCTGAGAGGTCTAAGACATTGCCAGATCAAATGGTAGCTTCCCCTATGTAGATAGGGGTCGCAGGTTTGAATCCTGCCAAATGGCACACATTTTCGTAATAAAAATTTATCATAAATAATCCGGCCGGTAAATATATAAATATATAATACTGTTTAATTAAAAAAAAACAGAATATCTACTTAAATACGAGTATCGATAAAAAATAATGTTCAAACAATTCATTTCATATATATATATATTTATATATATAGTAATACAAAACATCCATGGTAAGAGAACTTTTCTTGGTAAACAAAGAAAATCAAAGTGGATCTGAGTAAAACATTTTTTGTATAACTTTTTCCCTTTAAGACAAAAAAACCTTCTACCCTCCCTTGACTCATGCTCTTTGTATGACACAGGGTTGACAAAACAGACAACTAACATCTTTGTCTGCCAAAATATACTATTACCCATGTAAGGTGATTTGAAATTTATTGTTTGATATATATATATATATATATACTAGCAGTATAGCCCAGTGTTGCTCGGGTGTAATGAAAGCTTTAAAACTAATCCATGGTCCTGGAGCTCAGACTCTGCTGAAAGAATATTTGTGTGAAGTTTGGTGAGAATCAGATAAAAATTGTGGATTTGTATAAAGAACATACAGACAGATAAACAGACACACACACAAACATCTTGCCTTTTATATATATATATATATTATTGATTTTCTGCACTATTGTAAGAACTGCAACCTTAAAACTTCTGAATATCATTTCTTATGTCTTTGTCTATGAGTGTATCAAATTTGATTAAAACTTTACCATTCCTTCTATAACACAATTTTTTTGATTTTCGATATTTATCGGGGGTACCTTGACACAAAACCTAGTTAAGAACACTTGCAGATGCTTATAGTACAACTGTGTAAATTTTCTTGAAAATTGGTTCAGCCGTTTCGGAGTCTATAAGTAACAGACACATGCACACACACACACACACACAGACAAAGTTCCATTTATAAATAAGTTTATATAGATTTAGATTACATTTAGATTAGATTAGATTAGATTTATATATATATATATATATATATATATATATAGTATATCAAGGCAGCAAGTAATTTTCTAAACATATGCTGTTAAATATAAGAGACAATGAATGTTTATTATGTTTAATCATGAGCCGTTTTAAACATCATATCTTGGCTTTAATTTCAGGTGAAAATAAAGGCAAAAATTCTCCAACATTTGGATAATTTTTTATTAAGTTGGTTCTAAGCTTTCGGCTTACATGAGCCATCTTCAGAGAGGTTACAAGAATGTTGACACAAAAACATCCACCATCAAAGACGATTTTATTTTATGTTGACATAAAACTCTGCTAAGCAACAGCAACAGTTAACAAAAATAGCAAACATTGTTCATGCTAGAATTTCTTCATTTTACATCCGACTAGGTTTAAAAAAAAGTGGATTCTAAGAAACTATAGAAATAACTATGCCACAATTGTAAAATATCAATTTTATATATGATAAATATATATATATATGTATATATATATATATATATGGATCCTAATGATAAGAAAAGCTTTGAATTTAAATTTTTATTAAATCTGATTGCCACAATTGTAAAATATTGAATTTACATATGATACATACACACACACACACACACACACACACACACACACATATATATATATATATATATATGGATCCTAATGATAAGAAAAGCTTTGAATTTAAATTTTTATTAAATCTGATTGCCACAATTGTAAAATATTGAATTTACATATGATACATACACACACACACACACATATATATATATATATATATATATATATATATGCATCCTAATGATAAGAATAGCTTTGAATTTAAATTTTTATTAAATCTGATTGCCACAATTGTAAAATATTGAATTTACATATGATATATATACGCACACACATATATATATATAGGAAAATCTACTAAAAAGTTGTAAGTTTAAAAATGTATTTTTCTGACAGTATTTATTTATTTCCATTATTATATTTGATATTTCAGACTGTCCTCGGCCTTTCATCAGAAACAAATGATTTTAAAATTTAAATTAGAAACATATTTCGCGAGAGCATTCATGGAGAGATTGTTTACATCACTTGATGCAGAAAGCGACAGATTTTTTTCAATATTTGTAAACATAAACCGTCACTTCTACCAAATATTTAAAAAATACAAACCTATCAGGGAATTTCAAATGTCAGAAATCCTGTTTAATTTGCAAACAGTAAACGACGCAGTATTTTCTCTACCCAACACCAACATCAAATTGCACCCACCACACCTCACCTGTGACAGCCAAAACATTATATATTTTCTCTTCTGTTCAATATGTCCAAATAGTGGATATATTGGTGAATCTGGAAATAGCTTTAGATTCCATTTCAATAATCATAAACTTAGCATACACCAGAACAACCCGTATTCCCCCATAGCAGTTCACTTCAATCAACCGGGACACACATTAGAAAACTGTAAATGTTTGCTAATAGACTCCAATTTTAGTTCTACACACTCATGCAGAAAGAAAGAAAAATACTGGATTTTAAAATTAAATACATACAGGCTAGGGTTAAATAGGGACTTAAGTGTTTTGAATCTTTATAAATATTTCAATAGCTAAACATTTTTTAGATACACTTAAAAATTTTTTCTCTAAAACAAAATTTATAAGTATTATTAAAGATTGGTTTACATTTACAAATATTTAAAAAAAATGTGTTGCTTTCTGCGTCACATGATGTAAACAATCTCTCCACGAACGCTCTTGCGAAATATGTTTCTAATTTAAATTTTAAAATCATTTGTTTCTGATGAAAGGCCGAGGACAGTCTGAAATATCAAATATAATAATAGAAATAAATAAATACTGTCAGAAAAATACATTTTTAAACTTACAAATTTTTAGTAGCTTTTCTTATACATATTATTAAGACAGTATACGTGGATCATCACTATATATATATATATATATATAGATAGATCCTAATGATAAGAAAAGCTTTGATTTTAAATTTGTATTAAATTTATAATATTCAGTGAACTTTCCCTTGAGAAAACACTTAAGTGATAAATATTAATCAAATAGATAAAATTTCAAACCAAAATGCAACAAATATTATGTTATATTATAGATTTCCCAGTTTATTTTTGTGTATAAATATAATGTTAAAATTTATTATGCAACTGAATATTTTCACGGTTAAATTAGGATGAAATTAGAATCCCCAGAAAACAAATGGGACGTAGCTTTCCTCTATCTCTTCTACAAATATTTTCATGGCTTCTGCTTCGATGAACTTACATCACTGGTGCCCTCCCTCAAGAATTTACTCATGCAACCAGACTGGCAACAAGGTCCCACCCATTTACAGTTAGATCAACCAATTGCAGCCAACAATTCTATTCCAGCATGTCTTTTCTTGCACTTCCCTTCCATATACTTGCTTTCCTGAAGGCTACAACCTCCAGGAATTTAAATGCAATGTCAATTCCCATCTCTTATCCACTTGACTCCAGTCCATTCGGCATCATCTCGTATATCTTGTTCTTTTCCTTTCTCTCCATCTTTGCAACTGTCTTCACACATGTGTTTCCATCCTTCTCTTTCCCTTTCTCCGACATCCCCTGTAATTGGTTCAACTTTCTCTTCACTTTCCTCTTGCCTAAACTTTTACTCTTATGTAGCTCCCTGCACATCAGTGGCGGTACTGTCTTGCATGGCATGAAACGATTAAAAAAAAAACACAAAGTTGATATACCACTAAACCAAATTAACCAATCAAAAAACTAACAGGAAATAAATTTCAGGATATTAATCCATACAATACCCAACAATTTCTTAACTTAAAGAAATCAAACTCTATTCCAAAATATAACTTCAACAAAACTACAACATAAAAGAACTCTTTTATGACATTAATTCATATAATATCCTAAAATTTCTTAAAGAAATTAAACTGTGTTCCAAACTATAACTTCAACAAAACTACAACATAAAAGAACTCTTTTATGACAATAATCCATATAATATCCTAAAATTTCTTAAAGAAATCAAATTGTATTTCAAAATATAACTTCAACAAAACTACAATATAAATTACACATATCACTTCTGCAATCATACCCACACAAACATGTATACATGTAAAAGATCATTATTGTCTACCACGTATTTAATTCTGAATGTATAATAACATTATATTTTATTAATTCAAAGTTTCCATTGAAATTAAATTTAAACATTAAATAACCCATCAGTTGAAATGCTATTCAACAAGCAAGTCAAATCATATTAGTTGTAATTTATAAATCTTATTAAAACATTTTTTCATGAAAATAGGTTTCTCACACCTAACAGCTGTTTTTAGTATTGATGGTTGTTTCCTTCCTAACCTTTTATTTAAAGCATGTGGAATGTCAAAATTTTCCTTTTCTCATTATTTTCCAGTGGCTGCTGTTGATTCTCAATCCAAGCCACTATCCATTACTTTGCTGTTCCTCTAAACAATACGAGCAGCACAAAGTAATTGTCTAAATTACAGCATTCTTTCTAATAAAATCCATAATCACGGAGCCAATGAAAACACTTAATGCAGTGATAGTGCAGTGAAACCTGCTGCCTGATTAGTGTCTGAACCAGCTTCCCCACTAACTTTTCTGCTGATCAGAAGTAGGGGACATGTCACTCCACATGATGAAAACAAACCTGTCAAAAAAGCAGATGAACTTCTCATACAGCCAACATATTTAACAAGAAGACTCAGGTTACATCTCTCTATCCATCTCTGACCATAGCTTTATTAGGTCTCAATTAAAAACAAATGTTGACCTACCAAACTCTATTCATAACATAATCATTGATAATACAATTATAATTGCATCATCCATATGAAAAAAAAGCTAAAAATAACGGGAGCATTATTAATAAAAAATAAAAGGCCAACACTCAACAATATCAGCTGTGAAAACAGCCACAATAAACTTACTGTATTTGGAATATACAACATTCTTATTACTCTACATGCATGCACAAAACAATTTCTATAGTCTGTCAAATGTAAAATAAAATTAATTCTTGATAATTGTTAAAAGTATAGCCAAAAGTGCTTGGAGAATGAAAACAATTTTATGTAATTTATCTACTGAAAGGAAAAAAATTATAAGATGACTTGAAAAATTATATAAAAAACTTAATCACAATATAAAATTAATATAAAAAACTTGACTGTCATTTTTAATGAAGGGTATGCAGACTTTAAAAACCTTGCCCCAAATTATTATGTAAATACACAGCTATGTAATCTACAAGCAACAGTTTTGAGGTCACCCTACATTTCTTAAAAAAGAAAACCATAAAATGATATATGGGCACATTTTTCCCCAAGCTAGAGGTTAAATAACAGGGCAGATTTGGCTATCTACTCTTGGTTGTCGATCAGTCTATGAGATGGAAAATTCTGAATAGAAAACCAGCCACTTAAAGCTGTACAAAGATGGCCAGACATGGAATGCAGATATTGTGTCAGTAAAAAAAAAGCATGGTAGATTTTTTAATCATTTCACCCCAAGCAAGGCAAGATCACCACAAGTGAACAGAGAACTACAGTGAGAGAAAAGTAAGGAAAAAATAGAAGATAACCGGGATTCAAGAAAATGGAAGATGGCAATTGATGTTGCATTTAAATTTTTGAAGATTGTAGCAACAGGGAAGTAAATGGAAGGGGTGGAAAGTACAAGAAAAGAAATCATTGGAGTAGAAGTGGCAGCTACGTTTAACTATTTCACTGGTAAAAAGGTGGGACCTAGATGCCAATCTAGTAGCATGCTTAAATTCACATGGTCAAGGCACCAGAGTAAAAAGCTCATCAGAGCAGTTGATAGCTATTGGCAGTTCCTTGATTGGGCACATGAAAGGTGGATAGAAGGATAGATGGAATAACTACTTTAGACTTTATTTGTTCTTATAATAATTTCTAATAATATTAGAGTAATGGTTTGGAGAGATTTAGCAGAAAATGGCGCTAAGAATCTTTCTTAAATGTTATTCATGTGACTTAGGTAATTACAAACATTAAACTTAGCAAAACAAAGGCTATGAGATGAAATAAATTAATATAAATTTTGAGAAATGTCAAATCCTTTTGTTTTTTCTTTTGTCTGTGTTGACACGTGAAGGTTCATTACCAGTTAGAAATGTTTTGTCTTCATCACAAATGAAGGAAAACTGAAACGTTTTCGAAACTTGTGACGAAAGTGAAAGAGAGAAAAAGTAAAAAAAAACAAGAAAAGATAATTGAAAAGGTTACCAAGGGCAAGTTGCAACGATTATCTCAAGAGAATGAAAAAAAATCCTGATGACAAGACATAAGTAATGGCTGACATTATGATAAGAAATGCAATGTGGTAATCTTCACAAAAGGAAAAGATGTGAATTAACAAGACATAATTAAACATCAATCCTTAAAATGAATTTCTTCACCAAAATTAATTGTTAGAATTAATTTTTGCTTTCTGCTTATTCATTTTAGTCTTGTTAACAACACCAATGACAATCAGCATATGTGCAAACTAGCGTTATATGATTTCAGAAATTGCTTATTGCTTCTCATTGAAACAATAAGGGAAACACAATATATTGAAAAATAACTCAAATTTATAGCAAAAGAAAGATGGGCCTTATTTTCAATATATATATATATATATATATATATATTAAAAAATTACATTGGTCGTAGTCGGATATGAAAAAGAGAAAATAGCTTGATACTTGATACCATTTTAGCATGGACACATAAAGAATAACTATATGACCCTGTAATTTTGGAATCTAACCAGAAGCTGTTTATATCTTGTAAGTCAAGAAAACCTTCACTCTTGTAAAAAAATTTTCCGTTTGTCACTTCAAAAAAGATTGCTAAAAGATGAGGTCATAGTTAAAATATGATTCTAAAACATGGGAAATTCTGTATCGCAAAAGTATTATAGTAATTATATTATAATACTAAATATATATATATATATATTTATATATATATATATATATAATGATGATCCATGTATACTGTCTTAATATGTATAGGAAAAAACTACTGAAAAGTTATAAGTTATACATTCTTAAACTTACAACTTTTCACTTCTTTTTCCTATATATATATATATATATATATATATATATATATATACTACCGGCCACAATTATTAGGCCACCTCAGTTTTTTAAAAGAAATTATGTATTTCATATTATTTTTAGCCAAGTGGATAATTCTAAATGAAAATAGAATGGTCCTTTTTTTAAGACTGCACAATAACATGTGCATCAAATGAACTGTTCTGGTGTCCAGTTTTTTGTGCTCTCTTCCCCATGCTAGTCTCTTATTATTGGCTGGCCAAAGCAAAGGCTTCCTGGCTGCCTTGTAAAATTTTGCAATGTAATAATAACAAAAGAACCATTCTATTTTCATTTAGAATTATCCACTTGGCAATAAATACTAAAAAATAGTATGAAATACATCATCTCTTTTTAAATCTTGGGTGGCCTAATAATTATGGCCGGTAGTATATATATATATATATATATATATATTATTTAAAAAAAATTTTTTTTTTTAATTGTATCACCCCCAGCAAGGTGGTAATGCCACTGATGTGCAGGGGGCTACGTAATAGTGTGAAAAGATTGGAAAAGAGAAAGCTGGAAACCACATCCTAAACAGGGAACAATGTTCAATAGACATCGATTAACTTGTTCAAGAGACATGGGTGGAGTGTGAACCGGGCGATAGATAGATCTATCTACTCCAATTGAAAAAAAAAAAACAAAAACACAAAGTGAGAAGATTGGAAAAGAGAAAGCTGGAAACCACATCCTAAACAGGGAACAAGGGATGAACCTCTTAACCTGTTCAATATATATATTCAGATGTAAAGAAACAAAAGGAATAAAAAGAAAAGAGAAAAACTATTCTTAGCTGAAGTGTTTTGTTCTTTGAAGTTACTTTAACAAGGAAAGAATTTGGTTTATTTTGTTTTATGACAGATCAAACCTAATGTATTATTTAATGCTGATAATTTGTTTTGGATAGGTTGATATGCATAAAATGCATTCTTTGTAAAAAATGAATTTGTAGATCAAGTTTCATTGACACATTATTGTAAAGAGGGTTTTTGTTGAGAGCCCTGTTTTATAGATTCCATTCGGTTCATTTTGTAGAAATTTTGCAACAGACAATTTTCAACTGTGGTTGAAGAAAAAACATCTGACAGCCTAATTGGTAGGTGGTTTATATAGCAGCCTAGATTCAGGAATGCAGTGGTCCAATGCAAAACATATCCAGGTGCCGACTGTGGAAGCGACTACGTCCCAGTCATTTGCAAACTAAGGATGAAACTCCGAAGACTAAAGAAACCCAGCACATCACCAAGGCTGCAATACGACATGCTCGTGAATGACCTCACCCTGCAGAAAGACTACAACAAGAGCGTCAGAAAGAAATATGAAGAACAAATTGGAAAAGGGCACTCAAAATGGAATACACTAAAGGAATCGATGGTGACCTCAGCGAACAACATAACCCCAAAGGAAATCAGACGCAGAAGAAAAAATGAGTGGATGACCAAAGAAATTCTCCACATGATGCAAAGGAGACAAAAAATAATGCCAATACATGGAACAGAGTACAAGAATCTTCACAGTGAGATAAGGAACAAATGCAAACAAGCCAAAGAGGAATGGCTCAACAACAAATGTGCAGAAGTAGAGAGAATGAGCAGGACCAATAAAGCAGAGATGCATAAAGAGATAAGAGAACTGACAGGACAAAAAACCTGCTCCTCAACAGGATGCATAAAATCCAAGGATGAAACAATCATATTGGAGAAAGAGGAAATACTCCAGTGATGGGAAGAGTATATAAAGGATCTTTTTTGCAACAGGAGAGAACAACCGAGAATACACAAGAAGACGGATGGACCGAAAATACTAAAATCCGAAGTGGAAGCTGCAATGGCCAAAATGAACAGAAACAAAGCAGCTGGTCCAGACAGCATAATGATAGAGCTGCTGATAGCCTTAGAAGAATATGGCATAGAAAAAATTACCAACATAATAAATGAAATTTATAGCAGTGGAATAATACCAGACGACTTATGTAAGTGGATATTTATAGCACTGCCAAAGAAGCCAGGTGCAAACGAGTGTGAACTACACAGAAGTATCAGCTTAATGAGTCACATCACAAAACTGATGGTCAGAATCCTGATGAATAGAGCGAGAAGCAGAATCAGGATAGAGATAGGGCAGGAACAGTGCATGTTCGTTAAAGACACTGGAACAAGGAAACGCCTTATTCATGATTAGGATGCTCTCCAAAAGGGCAATACAAATGAAGAAAGACTTATACCTATGTTTCATTGACTATGCAAAGGCATTCAACAAGATACGACACAAAGAATTGATGGAGATGCTCGGTAGCCTAGACATTTTCGGGAAAGACATAAGAGTAATCAAGAATCTCTACTGGCAGCAAACGGCCTGCATACGGACAGGTAACGATCTCAGTAGATTTACAAAGATAGAAAGAGGCATAAGACAAAGATGTGTCTTTTCATCGGATTTGTTCAACCTGTACAGCGAGAATATTTTGAGGACCCTAGATGACACGCCAGGATTTGCTATTGGAGGCCACAACTTGAACAACATAAGGTATGCAGATGATACATTGCTGATTGCAGGCATGGAAAGGAAACTGCAGGACCTCCTACAGAAGGTAGCGGTGGAGAGTGACAAAAAAGGACTACAAATAAACTTTAAGAAAACTGAATGCATGGTCATCAGCAAAAGGTGCAACCCAAAATGCCAAATACAGGTGGGGTGATACCAGAATTAAGCAAGTACAAAAATTTAAATATCTAGGAAGTGTTCTAACAGGAGATGGAAAGTGCGACACAGAGATTAGAAGGCGAATTGGCATGGCAAAGGGCGCGTTCCAGAAGCTGAGCAAAGTACTAACACACAGGAAGATTTCACTAGAAACAAAGAAAAGAGTGCTAGACTGCTACGTGATGTCAGTTTTTCAATATGGCAGTGAGTGCTGGAAAATATCATCAAAAATGAGGACAAAACTGGAAGCAGCAGAAATGTGGTTCTACAGAAGGATGGTGCAGATATCGTGGACTGAACGTGCAAGCAACGATGAGGTGTTGGAAAGAATGGCAACCAAAAGGAAATTGATACCGAGCATCAGGAAGAGACAACTGAAGTTCCTGGGACACGCAATGAGGAAGGAGAGCTTGGAGAACCTGATACTGACTGGCCAGGTAGAGGGAAAGAGAGACAGAGGAAGGCAGCAGATAACATATTTGCAGGGCCTGGTTGGGTGGATGACGGAACGGGGGTTACCAGTAGTAACAGGAACAAACATGCTAAGGGCCACAAGGGATAGGGAGACGTGGAGGGCCATGATCACTTACGTCTGAAAAAGACAGGGCACATAGAAGAAGAAGAAGAAGATATTCTATTCTGCTATCCAAACAAGTCTATTCTGTAGGCTGATTGGATGATGATGATTCCAGTGTGGCTATTGTGCTCAATAAATATCAGCCCAAAATTCCACCCTCTTGTGAGTGGAGAGAGAGAGAGAGAGGGATATTTTTTGAGTGACAACCCTGTTTATTTTTGTCTGCCAACTGGACACTAGTTGGAAACATCCTTGCAAAAGTGAGTCTCATGCTCTTAAAAGTGAATATGTCAATAAAGATGAGGACAACAGTTCAAACAATATAAAAAGTGTAAATATCTCAGAAATACAGACAGATATTGAAGGTGAATATGGTAACAAAGATGAGTACAACAGTCCAAACAATGTAAATAGTTTAAATAGTTACAATACCTCACCTGAGAAATATAGACAGATGTTGAAGGAGTGAATATGGCAATAAAGATGAGGCCAACAGTCCAAAAAATATAAAAAGTGTAAATAGTAACAATACCTCATCTCAGAAATATAGACAAATATTTAAGGTGAATATGGCAATAATGATGAGAACAACAGTCCAAATCATGTAAATAGTTACAATACCTCATCTCAGAAATATAGACAGATATTGAAGGTGAATATGACAATAAAGTTGAGGACAACTCTCCAAACAATGTAAATAGATTGCAAAACTAATCTCAGACATATAGACAAATCATTTCAAATGTATGATTTGATATTTTTCACCATCATTTGCCATAAAATATTTTCGTTCTGCAATATGACTGAAGTCATTCAATTGCTTAGTCATAGGTGTATCCTTAACACTTGAATGGTAGAGACGTCAAAATCAACACCTTCATATTTATAATACATTCATATAGTAAAACTTTGCAGCATTTAGCTTACATCTACACTATCATGTCTGCCATCAAAGAAAATATACTTCCATTTTATTATGCAATGATATTCTAATCTCAAATAGCAGAGGTGTTTAAAATGATACCTGAGACAGAAATTAAATTATCAAATCCATGAAACATATGAATAGAAAATAATTCGCAACAATATATAAAGACTAATATATTTTGTAAAATATTGTTATCAGTTACTGCATAAATGTAGGAGAAATCTCTATCCATTTGATTCAGAGGAGAAAGTTCAGAATATATATATACGGAGTGATTGAAAAGTCAGTCCCTATTTTATATATGAGTTGCCAGCTTTGACTTTTTTTTTTGCAGAGGGTTGGTTAAAGGGAAAGTTTGCTAAACCAAGATTTGGAAGAACTTGAAGGGTGAATACAAGACGTTATGTCTTCCATACCACAAGAGTTCCTGGTGAAATCAGTTGACATTCACATTCTTAATTGTTCAACAATCAACACAAGACTAATGACATCATATTTTTGAGGAAGATTGTGTAAAATGAAATGTTTGTAGTGGGAACAGATACTTGAATTTTAAGCTAAAGAGCTATTCTCTTTGTTTCTTTTTTATATTTCATTAACATTTACTATGCTATTGACATGATATACTGTACCTGTACCATTACTTACAGAAATATTAGGTTTATAGAAAAAAGATTGTTCAATTAGTAGCCTAAAACCATCTGTCCCATCACTCCCAGAGAAACATAGGCCATTGATGACCACCCCTCACAATCGATGAGGAGTTGTCAATGCTTCTGTAACTTATCTTTTTTACAGGTAGGGGTGTAATCCTATGTAAACCTTTTTATTCTCTGGGCAAAGTAACAGTCAGTTAAATGAATGAATAAGCAGAAGTTTTTCCCACAGTTGGTTGCCATTTGTTTTTACAGTACATTGGTTACTAACAAAGGCTATAGAACATAATCTCTCCTGCTATTTAATGCATAGCTAGAAAGAGAAGAGATAAATCAATACCTTTCCAAAGTGTATTTGTGTATAAGAGAATTGCAACAAACTCAAAAGGAATTTGAACTTGGCTCATTTCAAGTCGATATCTTTTTACAGATAGAAAAAGAAAAAAGTCTGGCAAAACGGTGCCTGACATGAAAATTGAATGTTTCCATAGCTATAAAATTTCACTTATTGACATTCACTGATACCTGCTGGATCTTTACAGAGACCAAACAATGGATATGAGAACATCTAAGCAGTAGATAATGCATTAATCTTTATTAATCCTTTGAGTTTCACAATTTGTCTTAGAGGAAATGAAAAAGAGCTGCAGGAACATATTTGAACAAACTTTTGTAGCAAAACTGACAATATATGCCAATCTTCAGTGGATGTCTATGTAGATGATACAACAGCATGCACCACCACAAATCTAGATGACCTAGAAGCTGATCTATCCTCTGAACAAGCTCTAACAGCTCAATGAGGGAACAACAGGATTGTAACTTTCAATATCTCAAAAACCCTAAATTTTTCTCAATCATGATTAGCTTGCTCGTCTTAAATGCTTACTGGGGCTCTAATTCACCACAGATTTTAAGCAGAACTCCAAAATATGCAATCATAATGGTTTCTTGCACTTGTTCTAGAAAGTACCAGTCTCCTCCTCTTCTTCCTATCTTCTACCTTGACAAGAACATAAAAGAGTCTATACCGTCTCATGGGGGATGAGTTATTTTCCACTTTACAGCACCTTTCCCACTGATGAAACATCACAAACCTTTCACTACTAATTCCAAGACAAAGGTTCTGACACACTATTTTTTTTTAATCATTTCACCCCAAGCAAGACATTTCACTGCCAGTATTGTGCAGGGGTTTACATAAGGGAAAGTAATGAGAAAGAGTGGTTAGTTATAGGAAATTTCGGGAGGATAGACGAATGAGGATACTGAGGATGGTGGTGAGGTAGATGGGAAGAGAGTTTGAGAGAATGGTTGTGAGTTAGTGTGATAAGAGATGTCTATCAACCTTACATTTAATTTCCTGGAGATTGTAGATGTCAGGGAAGCAAGTATATAGCAGGGAATTGTACAGGTGGAAAGTGTGAGAAAATAAGCTGTTAGAATAGAAATTGTGGTTAAGTTTTGCCAGTTCCAGTTCAGATCATCTCAGCTAAAACCTAAACAAACCCTTGCTGCATACACTGAGATGACCCACCCTATGAATTTCGTTAGTAAGAAGGAATTTCTGCTTGGACAACTTTTTCTTCAAAACTGCTATTTTTTGTAGAGAAGACTCATGATAGGATCCTTTCTGATCACTACATATATATATAAAAGACACAAACAATCATGGCTCTCCCCATCTTCCTATCTCTTGTAGTTCTTAATACATTTTGTCTTGTTATTTTTCCCTAAGACTGCTCTGCCATCCATTTTCTTAAGCTCATCAGTAAAGTCACACACTGTTTTTCCCTGTCTCTCTTTCCCTCTATCTACCCTGTGAGTGGATGTACGTTGTGGTGCAGTGGATATCGACTCAGAACAAGAGATCGGGGTGCCGAGTTCAAATTCCAGTTGAATTCCTTGCATTCACTTATGCACAAATCCCCTTGGGAAAGGTATTAATTCATCTCTTCCCTCCAGTTATGGGTTAAATAACAGGACAGATTGGGTTCTTTAGCCTTGGATGGCAGCCAGTCTATTGCAGAAAGCAATGGCAACCTACTGTGGGATAATCTTCTGCCCAGTCAGTCATGTCTCTTTCGAGATATGATCACCGAAAACGTGTATCACGTATGGCACTTAACTGAATGACCCTGTGAGCATCACATTCTTCAAGCCCTCCTTCCTCATTGCATGTCCCAGAAACCTGAGCTGTCTGTTCCTGATGTTACATATAAGTTTCCTTTTCATTTACATTCTCTCTAAAACTTTGTTGTTGCTCACATATTCAGTCCATGGTATCCTCAGCATCCTTCTGTAGAACCACATTTCAGTTGCTTCAAGTCTTTATTTCATCTTTGATGAGATTGTCCAGCATTTATTGCTATATAGAATGACAGCTATCACATAACCGTATAGAACTTTTTGTTGTTTCCAACATAATTTTCCTGATTCTCAGTTTTGGAAATGTATCCTTGGCCATGCCAATACTCCTTTGGATTTGTGTCGCACTTTCCGTCCTAGAAGTTTTTTTTCAAATATACTTATGATTTGCACTTGTTAACTTCTACTCTTAATACACATGCAACGGAAACTTTTTTTGACCACACTCTACCTTGAGTTATTCTTGGGTCTTGTGTTGAAATGAATAATAAAAGCAAAAAAATATATAAGCAGTGGACTAATGCAGAAAAGGATGTTAAATATTAAGAACACTGACAAAAACATGAAAGCCACCGAACTATCATCACAATGCGATATGGCTTCCTGCTGTCTTTTCTACAAATATTTTCATAGCAAATGCTACAAGACTGGCATCTAGGTCCTACATTTTTTGCCATTGAAATAGTGAAATGTAACTGTAGTGGTATTATGTACCCACAACAACAAGTACAGAAGAAGAAATCGAGTCTTTCTACTACATGCTAAGTTATGCCAAGGCACAGTGCAAATCACAAGAAATCAGAATTATCATGGGAGATGTAAATGTCATAGTTGGCCAAAAGAGAGAAGGTGAAACAGTCAGCAATTTTGGACTAGGATACCATGATGGCCATGATGAGAATTGGGTCCAATGGTGCACAGCAAAAGACCAGATAGTCACCAACACCTGATTCCAAGAGCACCCAAGATAACTATAGACATGGAGAAGTCCAGGAGGAGAAATTAAGAACCAAATTGATTATATTACTATAAACAAGAAATTCAGAAATGGAGTTCTTCACTGCAAAGCCTACCCAAGTGCTGACTGTGGATGTGGCCACCTACCAGTCATATGCAAATTAAGTATAAAACTAAGGAGATTAAAGAAACCTTACACAGCCCTATGATTGCGGTAAAATAGAAATGTGAATGACATGAACTTGCGGGAAAATGAAATCGAAGGACAAATCGGAAACAGAAGCTCGAAATGGAACACACTAAGAGTAGCTCTAGTAACATCAGCGGACATCATCGTCCCAGAAGGAAAAGCATGTCATAGTTAAACGAATGGATCACTGAAGAGATTCTTGACATGATGCAAAAGAGAAAGAAAACAATGCCAAGATATGGAATGGAATACAATAGACTACACAAGGAAATACGGGGCAAATGTAGACAGGCTAAAGAAAGATGGCTCAATGACAAATGCACCAAAGTAGAGAGACTGAGCACAACAAATAATGGAGATATGCATAAAAATATATGAACTAAGTACTAACAAGGCAAAAGACCTACCAGGTGCTGTAAGCGTCTAGTGACGGATGTGTGTTATGGTGCAGTGGATATGCACTCGGAAAGAGAAATCGGTGAGCCAAGTTCAAATTCCAGTTGAATACCCTGCATTCACTTAAACACTGGTACCTTTGGGAAAGGTATTAATCCATCCCTTCCCTCCAGTTATGGGTTAAATAACAAGGGTAGGACTTGGGGACCCTGTTCTTAAAAAAATAAATCCCAATGAATCTTGCACTGCAAGAAAAAAAATTTGAAAGCAATTCAACTTTATCCAAAAAAACATTTGTTTGACCTTAAATGATCTCATAAATAGACTGATAGGTCGTTAAACATTAAACAAACAAACAAACAAGCAAGCAAGCAAGCAAGCAAAAGACCTGCTCAGCAACAGGATGGATAAAAGCAAAGGATAGTGCACTCATATTAGAAAAAAAATACTTCAGAGATGGGACAAGTATGTCAGAGATCTCTTTCACATCAAGAGATAGCAACTAACAATGCACAAAAATAAGGATGGACCAGAAATATTAAATACCGATGTAGAACCAGCAATTGCCAAATTGAAAAGAAACAAAGCAACAAGATCCAACAGGATTGTAATAGAGATGCTGATGTCTTTAAAAGGCTTTGGCATAGACAGGCTTACAGAAATTACAGTGGCAATATACCACAAGACATAAGCAGGACCCCATAAAGGCTTTGGGATAGACAGGCTCACAGAATAATAAACAAAATCTACAACAGTGGCAATATTCCGGAGGACCTAAGCAAATCAGTTTTCATAACACTGCCTAAAAGCAAAGTGCAAAGGAATGTAAACTCCTCCAAACAATAAGTTTAATGAGCCACATAACAAAGCTCATCATTCAGATTCTGATGAACAGAGCACGCAGCAGAATCAATGCAAAGACAGAACAAGAACAGTGTGGCTTTGTTAAACATACTGAAACAAGGAATGTGATATTTATGCTCAGAATGCTATCAGAACGAGCAATAGAAATGCAGAAGGACCTCTATCTGTATTTTATAGACTATACAAACACGTTTGACAAAGTATGCCACAAAGACCTGATAGAGATGCTTGACAACCTTGACATTTTGGAAAAGATGTTCTTTGAAGATAAAGAAAAAACTTGAAGCAGCTGAAATGTGGTTCTACAGAAGGATGCTGCAGATATCATGGACCAAGCATGTGAGCAATGACAAGGTTTTGGAAATGATGGAAATTAATACAGAGCATCAGGAAAAGACAAATAAAGTTACTGGGTCATGCAATGAGGAAGGAGGGTTTGGAGAACCTGACACTAACAGGTCAGATGGAAAGAAAAAGAAACAGGGGAAAGCAGCGGATAACATATTTGAAGAACCCAAGCAGGTGGATGACAGAACAGGGGTTGCAAGGTATAACAGGAGAAAGTATGCTAAGAGCCACCAGGGATCGGGAGACTGGAAAGCCATGATCGCCTACGTCCTGAATATACAAAGAATATAGAAGTTTATAAGAAATTATAATGTGGGTATAAAATGGGGGATCAATTCTATATTATAATCAATATATAAACTGATCCCTCATTTTGTGGTCATGCTAGTTTCTATATATTTACGTTCTAGATTTATGGGCTTGAGGTAGTGGATGACAGAATGGGGGTTGCAACGTGTAACAGGAGAAAGGGTATTAAGAGCCATCAGGGCTCGGGAAACTGGAAAGCCATGATCATCTACATCATGAAAGGACAAAGGGCATAGACGAAGAAGTATGCAAAACAACATTTTATCGATCGATTCATAATAATTCATCATTTTTTGTAGAGATGTTCCAGAAATCACTTCCATATAGTAGAGTTCAATAGTGTTTTCTTTGTTCCTAACAATATTTCCCTGTTTCTTTGCTTAGCTTTGGAAGGCCTTATTCACTCTCTCAATGTCTCTTCAGTTTTAGGTGTTCGACTTTTCACGCCTTTTTAAAATACTTTCAAGATATTTAATTTTTTTTTTTTTTCATTTTACCAAGCTTCAAATTGTACATAAAATAGCTGAAAAATAAATTTGCTGAACAAATAAAAAGCTACATCAATTAATACTGAGCATCAGGAAGAGACAACTAAAGTTTCTGAGACATGCAATGAGGAAGGAGGGCTTGGAGAACCTGACACTAACAGGCCAGATAGAGGAAAAAAGAGACAGGGGAAAGCAGCGAAAACATATTTGAAGGACCTGATTAGGTGGATGATGAAACGAGGGTTGCATGATGCAACATGAGAAAGCGTGCTCAGAGCCACCAGGGATAGCGAGATGTGAAAAGCCATGATCGCCTATGTCCTGAAAGGACATGACACATAAAAGAAGAAGATATTGTCAGCAAACCGTTTGTGTACAGTTAGAAAGTAAACTAAGTATGTATATAAAAATAGAAAAGGGTGTAATTCAAGGGTGCATTTTCTCACCCGATCTGTTCAACCTGTACAGCAGTTATGAGAGAAATAAAAACCTTTCTGGGATTCGCCATTGGTGGCCACAATCCCAATGGAAATGATAACAGACACAGAAAAGAAAATGAACGGAATTTCTACAGAAGGTAGAATTTCTACAGTTGGTAGCAACAGAAAGTGAGAAGAATAGACTGAGCATAAACTTAAAGAAAAAAAATGAATGTATGGTCATCAGCAAAAAGAAGAGGCCAATATGTGAAATACAAGTTGGAGAAACTAAAAAAAAAAAAGTAAAAAAATTTAAATACTTGGGAAGTGTTCTGACAGAGGATGGAAAGTACGACATGGATATCCAAAGATGCATTGGCATGGCCAAGGACACATTTCAGAAGCTAATCAGGGTTCTGAGAGACAGGACAATCTTATTGGAAACATAAAAAATAGCGCTGGATTGCTATGTGATATCTGTCATTTTGTATGGAAGTGAATGTTAGACGATCTCATTAACAATGGAGGAGAAGCTTTAGGCAGCAGAAATGTGGTTTTACAGGAGGATGCTGAGGATACTTTGGGCTGATCACATGAGCAGCAATGAAGTGTTGGAGAAGATGCAAATGAGAAGAAAACTCATGTTTAACATCAGGAAGAGACAGATGAAGTTCCTGGGACACATAGTGAGGAAGGAGAGCCTGGAGAATTTAATACTCATGGGACAGATAGAAGGGAAGAGTGACAGGGGAGAGCAGTGCAGGACTTACTTGATAGGCCTGAGCAAATGAATAGCAGAGTGGGATTTGGGAGAGATACCAAGAGAAAAGTTTTGAGGGTCACAAGAGTCAGAGCCAATTTGATGTCCTTGATCGCCTATGTGCTGTTCTACTTTATTCTCATCATTGAAGCTCTTAGCCATATTTGTCTTTTGAATATTTCTCTGTTCTATTGTCAATGTATGCATATACTAGCAGTATAGCCTGGCGTTGCTCAGGTGTAATGTAAGCTTTAAAACTAATCCATGATCCTGGAGATCAGACTCAGCCAAAAGAATATTTGACATAATAAATAAATTGATTGCAACAATTTACCAATCTCACCTAGTATATATACATATATATATGTATATATACCAGCAGTATAGCCTTGCATTGCTTGGGTGTAATGAAAGCTTTAAAACTAATCCATGATCCTGGAGCTCAGACTCAGCCAAAAGAATATTTGATATAATAAATAAATTGATTGCGACAATTTACCAATCGCACCTAGTATGTATATATATATATATATATATATATATATATATATATATATACTAGCAGTATAGCCTGACATTGCTTGGGTGTAATGTAAGCTTTAAAACTAATCCATGGTCCTGGAGCTCAGACTCTTTGGACGTTGGCATGAAAGACTAAAAAGCAATAGCTGTTTCTAGTTAAAGTGAAACCATAGATTGAAAGAAAAATGAATGGATGTAAGTCAAATTTTGATTTCCTGGTATCGATATCAAGTAAGTTTTTTTCGTCGTAAACTGAATTTTGAAGGCTAAATAAGTCCTCTGAGTAAATGGTATCATGGCTGAGACTAAGAATTACAATTATACCTACTTAGAGCCAAACCCAAAGCAAAAACTAAAATAAAAGGGCTGAAAAAAATACAGACATACAGACAGATAAACAGACACACACACAAACATCTTGCCTTTTATATATATTATTGATTTTATGCACTATTGTAAGAACTGCAACCTTGAAACTTCTGAATATTGTTTCTTATGTCTTTGTCTATGAGTTTATCAAATTTGATTAAAATCAGACCACTCCTTCTATAACCCAATATTTTCAATTATTGATTTTCGATATTTATAGAGGGTTCCTTGACACAAAACCTAGCTAAGAACACTTGCAGACGGTTATAGTACAACTGTGTAAATTTTCAAGAAAATTGGTTCAGCCGTTTCAGAGTCTATAGGTAAATGACACACACGCACACACACAATGTTCCATTTGTAAATAAGTTTAGATTGTTAAGAAGGTTACTTGTTTTTTCTCTCTTTCTCTCTTGCCTTCAATATGTCCTGTGAATAGTATATTTTCTAAGTCTTCTTTCCTCATTAGCATCATGTTTGTTGCTCACACATTCAGTTTGTGATATTCTCAGAATCTTTTGATAGAACCAGATTTCTGTTGCCCCAAGCCACCTCTTCGTTTGTGATGAGATTGTCCAACAATTACTGTTATTAGGGATAATTTAATAATAGTTAATAGTACTAATAGAAATTGGTGATGATTAGCCGATGCAAATAATTAACTTGACATCAAGCAGAGACCATCAAATGCAATCAAGTACACATTTCAAAAGCTAACCAGATTAATAAGAGACAGGAAAATGTCACTGAAAACAAAGAAAAGTGTGCTGGACTGCTACGTGATATCTGTCCTTCTGTATAGCAGTTAATGTTAGATGAACTCTTCATGGTTGGCGAAAAGGCTCAAGGCAGCAGAAATGTGGTTCTACAGAAGGATGCTAGGGATACAAAATACCAAGCACATGAGCAACGACAAGGTGTTGGAGAGAATGCAAACCAGAAGAAGACTTGTATCTAACACAAGGAAAAGAGAAATGAGGTTCCAGGGACACACAATAAGGAGGGAGGGTTTAGAGAATCTGATACTCACAGGATGGATAGAGAGAAAAGTGAGACAGGGAAAACAGTGGTAGACATATTTGATGGGCTTGAGAAGGTTAATGACGCAGAAAGAGATATCAAGAAAAAATATTAAGAATGACAGGGGAAATGGAAATCCATGACAACCTACATCTTAAAGGGAAATAACACATGATAAAGAAGAAGAGAGTTTACATAATGAAATATTTTTTAATTTGCCTAAATCTTTTAATAAATACTCATGTTTAAAAACAAAGCAAATCATGTTGGCTTTTAACATTTGTATTTTGGTATTTCATCTGTCTCACATATTATCTATTCCAGTTTCTTACATTCTTTCTTTAAAATTATATCTTTCTCTATCCGTCAAACAAAGTTTGTTCATATTTATCTCTCTATTTATTCCTCATCGTCTAAATCGAATGCTAAGATACATAGCCTCTTTTGAATAGATCAACACATTACAGAGTACTGAAAATGGTACTGTAGCCCTGAAGTATTGATTTCTGAGCACATTTATATATACAATGAAAGGCTCTATCACTGATATATTAAGCATTGTTACTCTATAAATATAACAGATTTTGAACTAAATACATACAGGGTGTGTTGAATGAATTGCCATATAAGTTATGCAAAATTGAAAATAACACTGATATCTCATTTTTAAAGATATATTTACCAAAATTGCACAAAAATACCTTGAAATAATAAAGAGTAAATTTATTCAATAAAATTGACATTGGCTTCAACCCTGGCTTCCAAACAATTTTGGAATCTCCTGCATCTCTTCTGGATGGTTTCCTTGTTTAAGTTGGTGAAGGCTGCCATATATTCTTGCCTTTAGTTCATCTTTGGTGTTTTCTTGGTCTCTGGCTACACATAATTAGTAAGGGGATTGTATCCTGTGTGATTAGGTGGCCAGATGTAAAGAGGTTGTAGCCTGGGGGATTAGGTGGCCAGATGTATTTGGGGTTCTAGCCTGGAGGATTAGGTGGTCAGATGTAAGGGGGTTGTAATCTGGGGAAATAGGTGGCCAAATGTAAGTGGGTTGTAGCTTGGGAGATTAGGTGGCCAGATTTAAAGGGGTTGTATCCTGGGGTATTAGGTGGCCAGATGTAAGGGGGTTGTATCCTGGGGATTAAGTGGCCAGATGTAAGGGGGTTGTAGCTTAAGAGATTAGGTGACCAGATGTAAGGAGATTGCAGCCTGGGGGATTAGGTGGCCAGATGTAAGGGGGTTGTAGTCTGGGGGATTAGGTGGCCTGATGTAAGGGGACTGTAGCCTGTGGGATTAGGGGACCAGATGTAAGGGGGTTTTAGCCTACTGGATTAGCTGGCTAGATGTAAGGGGTTGTATGCTGAGGGATTAAGTGGTCAGATCTATTCAGGGTTTGTAGCCTGGGTGATTAGGAGGCTAGATGTGAGGGGGTTCTATCCTGGGGGATTAGCTGACCATATGTAAGCTGATTGTATCCTGGGGGATTAGGTGGCCAGATGTAAGAGGGTTGTAGTCTGGGGGATTAAGTGGCCAGATGTAAGGGTGTATAATCCTGGGGGATTATGTGGCCAGATGTAAGCTGGTTGTATCCTGGGGGATTAGGTGGCCAGATATAAGGGGGTTGTATCCCCGAGGATTAGATGGCCAGATGTAAAGGTGTATGATCCTGAGGGATTATGTGGCCAGATGTAAGGGGATTGTAGTCTGGGGATTTAGATGACCAAATGTATAGGGTTATGTAGTTGCAGAAATTGTCTGACAACCATGACTGTGTTTTTTCTGCTTGTGTGACATGGTTCAGAATCCTGTTGCCAGACATAGAGTCTTCTAGCAGCCACCTGCTTGACCCTGACTAGCACTACCTCCTCTAGGCACTTGATATAGGTTTATAAGTTAAGTCTGAGGCTCTTACCTACAAATTCTTGAGTTTTGAGAAATGTTTATATTTGAGCTTCTGGTGCAAATGCCAACAAGTAAAAGTACAGCATGCCATTTCCAAGTTTCTGGTGGAATGAAATGCATCAGATGCTCTTTTTCTCCTAGACAGTGTCCAACTGAACCTACTACAGTGTGCAATTGTGTGCAAAATTAGAAATGCAAAATGGTGACAATATACTCATTGCACCCAGTACTTGAACAAAAATGGTTTCTGTCTGAGTAACAAGATTTGTCTTTCCATACTTTCTCACTAATGGATTATCAGCACAACTGCTGACAAGAGAAAAAATATTTTCAGACATTTTTTTTCTTCTTCTTCTCCTCCTCCTTCTAATCCTCATGCTCCTCCTCCTTATTATTCTTCTCCTTTCTCCTCATTATTATCCTCCTTCTATTTCCTCCTCATAATCATCATTATCCTCCTCCACCACCTCCTTCTCTTCATTCTCCTACTACTCCTCCTTCTTTATCTCCTTCACTTCCTTCTTCTTCTCTACATACTCCTTCTCACCATCACCTCTTTCTGTTCTTCATTCATCTCCTCCTCCTCATTTTCTTCCTCTTCAACTCCACCTTCTCTGTCTTCCTCTTTTTCTTTGCCTCCTCCTCCCCATTCCTCCTTCTTCTTCCAGGAACATTTACAAAAATTTTGCTGCCATTGCTATTCTCATGTGATTAGTTGTGTTGATAAAATTGCATGTTATTTTTCCCAGTTAACCTGAAGAATAGCAACCATTTGTAAGACAAATTTTTGGTATTTTTATTAACAGTTTATCTTTATAGAATGTAAGTAACAGAATGAATAGATGTTTTTTTTTTCTAAGAATTTAGAGATGTTAACTTTGTCTGGCACAGGGTCATTATCAGGACTGGGTTCTTAACTTAGCTTTTATCAAATTTAGTTCTTACACAATATCAGGTCTCCTATATGGCAGTGAATTCTAAATTCACTACCATATAGGAGACCTGATATTGTGTAATATTTTAGTTCTCTTTTCTTTGTTTTTAACACAATTTTCCTCTTACTTAATAGTTTGCTTAGATTTTCCAAGGCAACTTTACTATCCGAATGCTTCCTTGGATTTCAGTGTCACACTTTTTCCTCTGTTAAAACACTTCTCAGATATTTAAATAGTGGAATGACTATATAGAATCCATAGCTAAATCCGCTGTGTAGGGCCAGGAAGTTTTTCCCATCTGAAACAATCCTGCACATATATAAATCTACCACCTGCCCGTGCATTGAATACTGCTGCCATATCTGGTCGGGTGCTCCTGCTATCCACCTAGGAGTCCTTGTCAAAATCCAATGGAGAATCTATAATGTGATTGATTCCAACTTGGTAGCTCAGATACAGTCACTTTTTCACCGGCGCAATGTGGCTTCCCTGTGTCTCTTATGTCCATTTCCTTCATTACCTTCTGTAGGAGATTTTTGTCGTTTCCTTTCTGTCTCTACTGTCAACACTGTGTTATCTGCTTATTATATATTGTTAAGGTTGTGGCCACCAATAACTGAATGCTAGCAGTGGTTCTAATTCTCTCAGAATTGTCTCACTGTCATGGTTAAATAAGTCTGGCAAGATGCAGTTTATATATTGTTAAGGTTGTGGCCACCAATAACTGAATGCTAGCAGCGGTTCTAGTTCTCTCAGAATTGTCTCACTGTCATGGTTAAATAAGTCTGGCAAGATGCAGTTTTTCTTTTTTTAATTCTTGATAGTCAACTCTTTACTTCATAATTTTATTTTCAAGAACTAAATTTTATTATTGCTTAAATTGAAGCAACAGAAGGATGTTGAGAATGCCATGTACTGAACATGTGAGAAATAATAAAGTTTTAAAGAAAATGGAAACAAAAAAGACACTTATAGTTAGCATGAAAATGGGACAGCTGAAATTTCTAGGGTAAATTAATGAGGAAAGAGTGCTTAGAAAATGTGTTACTCACTTGAAAGTACAAATGGCTGAACCAGGTTTAGAACAGATACCAAAAAAAAAAATATAATAAGGACTATAAAGAACAGAAAATTATGGAGGGCCATGATTGCTAATATCTTGAAAGGACACAATACAAAGAAGTAATTCATAAGCACTTTTAAAGAAATCTTTCTTATAAAATAATTCAGCAAAAATAGCAATAGAAACAAATTTGCTTGAGCAGTTGAGTTTTTAGCTTGAATGATAGAGCATCTAATGAAAAGAATTGCCGTTTACAGGCTGACAACTAACCTGGAAGTTCTAATAATAACAGCAAAATCCTCATGTTCTAATCTTGAGCGCAAAACTGTTTACACCACCTCGTAGATAACGACATATTTTCCATCCTAGAACCCATTTTTCCCACAGACCCAATGTCACAAGTCTGCCGCTACTCTATAACCACATTTCAGTCAGTCAATTAATTACATGATATATACTTGGGTGATACGTCACTTATGATACATGACTGAACAGGGGCAAAAGTTCCTCCCCAGTAGGTTGCCATTACTTTCTGCAGTAGACTCGTAGCCAACCAAACTATAGAATCTGTCCTGCTATTTAAACAAAGCTGGAGAGAGAAGAGATGGATTAATACTTTTCCAAAGGGTATTTGTGCAGAAGTAAATGAAACAAATTTAACTGGAGTTTGAACTTTGCTGATTTCTCATTCAGAGCCGATATAGACTACATCACACCACACATAATTACATTTATTTGAAAAAAAAATGTGTGATTCCCGAGCTATTTCAGAGTTCATTCATATCATCTGAACTATTCAACATTGATAGTGTTTTAAAGTCATTGACACAACCATATGGTTGATGACTTATTTTCCACTTTACAACTCCTTTCCCACAAACACACAAGTCTCCATAAGTACTTCTACAGTAAATGTTCAGACAAGTTATACACTTTAGTGCAACCAGTTCAGACCTTTACAACCAAGACCAGCCATGCAACATACACAGGTTTGAATCACACTCGTTCTCTATGTATTCCACTGGAAAGAAGTGTATTCCACTGCAAAAGCTTCTTCTTCCCAGGAGTAGATACAATGTTAACTTCTTTGAATCTAGGGTTAGTCATTATCTGTCCTCCATATCTTCAAAATCTTCACTCTTTCCTCATATTACACACCTCACTAAGTTACACACTACTTTGGGTGGCTATTGGGCCTTGAATAGGGGGAATTTGTAATCATTAAGAAAACTGTTGAATATTGCCGAGGGTTTGGACATTTCTGAATAAGTTGGGTGTTACACATAATAATTTTCAGCAAAATAAGCTTTACAAGTTATTGTTCTTTCCATGATTGATTAAAGTTTCCTTCCTAAGCTTTTGTTTAAGTTCATGTGGAAAGTCAACATCTTGATTAGACCCTAATTTTCTTTTCTTAGTTGTTGCTGCTGCTGAAAGTTTTCAAGTGGCATGATTTTTTTTTATTTTGTTGTGCTAGCCTTTTTTAAGATGTAGAGGATTTATCAGCTTTGAACCCATTTTTAATCATTGATTTGTGAAAACAGCTGAATATTGCTGAGGCTTTGGACATTTCTGAATAAGTTGGATGCTATGAATAATAATTTTCAGCAAAATAAGCTTTTCACGTTATTGCTCTCTCCTTTATTGATTGGAGTTTGCTTCCTGACATTTTGGTTAAGGTAGTTTAGAAGATCAATATTTTGATTAGATCCTTATTTTCCCTTCTCAATACATGTGCTATTCATTTTATTTGTTGCTGCTGTTGGAAATCTTCATGGTTTTGTTATTTGATAATATCATGGAACTTTATGTTTTAATTTTCTTTATTTTTACAAAATATTGATAATAATTTGTTGAAAGAAGTCAGATTATATTTGGGCATTAGATTTTATACAAACAAATTAAATGCAACATGAAATTTCATTTTTGTTTATAAATAAATCCAAAGAAACATATATTTGATTAAAACAATTATTTTAGGAAGTCATCACTTTGCTTCTATCATTATGTTAATTTCTAGCTACATGTGCAACTCATTTTATTGGTTGCTGCTGTTGGAAGTTTTAAAGTCATGTAGTCTTTATTAATTTTGTTATTTGGGAAAGCAACATGAGTGAATTCAAAAGTACAGACAGCACATGGTATAATAACAACTTTTTCCAAAATTATAAAAGATATCTTCCTTATCAATTCTACACCTGAAAATGGTTAGAGAATAAAACAGCAAAAATGACACAGAAATGATGTATTTAATAATCCAAATATCTCTTGGAAGTCATATTCACTATCAGGTTTTTAACAAAAGACATAGCAAACCTCCCACTGCTCTATTGCTATTTACACTTTTTATGTTGTTCAGACTGTTGTCCTCATCTATATTATCATATTCATGATGTTTCAGTCATTGTACACTTAGGCCTTCTTCAGGATCTGTCTATATTTCTGAGATTAGATATTGTAATTATTTACACTGTTTACATTGTCTGGACTGTTATCTACATCTTTATTGCCATACTCACTATGTTTCAGCCATTGTACACTCCGACCTTCTTTAGGTGAAACCCTTTATTTTGTCCACTAGAATAGATTGTTCTAGTTCCATATTCCATGCCTTTTCTGGATATCTCAGTTTCAGGTATTTCTATTTGTAACTCAACTTTCAAATTTTTTGTTCCCCTTTGCTGTTACCAGGTATTGAACTCACAACTCTTTGGGTCAAGTCACTGGCTGACTTTAACCAATGCTTTTATCAACTGGGTCATGTGTATAAATGTGTTGGTTGAAGTAATGACATGAATATAGCAGCAATAATGAGGACAAGAGTCTGAACAATGTAAATAGTTACAATACCACATCTCAGAAGTTTAGGCCAAACCTGAAGAAGGCCAGAGCATAAAACATTTGAAATGTCTTAAATATTACAATAAATATGAGGACAACAGTCCAAATAATGTCAGTCAGGTAAGTGCCATACGTGATACATGCTTGGATGATCATGTCTTGAAAGAAACATGACTGACTGGGCAGAAGATTACCCAGCAATAGATTGCCATTGCTTTCTGCAGTAAACTGGTTGCTAGCCAAGGCAATAGAACCCAATCTGTCTTATTATTTAATCCATAACTAGAGGGAAGAGATGGATTAATACCTTTCCCAAAGGTATTTGTGCATAAGTGAATGCAAAGAATTCAAACAATGCAAATAGTCTAAATAGTTACAATACATTACTTCAGAAATATAGTTTGATTTATACTACCTTGTATGTTATCAACAATTTTTTTTTTTTAATATTTAAAAAAAATCATTTTTATCGCTGTTTCCATGGAGAATGTTCAGATGAGCTGCATTGCTTAGTTCTACCAGTTCTAACCTTCATGGTTAAAACCTGCCATGACACACACATTGCAGTGAACCATCTTCATTCTTTTTGTATTCCCCTGACGAGATGTACATTCCAGTCAAGCAGCTTCTTCCCACAAGTCACTGTCAACTTCCAAAAGGTTACTTATCCAAACACTAAAATCTTATCCTATTTCTATAGGGTTAATTATTATCTTCCATATATCAGCTATGTTTCTGATTTTGTAGCCCTTTACCTCAAATTGCTCTTGGATCTTGTATGAGATGAACATCATTGCAACAAGAACAAAAAGTCCTCTAACCTTTGTCTGATAATATCCTTTCTCCAAAGAATGAATGTTGTTTTGGAAAAAACCACAAAAATCTTGATAATTTTCTTTGGCCAAATTTATAATAAATCAAACTGGTTTAGGTATTAAACTAAATCAAGAGACCCAGTATCTTGCTGCTAAAAAGGGTGGTTCTCTGTGCAGGGCCAGGAAGTTTTTTTCTTCTCTGAAACAATCCTGCACATATACAAATCTACCATCCGCCAGTGCATTGAATACTGCTGCCATATCTGGTCGGGTGCTCCTCCTATCCACCTAGGGGTCCTTGACAAAATCCAATGGAGAATCTGTAATGTGATCGATCCCAACTTAGCAGCTCAGATACAGTCACTTTCTCACGGGCACAATGTGGCTTCCTTGTGTCTCTTCTACAAATAGTTTTATGGCTTCTACTCAGATGAACTTAGCTCACTGGTACCCCCCACCCATACATGAATTTACTCGAGCCACAAGATTAGCAACTAGGTCCCACCATTTTACTGTGAAAACAATAAATTGTAAATGCAAATTCTACTCCATCAGCTGCTTCTCTCGCACTTTCCCCCTGTAGAATTCCCTTCAGTTTACTTGCTTTCCCGACAGCTACAATCTTCAAGACTTCAAATGTAAAGTCAATAGTCATCTCATATCTCACTAACCTGCATCCTCTCTCTCATGCTTCTTTCTTCGTCCACTCCACTCTCATCAGTATTCTCATCCTTCTCTTACCCACTTCCTGACACCCCCTATAACCTGTCACACTTTCTCATAACTTTCCTTCTATGTAAACCCCTTCTCAACAGTGGCAGTAAAATGCCTTGCTTGGGGTGACATGATTATAAAAAATAAGTAATCTCCTATCTCACTAACCTGCATTCTCTCTCTCATGCTCCTTTCTCCGTCCACTCCACTTTCATCAGTATTCTCATCCTTCTCTTACCAACTTCCTGACACCCACCATAACCTGTCTCTCTTTCTCATAACTTTCCTTTTATGTAATCCCCTGCTCAACAGTGGCAATAAAATGCCTTGCTTTGGGTGACATGATTATAAAAAAAAAAAGAAAAGTATACTACACACTTTTCAGTGAACCCCCTCTCATTTTTTTGTTTTCTTCTGGTTAGATGTAAGTTCCACTCAAGCAGCTCCTTCCTACAAGCCACTATTTTGTGAAATCAACTCCCAAGAAGGTGCTTTCTTGATCACTACAATCTTAACCTGTTCATGTCTAGGGTTAACCATTATCTTCCAAACATATCTGCATAATCTTGTTTCTTAATTTGTAACTCTCTACTTCAAGTGGCCATCAGGCCTTGTATTGGTTGAACATCTTTTAAAAAGAAAAATCCAAATAATCTCCTTTGGCCAAATTTACAATAAACGAAACTTGTTTAGATATCAATTGAAACCAAGCAAAGAAATATTGAGAAAGCAGGTGAATGTTTTTGCTATCATTTCAATTCTGTTATTCCAAAGCAAGTGGCCACCCACTAGCAATATTCCAGGTGTCCCTCTTAGTTGAAATTAATTTTCCTCTTATCAAACCTTATCAGTCCATTTTACAGAAATATTTTTTGCTCCAAACACTTGAAAATCGTTTCTGACAGTTTCTTCTCATATCTCTATTTCTCTTTAATCTCCTGTCTCAACACGAACTTGTTACAAACTGTAATTAATCTTGATAAAACTTAACAAGGCTGTTGATATTTATATGGAATATTATGAAAACTCGTGCGCAGACCTTATGATAAATTGAT
The DNA here is from genome assembly GCA_037127315.1 of Ascarosepion bandense. NCBI lineage: Eukaryota > Metazoa > Mollusca > Cephalopoda > Sepiida > Sepiidae > Ascarosepion > Ascarosepion bandense. The sequence goes on along the minus strand of JBBBDQ010001255.1, from coordinate 2,228,643 downwards.
TTCGGAAATATGTTTGCTGATAATTTTTATTTAAATACTTCATCTAAAATAAAAAGACAACCATAAAAAATTATACGAATTTTGAAAAATGAGAAAAAAGTTCTACGTTTATGCAAGGTCTCCCAATTGAATTCTTTTGTTTTCAAATGCTCGAATTTTAATACACTCATTCTGAAGAGCCATAATATTCTGACCAATAGCATAGGGCCAGAATAATAGCTAATGTCTCATAATTCTTACTTGTATTAGAGTTAGAAATATATGAGCAGGCAAGCCAGCCTCAGAAATGTTATTCAATGTCTTGAATGTTGCAGTTATGAGTAAAAACATAAATTATAAATTGTACTGGCTAGAAAAATAGGCCAGATCATTTCACAAATGACATGGCTTTTGAAGTGACCGCATTCAGTTGTTTAATCATGTTATTCTGAAAAGGGAAAATCAACAAGGCAGATTTCCGACTAAAGATAAGGCAAGAGTGGGGTATAAATTTGAAATAGCTTTAATCAAAATACACACAACACATAATACTTCCGTTTTTGCTGTATAACTTCTTACTTTTAATGGCTACTCGTGTTTGAGTCAGTCACATGTCATACATGATACGTGGTTGGGTGATCATGTCTCGAGAGAGACATGATTGACTGGGTAGAAGATTTTTCTGCTGTAGGTTGTCATTACTTTCTGTGATAGACTGGTTCTCAACCAAGGCTATAGAACCCAATCTCTTTTGCTATTTAACCCATAGCTGGAGAGAGAAGAGATGGATTAATTCCTTTCCCAAGGATATTTGTGCATAAATGAAATTAGGAAATTGCAACTGGAATTTGAACTTGACTCACTGATTTCTCGTTCCAAACTGATATTCACTGCCTCTTAAATTAAAAAGGAAGTTTATATATAAAGATTCTCCAATGCAAGGCGTAAGGTCTAATCAAAATAGAGAATTACTGAATGAGGTGTTAAGAAATTAAAATTATGAGGATATGGGGGATAGATAACAACTTTTGAACATGAGAAGCTTAAGATTGTAGTGTTCAAACAAGCACCTCCATAGGAGTCTCTTCCAAAGCATTTGTTTTTGGGAAAAATCATACATTTTGAACACATCATTAATAAGGCTGATTTAAATTCATGAAAGTAGCATGTCACATCCCCGCCTGTGAAGGTCTTAAGTGGTCAAACTAATGATTTTTGATTGATTTTGGGTTTTTTTTTATGACTTATCAACCATTTATAACTTCTGAGTTTGAATCCCAGCTGAATTCGTTGCATTCACTTACGTGCAAATACCCTTGGGAAAGGTATTAATCTGTCTCTTCCCTCCAGTTATGGGTTAAATACTAGGATAGATTGGGTTCTACAGCCTTGGTAAGCAACTAGTCTACCACAGAAAGCAATGGCTATCTACCGCGGGATAATCTTCTGCCCAGTCAGTCATGTTATTTTGATACATGATCGTCCAAAGCGTGTGTCATGTATGACCCTTAACTGATCGACTGTAAGTTGTTTAAAGTCAGAAAATATTGCTAAATTTTAACAAATTTTTGTGATAATAATGATCTACTGATACAAGCCCTAGTAATTAACCCATATCTGTAGGAAGAGGAGGTGGATTCAGACTTTCCCTAAGAGACTATGCAGAGTGTATAAGTAAATAATAATCAACCCAACAGGAATTAGAACTCAGCTTTTCAATTTCCAAGTTCAGTCTTTCAACCATTACACCACCTTTACAGCACCTGCTATTCCAAAGCTGTCACTTATCTAAATATTGACCAGGCTCAATTTTTTTTTAACCTCAGTGATTGCACATCTTACAATGTAATATAGCTGAACTTCTTCTAATATTTTTTTATGTAAATTTTGACCAAATCAAATTTTGGTTTCAGCAGACTAGAAAATATTATTCCAATAATTTGCTGGTTTAAAGAAATGCAGAAAAATCCAGCTCTAATGAGTGAAGACAGACATCCTAACAATGTCCTCAAAAAAATTAAAGTTGCTATGAACTTGTTCAGTCAAAGTGACAAATTCTTTTGCACTAAAATTATATATATAAATATATATATATATATATATATATATAGATAGATAGATAGATAGATAGATAGTCATCTACAGGCAGTCTTATTTGCTTTATCGCAGCTCATCATTATAGCTAGATATCTGATTGCTACCAGTTGAGATTGAAATCTGACAGATTTGACATCAGTTAGAAATACTACTGATATATATGTGTGTGTGTGTGTATATATATATATATATATAAAAATTCAAATTTTCTTAAATCAGATGACAATTTTGACAGGTACATTTAATACCCATCTCATCAGCAAGATCAAAACATTATGGGAAAACATTATGAGTTGGAGATTATTAGGTTCTGCTCGCACCTCTAATAACCTTTGCAATAGATGCAATCTATAGTTGGTTGAAAAAATTAAGATATTAAAATATCCTAAGCAAAATTTACTTTTGAACTTAAGAAAAGAATTTATAAGCAAATGCCATCATAAATTTAAATTTAGATTCAAACTTCCTAATAATTAACTTAAAATTAAAATTCCTTAAAATGGTTGTTACATTTCTTCTTAATCTAAACTTATTTATAAATGGAACTTTGTCTGTGTGTGTGTGTCCATTACCTATAGACTCTGAAATGGCTGAACTGATTTTCCTGAAAATTTACAAAGTTGTACTATAAGCATCTGCAATTGTTCTTAGCTAGGCTTTGTGTTGAGGTACCCCTGATAAATATCAAAATTTGATAATCGAAAAAATTGGGTTATAGGAGTGGTCCGATTTTAATCAAAGTTGATACACTCGTAGACAAAGACATAAAAAACAATATTCAGAAGTTTCAAGGTTGCAGTTCTTACAATAGTGCAGAAAATCGATAATATATATATATATATATATATATAAAAGGCAAGATGTTTGTGTGTGTGTCTGTTTATCTGCCTGTATGTCTGTATTTTTTTCAGCCCTTTTATTTGAGTTTTTACTTTGGGTTTGACACTAAGTAGGTATATTTGTAGTTCTTAGTTAGTCTCAGCCATGATACCATTTACTCAAAAGACTTATTTAGCATTCAAAATTCATTTTATGATGAAAAAACTTGTTTGATATTGATACCAGGAAATTAAAATTTAACTTACATCCATTCATTTTTCTTTCAGTCTACGGTTTCACTTTAACTGGAACAACTACTGCTTTTTAGTCTTTCAGGCCAATGTCCAAAGAGTCTGATCTCCAGGACCATGGATTAGTTTTAAAGCTTTCATTACACCCAAGCAATGCCGGGCTATACTTCTAGTATATATATATATATATATTAGGTGCGATTGGTAAATTGTTGCAATTATTTTATTATTTCAAATATTCTTTAGGCTGAGTCTGAGCTCCAGGACCATGGATTAGTTTTAAAGCTTTCATTACACCCGAGCAATGCCGGGCTATAGTACTAGTAGTTGTATAATTAAATTATATTATATAATAACTTCCCTTTCTTAAATCTATTTTTCTTCTACTTCTGTCATTTTAATTATTAACTTTTGTCGAAGCAGTTTATTATGATATTAACATTATTCATGGCCCTAACACACAGGAAAATCTCACTGGAAACAAAGAAAAGAGTGCTGGATTGCTATGTGATGTCAGTTCTTCAATACAGCAGCAAGTGCTGGACAATATCATTGAAAATGAGGACAAAACTGGAAGCAGCGGATCTGTAGTTCTACAGAAGGATGCTGCGGATATCATGGACTGAACGTGCAAGCAACGATGAGGTGTTGGAAAGAATGGCAACAAAGAGGAAATTGATACTGAGCATCAGGAAGAGACAACTGAAGTTCCTGGGACACGCAATGAGGAAGGAGAGCCTGGAGAACCTGATACTGACTGGCCAGATAGAAGGAAAGAGAGACAGAGGAAGGCAGCGGATAACATATTTGCAGGGCCTGATCGGGTGGTTGACGGAATGGGGGTTGACAGGAGTAACGGGAACAAACATACTAGGAGCCCCAAGGGATAGAGAGACGTGGAGAACCATGATCACCTACGTCGTGAAAGGACAGGGCACATAGAAGAAGAAGAAGAAGAAGAAGAACATTATTCATGGCCCTTTAACAGTTGTAATTTTGTCTGATTTACTTCTTCCTTATTTTTATTTTTAATTTATTTTATCTGATTTCATTACTGTCACTCATGTGGCAGATCTAATGGGTTCCGATAGCCATGATCTGCCACTTTTACTCTTTTTTTTCCTATCCTTACTTTCAATTTTTTATGCACACAAACAAGTAAATTTATTTTCCCATAATGTTTTGATCTTGATGATCAAAATGAGTAACAAATTCAAGAAAATTTGAATTTCTTACATGTAATTAATATTGGCTTTGTAAATAAATGAATTTAATTACAGTGACATCTCCGGCTGGATCAGTGTCAATATTTAATATTAATAGGAGCATTTAGGATTTACCTCTTAGCAATTTGGGGGGGATTTATGACCATATATATATATACTATAGTCATCCGCAGACAGATCTGTTCCCTGTATCACAGCTCATCAGTACGGTTAGACTCCGATTGTTTTTTAACCCAGCATCAGTACAGTTAGACTCCAATTGCTTTTTAACCCAGGATTGAAACCCAACCGAATTGGCGTCAGTCAGCGATTCTACTTTTGGGCTACGAGCATTCGTTGGAAGAAGACAGACTTTTTAGTGCGTATATCATTATACACGCCCAATAGCTAGAGTGCTCTAATTCATTATTGAATGAGTGATGCGTATATGCCAGAGTAGCTACTGTTTTCAGTCTCCCATTCTTCCAGAGTGCTCAATCAGGGTGTGAGAGCATAAATACTATAGTCATCTGCAGACAGATCTGTTTTTCTGTATCACAGCTCATCAGTATGGTTAGACTCCAATTGCTTTTTAACCCAGGATTGAAACTCGACCGAATTGGCGTCAGTTGGAGATTCTACCTCTGGGCTACAAGCGTTTGGTGAAAGAAGAGTTGTAATGGTTGCTAAGTTGAAATGAAAATTAAATAGTGAAAACGCTTTATTTATGGTGATATGATGTTTAAGTGAATGTGGGGTGGAAGTTTATTCTGGTTTTGTCGGCCGTATTGTAGCCCTAGAGATATAGCTTTGGGTGAGGAGAGGTAGTTTAGTTTAAGACAGGTTCCTTACTTATTTTGTCTGGGTAGTTCTTATATTGGGATTTATGGGTTTTTTTAAGGAAGGGTAGACATTTTTTGTTTATTTTACTGCTATCTAAATGTGAGTGGAGTGCGCTGCTATTAATGAAATTGATGTAAGTAAACCAAACGAAAAAGTGACCTGTCTAAAACTAAGCTTCCCCACACCCTTCTCCTAACCCAAAGCGGCATCTCTAGGACTACAAACGGATGACTAGATCATACTAAGCTTCCACCCCACATTTACAATATAATGCTCTACATTGTATTGAGCATGCTTTATAAAAGTAAATGCATGAACAGCAGGTAAAAAAAACCTTCGAGTTCTATAACTTTGTTACAATACTATATATATACATATATATATATATATATATATATATATGGGCGCGTATAATGATAATATATGCGCAAAAAGACTGCTTTCTTCTACTGAACGCCCATAGCCCAGAGGTAGAATTGCCGACTGACACCAATTCAGTCGGGTTTCAATCCTGGGTTAAAAAGCAATCAGAGTCTAACCGTACTGATGAGCTGTGATAAAGCAAAACCGATCTGTCTGTGGATGACAATATATATATATATATTTGTGCATCAAAAATTCCATAGACAAATGAAACAATAAGTGTTTATTTTACACAATAAATATTTATTTTTCAGTATTTTCACCTTCCTTGTGAATGCACTTAATCCCAGTTAAATTGTTCCTTATGAGTTCCTAATATTGTGATAAAACCGAACTTGATACCCAATTAAACAAACTTAATTACCTTAATTAAATTTCTCGGCTATTTTGCTCATTAAGAATAATATTCTTATTTCTTTCCATGAAAGAATCTTTGCCATTAGAAAGTTGAAAAAACTTGTCCAAATGTAATCACTTCAAGCAGTTCCATACCATGCCTGCCAGGTTAATATAGTACATGCCAAATTATTTCAAATGACAGCCAAGGAAAAAACGTCAATATTTCATGTTGACTTGATATCTCAATAAAAATAAAAATCAGTCACTATGACCTTCTGCACAACTTTGAAATGAGAGAAATTGCTTTCCCATCAAGTACTTGCAGGTGTAGTTAAGGGGTAAACCACAGAACAAGATCATCTTTGGTACTGATATTTTCACGCACTCTGATTATCAACTGATACCAAGTCTGTAACACAATCTTAATTAACAAAAACTTGTAAGTATTAAACTAATTACTAGATCTACTGTATTCTGGAACCCACTCCTCAGAGGATGCTTCCCTCATGACTACAATTTTATCTGTTTTAAGTCTAGAATCATCCGATATCTATTCTACATATACTCATAATATTCACCTCTTGCTCACCATAGACTGTACACACTCCCTACCTTCAATGACTCTTGAGCCTTGTATTAGATGAACAATAGTAAGAAAATATATAGGAACAAAAAACAAAACATACTTCAATCTTCTCATAGTGGGTCTTTTAGTCCTCATATATGAGTGAGCTTGTCTCAGTTCTGTTGCCCAGATTTCTGGGTAGATGAGACATGTACACTTGGGGTATCATGCCAGTATCATACTTCATGGGTTCTTTCCATGAAGGGTAGTTAAGGTAAAGGTTTTCTGGGTTTTGTCATTATTCATCTAATAGTCAGAGATCAGAACTTTTGAGCAATTTCAAAGGAGACAATCCTTTCATCAGGTGTATAATATTGAGACTATTGTACTGCCATCTTGTGAATGGGGTTTTGTGCAGCAGTCTCTGATATGGCCTCTCAATGCAATGATAAAAAGCACTGTAACAGCTTGAGAAGCAAATATGTTCACACTCATCCCTCAGTGTTATTCCTGTTTTCTGTTTAAGATTAGGTTTTATGGTTTCTTTTTAAGTTTACATAAAAAATCTCAACTTAAAACTATGAACTTCATTTTTAATTTTACACCCAAATGTTTTCAATGAAGAACAAAAACAAAGGAATTGGCCTTGCCATTCCAGTAGTTTTGGAGGTGACTGTATATCCAAACAAGTTATATGGAAAATTTGATGAACAAGGTTGATTTATTTAATCTTTGATTGTATTGGATATAATTTTATTTTGCTTCTTTCTGATAAATAAAAAAATACCAGTAATTAATCAGTAGATAATATAAAAATACCAGTACATGATACCAAAATACCAGCAGATAATACCAAAATACCAGTAGGAAATACTAAAATACCAGTAGATAATACTAAAAACACCAGTAGTTAATACCAAAATACCAGCAGATAATACCAAAATACCAGTAGGAAATACTAAAATACCAGTAGATAATACTAAAAACACCAGTAGTTAATACCAAAATACCAGCAGATAATACCAAAATACCAGTAGGAAATACTAAAATACCAGTAGATAATACTAAAAACACCAGTAGTTAATACCAAAATACCAGTAAATAATATAAAAATACCAGTAGATGATACCAAAATACCAGTAGATAATACCAAAATACCAGTAGATAATACTAACATACCAGTAGATAATACCAAAATACCAGTAGATAATACTTAAAACACCAGTAGATAATACCAAAATACCAGTAGATAATACCAAAATACCAGCAGATAATACCAAAATACCAGTAGATAATACCAAAACACCAGTAGATAATACCAAAATACCAGTAGGTAATACTAAAATACCAGTAGATAATACTAAAAACACCAGTAGTTAATACCAAAATACCAGCAGATAATACCAAAACACCAGTAGATAATACCAAAACACCAGTAGATAATACTAAAAACACCAGTAGCTAATACCAAAATACCAGCAGATAATACCAAAATGCCAGTAGATAATACCAAAATACCAGTAGGTAATACCAAAATATCAGTAGATAATACCAAAATACCAGTAGATATTACGAAAACACCAGTAGATAATACCAAAATACCAGTAGATAATACTTAAAACACCAGTAGATAATACCAAAATACCAGTAGATAATACCAAAATACCAATAGATAATACCAAAACACCAGTAGATAATACCAAAACACCAGTACATAATACCAAAATACCAGTAAGTAATACTAAAATACCAGTAGATAATACTAAAAACACCAGTAGATAATACCAAAATACCAGCAGATAATACCAAAATACCAGTAGATAATAACCAAAATACCAGTAGATAATACCAAAACACCAGTAGATAATACTAAAAACACCAGTAGTTAATACCAAAATACCAGCAGATAATACCAAAATACCAGTAGGAAATACTAAAATACCAGTAGTTAATACCAAAATACCAGCAGATAATACCAAAATACCAGTAGGAAATAATAAATTACCAGTAGATAATACTAAAACCACCAGTAGTTAATACCAAAATACAAGCAGATAATACCAAAATACCAGTAGGAAATACTAAAATACCAGTAGATAATACTAAAAACACCAGTAGTTAATACCAAAATACCAGCAGATAATACCAAAACACCAGTAGATAATACCAAAACACCAGTAGATAATACTAAAAACACCAGTAGTTAATACCAAAATACCAGCAGATAATACCAAAATGCCAGTAGATAATACCAAAATACCAGTAGGTAATACCAAAATATCAGTAGATAATACCAAAATACCAGTAGATATTACCAAAACACCAGTAGATAATACCAAAATACCAGTAGATAATACCAAAACACCAGTAGATAATACCAAAACACCAGTAGATAATACCAAAATACCTGTAGATAATACCAAAATACCAGTAGATAATACCAAAATACCAGTAGGTAATACTATAATACTAGTAGATAATACTAAAATACCAGTAGATAATGCCAAAACACCAGTAGATAATACCAAAATATCAGTAGATAATACTTAAAACACCAGTAGATAATACCAAAATACCAGTAGATAATACCAAAATACCAGCAGATAATAACAAAATACCAGTAGATAGTACCAAAACACCAGTAGATAATACCAAAACACCAGTAGATAATACCAAAATACCAGTAGATAATACCAAAACACCAGTAGGTAATACTAAAATACCAGTAGATAATACTAAAAACACCAGTAGATAATACCAAAATACCAGTAGATAATACTAAAAACACCAGTAGATAATACCAAAATACCAGTAGATAATATCCAAATATTGGTTAGATAATACCAAAATACTATATACTAATCTTTTGCTAAATTAGGGTTTTAAAACGATTCAGATCATTCAGTATGCCAATAGTAGACATATTTTTATAAAAGTCAAAGTCAGTATTGTACATATTACTGTATTTCATATTGTAATATGTAATAATTGTTCATATTGTAATATGTACAATAATATGTAAACCACATTAATAGAAACAAATTATTTTTTAAATTTTTTCATTATTAATGGGAGCCTTGCACTTGCATGGTCTTAGCCAATTGCTCAATATAGACAACGTACTTTGTTACTTTGAGCTTTGCACAATTTTCTACATGTTCAGGTGTTAGGCATCTTTGTTTGGGACTCAACAGTTTTCATGGGAGAGAAAATTTGCTCACTAGAAAAATGAACTTTTCCGTTACACTCAATGGTGTGTAGGGTAGTGTTTTTGCTGTTTCCGTAACAAACTGTTTTTTTATGGGCAGGGTTGTTAGCCCTGCGCTCAACCCCCAAACCTGTAGGAAGCGTAGCTTAGACGTGACAAACAGCCAAAAGTAGGGGGTACTCTGTGAGGATCGAACTCACTACTCAGTTATAATGATTCTAGTGAGACGAGCTTGCTAACCATTACACCACGCTGAGGTGCCCTTCACGAGAATAAGTTGAACCAAAAGTCTAAAAAAGAGCAAAAGCAATTTTCTTCAAACAGATGAAAGATCTTGGGAAGGATGTCCAACAGTTTAAAATGGCTGCAGACTTTTCTAAATTTTTATTTTCCAGATACTTCTTTAGTTCAACAAATCATGACATTGGAAATTACTGGGCATGCCACGTGCGGCCACACCCAAGGGTTGCCGACCCCTGCTACATTGTACTCATTGCAAGTAAAGCACAAAATTCTAGAAATCTTTATTATAAAATAGAAATAAATTGCCTCAAATAATATATATTTTACTGTAGGAGAACATATTTTAAAGTGTGTACAAAATATTTAACAGGTGTAAAAAATACTAATAAATGCGTCTGATTATTTGACATACGCTTTTCTGGTGTGCTCCAGCTCCAAGTAATCATTTTACTCAATGTTATTTTAGACTAGTCTGCATCCTGTTGACCCTACTTAGATGACAATAGATCTTGTCTGCCATACTCACAACACCCAGTTCTTCATGATGACAAAATAGGAACTTCTAACAGTTTAACCTCTATTTTAAATTTTGTCTTCAACATGAACTTGGGTCAATAAATCTATAACATGACACTAATTAGCAGAATTTTTATATAAAATTCTCAATATAAAATGTTTGGTCTCTCTCTTTTTCTTAATTAGAAACATAAGAACAGGAATTTAAATGCAATGTCAATTCCCATCTCTTAACCACTTGACTCTAGTTCTTTTACCACCCCATATATCCTTTCTCTCTACCTTTGCAACTGTCATCACACCTGTATTTCCATCCTTCTCTTGCTCCTTTCTACTTAATCTTTTTACTCTTATGTAACCCCTGCACATCAGTGGCATTACCATCTTGCTTGGGGTGATATGATTAAAAAAAACATAGTAATTGACAATGTCTGGTGAATATCAGTTTCATGTGTCAAGCAATTTTCAGACCATGTCTCACTTGTTTTCTTGTGGGTACTATGTATAGTTTGGAAAGTGCATTGTGGTGCAGTGGTTATTGGCTCGGAACAAGAAATCAGCGAGCCGAGTTCGAATTCCTGTTGAATTTCTTGCATTCACTTATGCACAAATACTCTTGGGAAAGGTATTAATCCATCTTTTCCCTCCAGTTATGAGTTAAATAACAGGACAGATTGGATTCTGTAGCCTTGGTTGGCAACCAGTCTACTGCAGAAAGTAATGGCAACCTACTGTGGATAATCATCTGCCCAATCAGTTATGTCTCTTTCAAGACATGATCGTCCAAAGCGTGTATCACATATGGCACTTAACTGACTGACTGAATACAATAGTTGGAAACATAATTAAAACTTCTACTGGGCATAAAGTGGGAGATCAGTTTTCTATTAGCATGAAGTAATAAACTGATCCCCCACTAATTACTACTTAATAATATAATACATTTTTCCCCCTCAAATAGCAGGACAAATTGTGTTCTATAGCCTTGGCTGGCAACCAATCTACCACAGAAAGCAATGGCAACCTATTGCGAGATAATCTTCTGCCCAGTCAGTCATGTCTCAAAAGAGACATGATTGCCCAAAGCGTGCATCACGTATGACACTTAGCTGACTGATGTATAGTCAACTGGTGAATTGAGGGAAGTTGGGGAAAGCAATAACCACCTCTTCCCAGTTTTTTTCTTTAGCTTATTCTTGCTACCTAATTATTTATTTTGCTTAATTTATTTATTATTTTGAATTTACATTATTTACATTGTTTGGACTGTTGTCTTCTCCTTTACTGCCATGTTTACAATACTTTGGCTGTGGTACACTCTGACCTTCTTCAAGTGCAAGAAATTTTGAATTGAACCATTTTTGTTTTGATCACTGGAGTATTTCACTCTCATTCCATTTGTGATGCCACTTCCTAATGTCATAATTACCTCACTTTAACTCAACTCTCTAAGTTATTTGTTCACCACTGCTGTAGCCAGGTATTGAACTCACACCTCTTTGGTTTAAGTTATTGGATCTAACCAACTCATTAGCTTCAAAAATTGCAATATGAGCTCTGGTAAAATGCTTACTGAGTCATTATATTTATACTCTTTATTATATAATTAAGTTTATTGGATTCAAGAATTTAATTTACCCTTTTTGAATGTCCTTTCATGTCTGCCTTTTTAAATGAGCTAGGATTTTTGTTTATCTTCTAAAAAGATGATCATCCTCTATACAATGGGTACAATGTTTGAAGTTGTTGTTTGAAGATGCTTCTTTTTTTCCCTATTTTCTGTATTATTTTTGCATGTTTTGGCTTGTGTTTTTCAGTTTCCGTTTGTGCTTTGATAATGACAAAGACTCTTAAGAATAATAATTGATAATATTGGTTCAGAAATAATAATGGTTTCTCCTACAAAGGGGAGTACTGGTTTAAATCCTGCTGGAGAGTACATCATTTTTTATGAGATTTCTTGAATATTCTGTATGGTATATAAAAACTAAATATACAGCTTAAAAAATGATAGTGTATTTAATCAAATATGGCTCTCTACTAAAAATCAAGTTGAAAGTGATAAAATCTGTCAGATTAATAAATAAGAAAATCCATTAGTTCTTCAGAAATACGCACACACACATACACAAACACAAACATTTGTAATAATATTTTTATTATTTATAATAAAAACATTTTTTTTCACTACACAAGAGCTGTCATATTCAGCACCTCATCAGGTGATGTGTATATCGCCAGATGAGGTACTGAATATAGCACTGAAACAACAAAAAATGTTTTTATCATAAATAATAAAAATATTACTACAAATATTTGTCTGCTATACATTGAGCAGTTAAAAACATATGCTACAAACTGTCGAATGTCATTCCATTAATTCTTATTACTACTAATATATATATATATATATATATATGTGTGTGTGTGTGTGTGTTTTATGGTGACTTACCAATGTGACATATGAACTCTTATAACTACATATAAGCAGCAGTTCTGTTTTGTAGAGAGGAGGAAGTGAGAGCGGAATCTGTTCTAGCAGATAACACTGACAGCCGGACTAACAGTCACGCTAATAATCTTTCATTGGTATATGTTTGTACTACTGTCTTTGTTAAATATACTTGTTCAACTCTATTCCTTTGTGTCTTTATTTCTGGCCCTAACAAGGACACAATTACTTGGCAACAATGACTCTTAAGAACCCTTGAAGATCCCAAAAGAACTGTGGGGAAATTGATAATATTGGTTCAACATTGTACACATGGAATTCTTTTTTTGTCACACTTTATTCTACTCAACAGCACTTAGCAATCCAGAAAAAGGAAACTGAATGAAAAAAATTCTATTTTCATCACACGTTGTTCTACTCAACAGTACTTGGTAATCCAGAATAGGAAACCGAATGAAAAAGTGTAACTAACTTACACTGAACTTGAATGTGAGTCACTAATCTACGAGAATTCATGTTTTTTGAGGGGTAAAAAAAAAACACTCATGATTCTCTGAGTGAGTAAGAAATTAAAGTTATTCACATTCAGTTAGTTGTTATTTTCCTTTGCTAAACTAAAGTTGTTTTTTGTTGTTATCCAAAGAAAAGAAAAGTTTTCATTTGAATTTAATTTGTATTCAGGAAATTTTTAAAAAAAGACATGGATAAACATGGGCGAATTTAAATCTACCATGCTAGAAATTTTCAAGTTCCAACTTGAACAGCAAAACCAGTAGGAATTTAAAAGGCGAGAAAAGCAACTGGAAATTCAAATGCGAATGGCGAAAGAACAACTTGAAATTCAGAAGCAAGCTGAAAAAAAAACGGCTTGAATTTAAAAAATAAACTGAACTCAGACATTAAAAACTTGAAGAAATTCTCCTTCAAACTCAACAAGAGCAAAGAAACTTGCTTAAACTGGCAAATTTTGCAAATTAGTGAAAACGAAAATGCGTTTTCACAAAACACGATCTGGGGCAAAATAGATACTTTTACATGTTCTTTGGACGAAAATATAAAATTTGCCTCTTATTTTAAAAGATTCAAAGATTAATACGGCACATATTGCATAAAATGGTTGGACTCTAAGAAAGTTCACCTTCTTCGAAAACTGGGCACCACAGAGCATACCAAATTTGTGAATTATATTTTACCCCATAAAATAAGCGAAATGATATTCACTGAAACAGTTTAACTCTTACTGAACCTTTTAGTTCTAAAACTTCACATTTTCATTAGAGATGGAAGTGCATGAATTTAACCATAAAGGATAGTGAAGATTTCACTACATTTGCATCGGTCATGAACAAGCATTGTGACAATTTCAAACTGTCAGAATTGAATGCAAATAATTTCAAGTGTCTGCTAGTTGTTCAGGCACTCATTTCAGCTAAAGATGCTGAAATTAGATGTAGAGTTTTAAATAAATTGGAAAATAAGCCAAACCTTACTCTCCAACAAATAGTGAAGGATTGTCAGACATTCGTAGGTGTATGTCAAGATTCCAAAAATATTGCAGGCCTGTTAGACAGATTCTACTATCTTATAGTAGTAAATAAGCCTGAAGTTCTTAGATGTAGAAATCCCACTACAAAAGTGAAAACCAATTTCCTACATGAACTGTTTGCCAGATTTGGGGTAGTCAATTGTTTAGTGTCAGACAATGGGACACAATTTATATCTGGCAAATTTAAGGATTTTTGTGAGACCAGATCAATCATATCATGATTGCTCCATATCAGCCAAGGTCCAGTGGACAGGCTGAGAGCTTCATTGACATGCTAAAAAGAGCTCTGAAGAAAGCTATGGCCACACCCACAGAAAAATCCCTACAACAGTTCCTTCAGGTGTATAGAATCACACCCAGTAACAACAAACCATCATTGTTACCCCCAGCCATTAACTGGAAATGTAAAAAATCAACCAAGAACTAAACTGTACATATCTGGGACGTATATGAACAATTGACAGAAAATATGAGACTGAAATCAGCATCAAAAAAGCAAAAGATGCCTTCCAAAGCTAAACAAAGTACTATGAAACAGGAAAATTTCTCTTCTATGGCCATAAATAAAGATAAAGGGAAGACTTAGACAAAAGAATTGTTTCTTCTACAAAAGAATACTGAGAATTCCATGGACGGTGTATGTGAACAATGGGGAAGTTTCAAGGAAAATAGAAAAAAAAGAATGCTTATATGTAGAATTAGAAAGAGCTGAAATTTCTGTAGCACATAGTGAGAAAGAGAGACTTTGAGAATTTAACACTCACTGGACAAATGGAAAGTAAAAGCGAGAGATGTCGCATGCCACTCACCTGATGAGCTATATGAATGGATGGTAGGATGGGGAATAGAAAAATTGCTAACCGCTTCACAGAATAGGAGGTTGTAGAGAACCATGATTGCCCATGTCCTGAAGGTACATGGCACAACAAAGAAAACTATTATGTCCTGTACCACTAGAAGTGGATGTGCATCATGATCCAGTGAATATCAGATCAAAACAAGAATTCAGGCAGCCAAGTTCGAATTCCAGTTGAATTCCCTGCATTCACTTACACACAAATACCCTTGGGAAAGGTATTAATCTTTCTCTTCTCTCCAGTTATGGGTTAAATAACAGGACAGATTGGGTTCTATAGTCTTGGTTAGCAACCAGTCTACCACAGAAAGCAATGGCAACCTACTGCGAGATAATCTTTTGCCCAGTCAGTCATGTCTCTTTCGAGACATGATTGTCCAAGCGTGTATCACGTATGGCACTGACTGAATATAATAGTTGGAGACATGAATAAGGCATATACTGGTCATAAAGTGGGGGATCAGTTTTATATTGTCATGACCTAGCAAACTGATCCCCCACTTATTACTACTTAATTATATAATATTACTCTTCCTCCTCTAGCTATGAGTCAAATAACAGGACAGACTTAGCTGGCAACCAGTCTACCGCAGAAAGTAATGACAACCGACTGCAGGATAATCCTGTGCCCAGTCAGTTTTTCAAGACATGATCGCCCAAGCATGTATCACATATGGCACTTAACTGACTGGCTAGAAGTATCGTAAAATTTGGATAAAAAAGAAATACAGGCAATCGAGAAAACTTGATTGTTATTTATTTTTCTGAAGCATCTGATGAATTCTTTCATCACAACTTGAACAGCAACTGCACTCTATTTTGGCAAAAGCTTTAGATGTTGTCAAGAAAATCTAAAAGAAGGATTGGCATGACAAAATGAAATTATTTTTTTTATTTTAACGTTTTTTTCTTTACTCTGGTGCTAATAAAAAGGTGAGGCTCGGTTGAAAAGGGTTAATTGCATTAAAAGTGTCATTAAAATAAGCACGACGAGAAACAATGTAAAGATTTTCAGAGTTTAAATTTTTTTGGTGTTATGTTCTTAACAATTATTGTCAAATCCAATTAGCTTATTCGAAATGAATAGTTTAGAAAATTGTAATGAAAACAAGATAAAAATGACAAGTGTTTGTATGGACTAAAAAGAAAAGAGGAAAAAAGAAAGCAAACAAAATGAGCCAATTACCAAACCCAGACAAATAGAGAGGATGAGAGACGGAAGAGAGTTAAAGAAAGAGGGTAGAATAGAAATAGAGAAAGTAGAAGAGAGAGTGAGAGAAAGTGTGCAATAGAGAAAGAAAAGGAATGAGTGAAGTAAAAAGGTGAAAAATGTGAAGAGAAGAGAAAGAGAGAAGGAAGAAGAGAATTAAAAAAGATTGAAAAAGAATCCAAAGGTTCAAGAGAAAGAAAAAGCAAAGAGTGTGCAAATGAAAGAAAAAATATAGAATATCAAGAGAGAGAGAGAAAGAGAGAAAGAGAGAGAGAGGGAGAGAGAATATAAAAAAACAAGAAAGAATGATGGGGAAGTGAGAGAGATGAGTTAGAGAACATGTGATTATCAGAAAGAAAGGGATGAATTCTGAAGCGAAAAGAAAGAGAAGAGAAGAACTGAAAAAGAATGAGAGAGAATAAAAAGGGGAAGAGAGATAACGAGAGTGAAAAAAGGGGAAGAGAGATAACGAGAGAGAATAAAAAGGAGAAGAGAGATAACGAGAGAGAATAAAAAGAGGAAGAGAGATAATGAGGGTGAAAAAAGGGAAGAGAGATAATGAGAGAGAATAAAAAGGAGAAGAGAGATAACGAGAGTGAAAAAAGGGGAAGAGAGATAACGAGAGAGAATAAAAAGGAGAAGAGAGATAAGAGAGAGAATAAAAAGGGGAAGGGGAAGAGAGATAATGAGAGTGAAAAAAGGGGAAGAGAGATAACGAGGGTGAAAAAAGGGGAAGAGAGATAACGAGAGAGAATAAAAAGGAGAAGAGAGATAACGAAAGAGAATAAAAAGGGGAAGAGAGATAACGAGGGTGAAAAAAGGTGACTTGAAAAAATGAGACAACATAGTGTGATCAAAACAGGATAAAAAGATGGTAAAAAAAAATCCAGAAGGAACCCATGAAAGAGAGTAAGAAAGAGGAAAAGAAGAGAAAGAATAACTGCAAAGAAAGAGAAAGAGAAAAAATAATGAGGAAGTGAGAAGAAAGTTTGCAAAAAAAAAAGAATGAAATACTATGACGAATTAACTAAAAGTTAGATTAGCCGACATATGAGTTTGTATATAAGGCACAAATAATTGATTACTGTTAATTATTAAGATTTGTTTATTTAGTTTTTCAAAATGATATATTTTTTACTTTTTTTGATTACCAAGATCAAAGTCTTTAAAGAAAAAATTGATCAGGATGTATTTCTTGGCAAGAATATTGGCATCAAGGCCATGAATTCCATTCCTCAAAATTAATTGGCAAGAAATAGACAAAAATATTTAATTTTCATCAGGAATTTTTCATCTATATCAGACATTTAATTTCTATTTCATAAAGGCCTTATATTTTTTTGAATAATGGTAAAGCCTACTCTCACTTGCTTGTGAGATCTGGCACCAGGCATTGTTCCATCAAAAGAAATCTTATTTATATAAGTTTTTGATGATGGCATAATTCAATAATGGCTAATATTCAGATTCTTGGTCAAGATGGAACCCATACTCAGTGGTTTATAAGATCTGTTGTTAACCCCATTTTCAGTTGGTTGTGTTGTCTTTCAGCCTGCAACATAAAAGTATTTTCCTTTGTGCCAACTGACGACTTACTTATTTGTAGTTATTTGACTTCATGCAGAATAGGATAAATCTATTTTGCGCATCTGTCTACACAGTTGTTAAAAGCTTGAAGTCCTGACTGAATCATTGGAAAAAAAATCTGAATATGAGATGCTAGTGCAATTAAATTGATATATGGAAAAAAATGCTGAAAATTAAATTGGTTTTATTTGAAAGTAAATTGATTTCTCTTTCAAATGACACCAAATTTGGCTTCCTTCGTTTAGCTGGTTGCAAGGTAAACATTTGGAAACCTATAACTTGGAAGAATGCTTTCAAATGTGAAACCAAATGGTCAGCATGCCATGTTGATTTCTGTGTCCATGCTCTCTTTATCTATCTATATCAGTCAGTTAAGTGTCACACTTAACTGACTGATACAGAGAGCATATTGGGATAAATACATTTATCTATAAATATATCGTATTGCCAGTTTCCCAACCTGGTATTTTTTACACCCTCGCAGTTGTAAAAAATACCAGGTTGGGAAACTGGCGCAGGATATCCTTCTTTCAATGAGGGTGAATGGGCCTCTCTTAAGCCGTGGTAGGCAACCCATCTAGTGATGGTGTCATGATTAAAACACCCTTGGTAGCTCTGGCGAAGCATCAAGTATTCAGCTACTGACAAGATTTTGAATCTCGACCGAGGTCACAGCATGATGATGATGATGATGAAGTGCCACACATGATACACACTTGGGCAATCATGTCTTGAAAGGAACATGACTGACTGGGCAGAAGATTTTTCCACAGTAGATTGCCATTACTTTCTACAGTAGACTGGCTCTCAACCAAGGCTCTAGAACCCAATCTGTCCTGTTATTTGACTCATAACTGGAGGGAGAAGTGACAGATCTATACCTTTCCCAAGGGGATTTGTACATAAGTGAATGCAACAAATTTGACTGGAATTCGAGCTCTTTAATTTCTCGTTTTTGGCAGCTGATTTTTTTGGCTCTGAAAGAAGGGCAAATACAACTCTTGATGGAACACAAGAGTATTTTTGAGGCACATTGCATAAAATCAAATGTTTGTAGCCAGAACAGATACTTGAATCATAAGTCAAAGTGCTATTCTGTTAGTTTCTTTTTTATATTTCTTTAACGTTTATTATGCTGTTGACATAATATACTAAACTGTACCATTAACCACAGAAATATTAGCTCTAGAACTAAAAAATCATAAACTCCCAGTAGAGCATAGGTTATCGATGACCTCTCATCATTGACAAGGGAGTCTTCAATGCTTTTGTAACTTGTCTCTTTCGCAGGTAGGAGTGTTGACCCTTTATCCTCCTTCATTATTTATCCTCTAGGTGAGGTACAATACCGTGACTATCTAGGCAAAAGATTTTCACACAGTAGTTTGCCATTTCTTTTCTGAGGTAGACTTGTTACCAACCAATGCTATAAAACCCAATCTGTTCTACTATTTAATCCATATCTGGGGGAAGAGATGTATTATTACCTTTCCAAAGATTGTTAGTGTGTAAATGAATGCAATGAGTTCAACCGGAATTCAAATTCAGCACTTACATTTCTAGTTCCAAGCCGATATCCACTGCACCACGATGCACATCATTCACTCAATGAAGGCTTTCAATAAACGTCAGAAATGCTGCGACCAAAGAACAAAAGGGGGAAATGCATAAGAAAAAAAAAACAACTCAAAACCCCAAGCAACTGAATTTTGGGGAAAAAAAATCCTGATTAGTAAAACAAACATGTCTCTAGTCTAACATAGTGACGAGCAGGTGTTTTCAGAATGTCACTCTGTTTACAAAGACGATAGCTTGGTTATTTTCTATTTTGTTTACTTTTTTATCCAGTGGGGAAGTGACATAAGTGAGGAGGCATTTTACCCAACCTGAGTTTCCAGTGGCAAAATGATGACATATGGTACAGCTGTTCATATTTTTTTTTTTTCACTATTTAGTTTTACTGATAGTGAGCTTGTCGCTAGGGACAGAGGCAAGATTGTGCAACCCTGGAAAAGGGTTGGTTTACAATGGGATAAAGTAATGACATATGCAGCCAACATTGTCTCCGTTAATGGTTGGTCAAGCAAAATTTATATAATTTATATTGAGTAAACAGTAAGTGTAATATTTTCTGGGATGTGTAGGTACCGTAATTGTCATTAGCAAAGAAAGGGGAATCGGGAACAAAGTTTAAATTCCATCTTGTCTAATGCATTCATTTTCACACTAATACTCTTAGGAAAAACAAAAATACATTTCTCCCTCATTCACATCAGTGTTCACTGATATTGTTAGCCTTGGACGAAGACCACCTTGCGAAAAGAAAAAGCCTGTATACCAAACTTTGGAGAAGATATTGGGAAAGCATTCTACTATCTTTTGTTGCAAAAAGAAAAGAATTATTTGTTGGTAAGAAGCAACCACAGGAAAGTATTTCAAATAGGCAAACCAAATTTACAAGTCTTGTCTTAATCTCCGAAATGCTACTCTCACACAAATGATGGCTCGAATAACAACAACAACACACTCTCAAAATGAGCATTCCATATTTTATGCACTTGACCTGGCTACCACTCAGCCAATGAACGCTCAGCACAGTAAATATAAATGGCTACAAGAGACACTAAATCTGTTTTTTACGAATTAGTGTCTGTTTCTCCATCTGACCAACGCTCGCCAATTCGCTATCGCCACACTCCCTTACAAAACATACACCCAACTCTGGCTCGTTTGGGTCGCCAAAGCAAGTAACTGCTACATCTTTACCAAAGAGGTATGACAATTCAAAGATAAAAATAAACAGAACCCTAGTTTGCTTCAAAGTATACTCCATTGGACAACATGCTTGTATCCTAGCATCTCTTTATTTTTCTTAAAACAATGTACAAACTCCCTTTTTCTGGATTGTCATCACCTAATCTCATTTTTCCTTAATTTTAGCCATTATCTGAAAGTTCATGCCTTTCAATGATGGTCAGAACTCACTAAATTTGGATTCTAAGTAAAGTGGAAGGTGACTGTAATACAATGTTTGAAAAAAAAACCTGCACTAATCTTGTTTATTATGAACAACACTGCTCAACCTCAGTTAATGCTATCTAATTGCTGACTAAGTAACTCCACAGGATAGTACCCGCCTAAATATGATTAGTCAACCTTGTACATGTTTGTGTCAAATGTTATGTCAATATCACAGGCCATCTCGTCCTGAGTATTGACAATAAACTACATCTGGCAACATTTCAAAGATAAATGTTATGATAAAGGGTTGGTAACGGATAAAAAATTACTTGAAGAAAGAAAACCAGGAAGTTTTATTATCTTTCTTGATTAAATTGAAACCCATTTTCCCTGTTTTTCAATTTTAATTTATATGTTTATTATATTACATATATAATATATTACATATGTTATATTCTTCTTATATGTGCCCTGTGCCTTCAGGAGGTAGGCAATCATGGCTTTCCACGTTTCCCTATCCCTGGTGGCTCTGAGCACGCCTTCTGTTACAACATGTAATCCTCGTTCCATCATCCACCTGATTAGGTCCTTCAAATATTTTATCCATTGCTTTCCCCCTGTCTCTTCTTCTCTCTATCTGGCCTGTTAGTATTAGATTCTCTAAGCCCCTCCTTCCTCATTGCCTGTCCCAGGAATTTCAGCTGTCTATTCCTGATGCTCAGTATTAATTTCCTTTTTGTTTCCATCATTTCCAAGACCTCATCATTGCTCACATGCTCGATCCATGATATTTGAAGCATCCTTCTGTAGAACCACATTTCAGTTGCTTCAAGTTTTTCCTTCATCTTTGATGATAATGTCCAGCATTCACTGCTATGCTGAAGGACGGACATCATGTAGCAATACAGTATTCTCTTTTTTGTTTCTAGCAAAATTGTCCTGTTTCTTAATACCTTATTCAACTTCTGGAATGCTTCCTTTGCCATGCCAATTTGCCTTCAGATCTCTGTGTCGCATTTTCTGTCTTCTGTTATAACACTTCCCAGGTATTTATATTTTTGTACCTGCTTGATTTTAGTATCCCCGACCTGTATTTGGCATTTTGGGCTGCCCTTTTTACTGATGACCATGCATTCGGTTTTCGTGCAGTTTATTTCTAGTCCTTGTTACTTTCTTCAGCTACCTTCTGTAGGAGATCTTGTAGTTTCCTTTCTGTGTCTGCTATCAGTGCTGTATCATCTGCGTACCTTAGGTTGTTTAAATTGTGGCCTCCAATTTTGAATGAAGTACTGCTGCCATTTATGGTCAGGCGCCCCTGCTGTTCTCCTCAGTGTTCTCGACAGGCTCCAAAGGAGAGTCTGTAATGTGATAGGTACTGATCTGGCGGCTCGACTGCAGCCACTTCCCCATCGTCGAAATGTGGCCTCCCTTTGTCTGTTCTATAAATACTTTCATGGCTTCTGCTCGGACGAACTTAAGTCACTGGTGCCTCCTCAACAGGTGTTTACTCGTGCAACCAGACTGGCAACTGGGTCCCACCCATTTACAGTCAGGTTAGCCAAATGCAGACGACAATTCTACTCCTGCAGCTTCTTCTCTCGCACTTCCCGCCTGTGGAACTCGCTCCCATATTCTTGCTTTCCTGACGGCTACAACCTCCAGAAATTTAAATGCAATGTCAATACTCATCTACTAACCACTGGACTCTAGCTCTCTCCCCACCCCCGTATATCCTTCCCTTTCTCTCCACCTATGTATCTGTCATCATACCTGCTTTCTATTGTTCCTTTCTAACTAGTTTGTACTCCTCACTCTTTTCTAATTAATCTTTTTTCATTTATGCAACCCCCTGCACATCAGTGGCATTTCCGCCTTGCTCGGGGTGAAATGATTAAAAAAAAAACAACAAAAACTTCTAGTATGCTCTGAGTATAGCAGAGAGAGTCACATCTTGAGTGTTTCTTGGGCCATGTATTTGTATTAGTATTAGAATCACTATAGATACTGATGAAATGTCATAATAAAACAACCAAAAATATGAAGATACTATTATTTTCAGTTTTTACCGATTCGCTGTTTGGTATGTGCATTGTGGTGCAGTGGATAATGACTCAGAATGAAAATCAAGGTGCTGAGTTCAAATTCCAGTCAAATTCCTTGCATTCACTTATACACAAATACCCTCAGGAAAGGTATTAGTCTGTCTCTTCCCTCCAGTTATGGGTTAAATAATAGGGCAGATTGGGGGTATCACATATGGCACTTAACTGTTTGGTATAATCAAGCATGAGACGTAAGATGTGAGACCTGTGCTAAAGTAAGGTTTTGCTTAAAAATTTATTGAGCATATTACACTGAGAGAATTTTAGTATTACGAGAAGTTTCTTTCTTAAGAACTTCTTGACTATTTTATGAGGAGAATGTTTTTATTTTAGTCTGTGAGTGCTCCTCCTCCTCTGAAAAATTTGTGTATTTGAAATACTTACAGGTTTCATGGACTTTTCTTATTGTATGAGGGTAAAATCAAAAATTATTCGCATTCTTGTTAAATGTTATCATGGAAGTTTGGATAATTTTTAACTTAGCCTCATATTTTTAATCATTCCTAGCGCC
Organism: Ascarosepion bandense; assembly: GCA_037127315.1. NCBI lineage: Eukaryota > Metazoa > Mollusca > Cephalopoda > Sepiida > Sepiidae > Ascarosepion > Ascarosepion bandense. The sequence goes on along the minus strand of JBBBDQ010001255.1, from coordinate 2,204,930 downwards.
CATATTATTGCTGAAATAGTCATTGTGTTTAAATACTATATTCTTACACTTTCTATTTCCAAGGCATTATATCTTGAACGTTTTTCAAATTCTTTTCTAGGGAGGTTTTTATCCAAAGAGCTGGCCATGTCGATGAAGTAACTCTTATATTTTTTAAGTCTTTTAACATTCTATCTGGTCTACTGGCCTTTTTAGTGCAGTTAAGATGTGCGTTTGTGGTTCATTAGATATCGAGTCAGGTCAAGAAATTGGAGAGCCGAGACTGAATTCCACTGACTGAAATGAAGATAAAATCCGAGAATGGGGTAGCATTTTCCCTTTCTGGCACTGGAAATGGTCTGTATTTGTACCATTTTTCATAAAGATTATTATGTTGGCATAACTTCCAATGCAAATCATGTTTATTTTTAATTCTTTTGGGGCTAGTGTAGATCACACTAATATTAAATGGTTAGCATTTTTACAAAATAATCAACATCGTCATCATTATAATAATCCTCATCATCATCACCATCAACATCATCATCCTCCTCCAATTTATTATTATTAAATGAATGAGATAGCAAATATAGCAGCCCCAGCATACCCAGCCTAATAATTGTATACCATGCTCATGCATCACAGCCAAATGTGCAAAATATGGCAAAAGGTTTTAATAAAAGAACTTGCAAAAGAGGTCAAGTTCTGTAACCTTGTACATTCAGTTAACCTCCAATTAAGTGTGTCCCTGAGTTCCTCAAAGTGGCTCCTAAGTTGCCTTGGCTTCCATAGCGTAGTCAGTATGTATGTTAAAATGCATGAATACGATAACATTTTCCCCTTATAGCACTGGAAATGTTTTATGTTCATAACATTTTTCCTCAATGAGGAAGGTTATAATGTTGCCACACATCCATATTATTATTATTATTATGTGATTTTTTTCATTATAAATCGATTTCTGCTATGGTCGCACTACCTGCCAAGCAAATACAATGAATACAATGAGAGAAAAAACTGGCAACAAGAGAAATTGAGGAAGGATTAAAAGATGAACAGGATTCAAAAAGATAAGAGAAGATAGTAATTGATATTGCATTTAAATTTTTGATGATTGTAGCTATCAGGGAAGCAAGTAAACAAGCAAAAAGTGTGAGAAAAGAAACTGTTGAAGTAGAAGTGAAAGTTACATTTATCTATTTCAACGGTAAACGGGTGGGACCTAGATGCCAGTCTAGTAGCACACTCACATTCATGTGGTTGGGGCACCAGGAAAAAAGCTTGTCAGACTAGTTATATAAACGAAATTGTTGAAAAAAGATTCCATGTAATCTTCAAATCAGTATGCAGAATCTAAATGTATTAATAAAGCACCATTAATTAAATCTATAATTAATTCCTTAAAATAATTAAATCAGGTACTTAATTACTTTAGTAATTAGTATTCTTCATGTATAAGCCATAGAAAACAAAGAAGTGAAGTCAGGCTAAAAAAAAAACGAGTGGAAATTGATTTGCATCATTAATATAAAGAGAATAGAAGTATAAATGTTAATTTCTGGATACGAGTTCGACATTTCCAAGAATTTAATATGGAAGTTTGATATCCAAGAATGACTGACTTCAAAATCATAAATTATATGTTTAGTGCATTGGTTTTATTCTTATTTTTTTAATCATTTCACCCCAAGTAAGGTGGGACTGCCACTAGTGTGCAGGGGATTACATTCAGTGAAAAGATTGGGTACAATTGAAGAAAGGATAGGAGATGGACAGGATTCAAAAAGATAGAAGACGACTGTTGACATTGCATTTAAATTTTTGAAGATTGTATTTATCAGGGAAGCAAGTAAACAGAAGGAAGTTCCACGGGCAGGAAGTGCAAGAAAAGAAACTGTTAGAGTAGAAGTGGTGGTTACATTTAACTATTTCAATGCTAAAAGAGTGGGACCTAGATGTCAATCTAGTAGCATGCTTAAATTCACATGGTCAGAGCACCAGGAAAAAAAGGTCATCAGAGCAGTTGTCATGAAAATATTTGTAGAAAAGACAGAGGGAAGCCATGTCACATCAGTGAGAAAGTGAGTGAAGTTGTGATGCTAGGTCAGAGTCAATTACATTGCAGATCCTTCTTTCGTATTTTGTTGAGAACATTGAGGAGAATAGCAGGAACACCCAACCAGATATGACAACAATATTCGATGCCTGGATGAATGGTAGATTTGTAAATGTGTAAAATGGATTCTGACAAGAAAAATGTCCTGCCTTATTCTGTTCTCTTTTACTTTACATTTACTTAGCATATCAAACATGAAATCTGGGTTTATTTGTAAGTAGAACCTTTCACCAAATAAATCTGACTTACTTTTGTTTAAAATATTGTTTAAACAACAAAGATGAGAATACTAATTCAAGTAATTCATACAATTTGACAATACTTAATTTCATCTTTGACAATACTAAAATATTTGTCTACACTTCTGAGATGAGGTATTTACATTATTGTATAAAAAAGAGAAAATCATCTACTTTGAAAAAGAGTTTGTGTTTTGTGTGTGGTCTGCCGAATAAAAATGACCCAAAACTGTTAGCACAAAAAAAGCTGCTATGAATAACAGAAACTATGCTAATTTTCTTTTCTCCGTATCTGGTGTGGCCAATCAGAAAAATTGCTCAGTGAATAAAGGCCATTGCTTTTGCTTACATTTTTGAGCTTGGTCAGGGAAAGTGCAATTTTGCTGTTGCAAGGAGAATGCTGGATTTTGACCCCATTTTTTGTTAAAACATTGCCTGCTGAACTGTTAACTCCAGATCTGTGAATGAACTTAATGAACTGATTTTTCTATTCTTATTAAAGTTACTTACATTGTTCCGACTAATGTTCTCATCTTTATTGTCATATTCACAACATTTCAGCTGTTACACTCCAAACTTTTTCAGGGGATTTGAATTTGAAACAACAACAATCTATCACTGTGATCGATATAAAGTGTTCAGTTTGAAAATATTCTAATCATCTGAAGTAGGTTGGAGTGTAGAATGGCCAAAACATTGTCAAAATGACAGTAAAAATTAGGACAACAGTCTGAACAATGTTAATAATACTAAAAGTAATTAATATAATCATTTCACCAAAAGTAAGCCATGACTGCCACTGGTGCACAGAGGGTTACAGTGGGAAGAGATGGAAAAAAGGGACATTGAAGAAAAGATAAGAGAAAGATGGGAACCAAGGAGATAAAAGACGACAATTAATGTTGCACTTAAACTTGTGGAGTTTGTAGCTATCAGGAAAGCAAGTATATGGAAGGGAGCGCTACAGATGAGAAGTGTGAGAAAAGAAATTGTTAGAGTAGAAGTAGCAGTTACATTTAACTATTTCAATGGTAAAAGGGTGGGACCTAAATGCCAATCTAGTAGCATGCTAAACCAGTGCAGAATGGTTGGTATGAAAATATTTGTAGAAAAAACAGAAGGAAGACACCACACATTGCTGAGAATGAAAATGCTATAATGATCAAAACAGTCAAAGTGTTTACCTTGTTCTCTCTATAATCTGCCACTTTTGTGCAACATCTAAGTTAGTGTACTCGAAATTTAATTTTAACTACCATTTATGATTAACAATTAGTCGGATACATTCACCATTACAATTTGTTCTTCAGATATGAAAGCTACTTAAGACTCAACCTAATAATATCTTGCTTAACTTTTGAAAACACGAAGAAAGCTTGAGAGTACAGTAGTTAAAGAATTAGTAATCAAAACAACAAATTTGAAGTCATGAATCCTAATACTATAAATCAAAATATATATATATATATATATACACACACTACAAGAACAATTCTATTTTCATATAGAATTATTCACTTGGCAGTAAATACTAAAAAAATTATGAAATACATCATTTCTTTTAAAAAACTGGGTGGCCTATAATTATGTATGCTAGTGTGTGTGTATATATATATATATATATATATATTAGCTTAAGGTAGGTGTGGATGGAATAATATTCCATGTCCAAAGAAACACTATTCTTAAAAAGTGCTCAATACAAAGTAGAGCTAATAATATTTATTTAGAATTTATAACATAAATATGTTATAATATCACTACAAAAGTAGCCATTTATTATAACATATTTATGTTATAAATTTTAAATATATATATATATATAGTTTTTAAAAATCACAATAAGCTTTTCCATTCACATTCCAAGTAGATCTCTAACAAGTGGTCCACAAACATTTGCTTATAGCTTGTTATCTAATTATCGACCCAAGAACTGGGACTGAATACAACAAAGAGATTTCCTTAGAGGTGAGTCATTGTAGCAGGTGTATAGATTATCTGGATTGTTTGTATTTTTTTGGCCAAACCCACTCAAGTCCTTCAGGAGGAGGGAAAGAAAGAGAAGGAGAGTTCACAGTAATGCTAACCAGCAGAGAGAGACATTTATTGCACTCCACTGTTTCTAGGAAGTGAGGCTGGCAAATTCATTTTATTTCATTGTTTTTATAGAGTCTAATTTATCAAAGATAGAATAAACATAGGCTGAGCAGATCTGAAAATATCATGAGATACAACGGATAATCAATCGGCTCATTAAGTTTCTAAACATAATGAGTTATGTTGGAATTTTTCACGTATGTTTTGTGAGGAGTTAATGTTAGGGAAAAGTGAATAATGCTATCAAACTAAAGTTCATATCACCTTTACTGTCCCTTTATCAAAATATATTTTTACAATTTTGTTAATAACATTAGTTTAAAATGGTAAGTACATAGGGAATACAACCATAGTTGTCTATCCGATGATTAGTAATGATCAGATTTGCAGACCATTCCCATGGTAGTGGAGTCAGTTACTGAATGCCTCAAACTTTTGTTGACTACTACAGTTGGGTTGATTTCAAACTTGTGGCATTGTGCTTGATTAAGCAACTGTCAAAAATTTATTTAAAGTTAAAGAAATTTCAATTTTCTTTTCAAATCTAATCTAAACTTATTTATAAATGGAACTTTGTGTGTGTGTGTGTGTGTCCATTACCTATAGACTCTGAAATGGCTGAACTGATTTTCTTGCATATTTACACAGTTGTACTATAAGCATCTACGAGTGTTCCTAGCTAGGTTTTGTGTCAAGGTATCTCCGATAAATATCGAAAATCGATAATCAAAAAAATCGGGTTATAGAAGGAGTGGTCCGATTTTAATCAAATTTGATACACTCATAGACAAAGACATAAGAAACGATATTCAGAAGTTTCAAGATTGCAGTTCTTACAATAGTGCAGAAAATTGATAATATATATATATATATATATAAGGCAAGATGTTTGTGTGTGTGCCTGTTTATCTGCCTGTATGTTTGTATTTTTTCAGCCCTTTTATTTTAGTTTTTGGTTCAGATTTGGCTCAAAGTAGGTATAATTGTAGTTCTTAGTCTCAGCCATGATACCATTTACTCAGAGGACTTATTTAGCCTTCAAAATTCTGTTTACGACGAAAAAGACTTATTTGATATAGATACCAGGAAATCGAAATTTGACTTACATCCACTCATTTTTCTTTCAGTTTACGGTTTCGCTTTAACTGAAAACAGCTATTGCTTTTTAGTCTTTCGTGCCAACATCCAAAGAGTCTGAGTTCCAGGACCATGGATTAGTTTTAAAGCTTTCATTACACCCGAGCAACGCCAGGCTATACTGCTAGTTTGAAACACACAAACTTTTCTCCAGATTTAAAATTCATTACAAACTGGTGGTGAAACAGTGATGAATAAGTCTGAAATATTTATGCAAAAATTTATTGTTCAATTAACATTTTTGCTATATTCACTTAAACATTTTGTAAATTCCTGGAGGTATTTGTGGCCATTGTTCTTTGCAAAATGTTGGTAAACCTATGTAAATTTCTATTTTTTATTCTTGAATTATATCAGATTTTAGAGTATCTCATGAGAACAACTTTCTTAAGGCATTTATGGTATGTTATGGCTATTACTGCTGTGTTGGTCCTTTCACCTAAACATCCAAAACTTTTTGAATGGCTTTCGCCGCTGAAATAAATAGGCAAAGAGAAAAGGAAAGATACAGAGAAACTAGAGGGACAGTTTGAACACTGATTTTATTTTTGGTTCCAACGACCTATAATTGGGGAAATTCCTTTCTGAACAGTTTGGCACATCTTTACCATCCAAAGTCCAACAGAGAAAAAGCTAGAGTTTATTTTTGGCACCAGGAAGCCTCTCTTTTTGCACATGCATCAATTGTCTTTCCTGTCAGAGGACTCCTGGGAGAATTTTATGTTTATTTTATTTCATACTTTTATTTTACTTTGTAACTTTATTTTATTTACTATTTTTTATTTTATTTCGTATTTTTATTTAATCCCTACATATTTTCTCTGAGGTTCTGGTCAGGATCTTTGATGACCATACTACAAGTTTTATTTTGTTTTAAAAAGATTCAGAAATGCAGTGGTTCGATGCAAAGCCTATCCAGTTGCCAACTGTGGAAGCGACCAACTTCCAGTTATCCACTAACTAAGGGTAAAACTTTGGAAACTAGAGAAGTTTAGGGCAGCAGCCAGACTGCAATACAACATGCTCTCGAGTGACCTCAACCTGCAGAAAAAATATGCTGACAGTGTGAGAAACAAGTACGAAGAACAAGTGGGAAATGGAAATTCAAAATAGGATGCACTTAGTGACATCAGTAAGCAACATGATCCCAGAGGAAATCAGACTCAGAAGAAAAAAATGGATAAATGACTGAAGAGATTCTTGACATGATGCAAAGGAGACAGAAAACTATGCCAAGACATTTTTTTTTATCATATCACCCCAAGCAAGGCGATAATACCACTGATGCGCAGGGGGCTACGTAAGAGTAAAAAGATTGGAAAAGAGAAAGCCAGAAACCACATCCTAAACAGGAAACAAGGAATGAGCCTCTTCACCTGTTCAATAGACGTGGGTGGAGTGTGAACCGGGCGATAGTTTAGTCTATCTACTCCAATTATTCCATGGAACTGAATACAAGAAACTACAGAAGGAAATAAGGGCCAGGTGCAGACAGGCTAAAGAGGAATGTCTCAACAACAAAAGTAACGAAGTAGAGAGATTGAGCAAGACTAATAAAGGAGAAACACATGAATAAATAAGGGAACTGACAGAACAAAAAACATGCTCCTCAACAGGTTGTATAAAATCCAAGGATGGAACAATCATATTAGAGAAAGTAGAAATACTCCAGCATTGGGAAGAATATAAAAGATCTCTTCCATGAAAAGAGAGAGCAACCAATAGTAAACAAAGATGATGACGAACTGGAAATACTAAACTTCAAAGGGAAAGCCACAATGGCCAAACTGAATAGGAACAAAGCAGCTGAACCAGACAACATTGTAATAGAGATGCTGACAGTCTTAGAAGATCTTGGCAAATAGAAAATTACAAAAATAATAAATAAAATCTACAACAGTGGTGTAATACCAGATGACCCAAGCGAATCAATTTTCATAGCTCTGCCTAAGAAGCCAGGCACAACTAAATGCAAACTCCACTGAACAATCATTTTAATGAGCCACCTAACAAAACTCATTGTCAAATCCTAATGAATAGAGCACAAAGCAGAATCAGCCCAGAAATACGACAAGAACAGTGTAGTTCTCTCAAGAACACTGGAACAAGGAATGCAATATTTATGCTTAGGATGCTATCAGAAAGGGCAATACAAATGAAAAAGGACATTTATCTGTGTTTTGTAGACTATGCCAAGGCATTCAACAAATTACGCGACAAAAAATTGATAGAAATGCACAGCAACCACGAAATATTTGGCAAAGAAATCAGAGCAATCAAGAACCTTTACTGGCTGCATATGGACAGAAAATGAATTCAGCAGATGTACAAAGATAAAAAAGGGTGTAAGACAAGGATGCGTCTTTTCACCAGATCTATTCAACTAGACTATTCTGAGGACCCTAGAAATTATGCCAGGATTCATCATTGGCAGTCACAATCTGAACAGCATAAGATATTGTAGGGGCCTCGGTGATGCTTTGTAAATTGGCCTTGTGCCAAACACGTCCAAAGTCCCCAAAATTTAAATATCAGAAGGTTGAAGGTTGGATGTTGAAATGTGAAAGGATAAAATATTTCGTGTGTACATTAAAGTAAAGATTTATTAACAGAATAACAAAATTGTAAAAAGAAAAATGTAAGTGAAATTTTGTTAACTGAACAGTATAACACATTTGTGAGAAGAAAAATGTTCATTGAAAAAATGCATAAAGCTTTGTAGTTAAAATTGTGTGTAGAGAAATGTAAGTATTTAAAATATCCACAGAAGTTTAGAGTTCATGGTTTGATAGTAGTAAATAACTAAGTGTCCCAGCGGGGTGGGCATATACTGATAGTAGTAAAATGTAAAGTCTTATGTTCCTTTGTGTGTAGTAAACAAATTGTGGTTGTAATGTTACTTCCTATTTGTGATAGGTCAACTTCAGAGTGAGAGAGAAGGTAAAACAAATAAAGAAATTGTACTTAAAGTGTCCTGGTATTGTTGCTCTCTTTAGCTGTGTGGTGTGAAAATGATGAAAAGGAAAATTGGAAGAAGAGGTTGAATGAATCTGTGACATGCCCTATGTCTGGGTGGTGTGGAGTGAAATTTCTTTTGTTACATTGCCATGAGATCCATCAACTAACCACTCGAATGTTGGACTCTTTGTGACCAGGTACTGAATGTCCTTAAGTAGTTAAATTGGGTTAGGTGACTGGCTCCCAGAGTCATTTTCTTCTTTCGCTGTGAAAAAAATGTTTGACTAACATCATATTAGAATTTTTGATTTGTAATCCAATCAGGATCCAGAATTTTTCTTTTCACACTGACTTAAATTTTTCTTAGTTGTTTTTTACCAAAATGCTTTTAGTCGTTTGAATCCGATTTTGCGGGTATGCAATTTTACTTTGGGTTTTTCCAAAATGTTTTTAGTCATTTGAATTTGATTTTGTGGGGGTGCATTTTTACTTTGTGTGTTTTAGTTAGTTGATGGACGATATAGGATTTGTATCCTATAATATGCAGATGATACAGTGCTGATAGCCAACACAAAAAGAAAACTACAAGACCTTCTAAAAAAGGTAGATGAAAAAAGTCAAAAGAAAGGACAACAAATAAACTACAAGTAAACTGAATGTATGATCATCAGTAAACGGAGGAGCCCAAAATGCCAATTACAGGTTGGGGATACTAAAATCAAGCAAATACAAAAATTTAAATACTTGGGAAGTGTTCTAATGGAAGATGGAAAGTACGACACTGAGATTCAAACGTGAATTGGCATGGCAAAGGACACATTCCAGAAGCTGAGCAGAGTATTAAGAAACAGGAAAAATTTTGCTAGAAACAAAGAAGAAAGTACTAGATTGTTATGTAATGTCTGTTCTTCAATATGACAGTGAATGCTGGTCAATAGCATCAAAGATGAAGGAAAAACTTGAAGCAACTAAAATGTGGTTCTACAGAAGGATGCTGTGGATATCATGGATTGAGTATGTGAGCAATGATGAGGTTTTAGAAAGGATGGAAATGAAAAACAAATTAATACTGAGCATCAGGAAAAGTCAGCTGAAGTTCCTGAGGCATGTGATGAGGAAGGAAGGCTTGGAAAAACTGATGCTCACAGGTCAGATAGAGGGAAAGAGAGACAGGGGAAAGTAGCAGATAACATATTTAATGGACCGGAGCAGGTGGATGGCAGAGCTGGGTTCATGCTAGGAGCTACCAGGGATCGAGAGACATGGAAAGTCATGATCACCTATGTTCTGAAGGGACATGGCACATAGAAGAAGAATAATCTAATTTCAAGATCAACTTCATGTTATCAGCTTGTTCAAAGACACAATTTCAAATATAGTACTGAAGCATTTTTCTGAGATTTTCACGTAGTATCATTTTTCATAAATCCGTCAACGTATTGAATAGAAATGGTGCTATTGATAACCACCACTCACCACAAGTAGGACACCTTCTTCTTCTTCTTCTTCTTCTTCTTCTTTTTCTATGTGCCCTGTCCTTTCAGGACGTAGGCGATCATGGCCCTCCACATCTCCCTATCCCTTGTGGCCCTTAGCATGTTTGTTCCTGTTACTCCTGGTAACCCCCGTTCCGTCATCCACCCAACCAGGCCCTGCAAATATGTTATCTGCTGCCTTCCTCTGTCTCTCTTTCCCTCTAACTGGTCAGTCAGTATCAGGTTCTCCAAGCTCTCCTTCCTCATTGCGTGTCCCAGGAACTTCAGTTGTCACTTCCTGATGCTTGGTATTAATTTTCTTTTGGTTGCCATTCTTTCCAACACCTCATCGTTGCTTGCACGTTCAGTCCACGATATCTGCAGCATCCTTCTGTAGAACCACATTTCCACTGCTTCCAGTTTTATCCTCATTTTCGATGATATTGTCCAGCACTCACTGCCATATTGAAGAACTGACATCACATAGCAATCCAGCACTCTTTTCTTTGTTTCTAGTGAAATTTTCCTGTGTGTTAGTATTTTGCTCAGCTTCTGGAACGCGTCCTTTGCCATGCCAATTCACCTTTGGATCTCTGTGTCGCACTTTCCATCTCCTGTTAGAACACTTCCTAGATATTTAAATTTTTGTACTTGTTTGATTCTGGTATCACCCCACCTGTATTTGGCATTTTGGGTTGCACCTTTTGCTGATGACCATGCATTCAGTTTTCTGAAGGTTTATTTGTAGTCCTTTTTTGTCACTCTCCACCGCTACCTTCTGTAGGAGGTCCTGCAGTTTCCTTTCCGTGACTGCAATCAGCACTGTATCATCTGCATACCTTATGTTGTTCAAGTTGTGGCCTCCAATAGCAAATCCTGGCATGTCATCTAGGGTCCTCAAAATATTCTCGCTGTACAGGTTGAACAAATCCAATGAAAAGACACATCTTTGTCTTACGCCTGAAATCGTTACCTGTCCGTATGCAGGCTGTTTGCTGCCAGTAGAGATTCTTGATTACTCTTATGTCTTTCCCGAAAATGTCTAGGCTGATAACCACCACTCACCACAAGTAGGACACCTTAACCATGCTATACTGTAGAAATTATAATTCTTGGATACTTCAAGATTTTGGAACAAAGGTCACTTTTGGTCAGTGTTTTCTAAAATTTGCTTTCTACTCAATGACTGTAGTACACTTTCCCAAAAGCTTTGGTCTTTATTAAAACTAGCTTTTGCAAAGCTTCATGCATCAAGTGGTTTGTGCCTTCTTTGCATTGTTTTCTAATTATTTCACCCCAAGCAGAGGAATAAAACTACAAACACGCAAGGTGTTACTGTGTGTGAGAGAATATTAGAAAAAGAAATTTTTATTGGTAAAGACATTTCATAAATTTAGTCATTTGTGTTCAAGCATCTTCCACTGGTATCTTCTGCATTACATCAGATAAAGACATGGCTAAGATTAAAAAGTTGACAGAGTTTTAATGCTGCAGAATTCTTGAGCTGCAAAATCAAGGCATCTCTTAGCATGTCATCACTGGTGAGAATGGATAGAGTAAAATTTGAAAATTTCTTAAATTACCCGAGGGTTACAGAACAAGAATCTGAAGTGGTGGGTCCAAGAAAATTTTGTCAGCATTGAGCTGTAGGAGTCAAAAGGTTATCTGGCAAGACACCAGCCAATCACTGAACCATGTTAAGGGCTTTGTGTCAGTAAAGTGTCATACAGGATACACGCTTAGAAGTTCATGTCACTTTTGAGACATGACTGACTAGGCAGAAGATTTTCCTGCAGTAGGTTGCCATTGCTTTATTGAAGTGGACTGTTTTTTTTTTAATCATTTCACCCGAAACAAAGCATTCCACTGCCACTATTGAGCAGGGGGTTACATAGGGGAAGGTGAAGAGAAAGAGCAGTTAGATATAAGAAATGTCAGAAGGAGGGTGATAGATGGGTAAGGATACTGAGGCTGAAGGTTGGGAAGATGGGAAGAGTGTTTGAGAGAATGGATGCAAGTTAATGTATTAGGAGATATCTGTTGACCTTACATTTAAACTCCTGGAGATTGTCGCTGTTGGGGAAGCAATCATGTGGAAGGGAATTCCACAGGTGGGAAGTGCGAGAAAAGAAGCTATTGGAATAGAAACTGCGGTTACATTTTATCAATTTCACTGTAAAAGGGTGGGACCTAGTTGCTAATCTAGTATCTCATGCAAATTCGTACCTAAAGGGCACCAGTGATCTAAGTTCATCGGAGCAGAAGCCGTGAAAGTATTTATAGAAGTGGCACAGGGAAGCCACATCACGCCGGTGAGAGAGTGACTGCAGCTGGTCTGCCAAGTCAGTATCGATCACATTTTGCTAATCAAGGCTATAAAACCCAATCTGTTTTGCTCTCCAACCCATAGTTGAAGAGAGCAGAGATGGATTAATACTTTTCCCAAGGGTATTTGCGTGTAAGTGAAGGCAACGACTTCAACTGGAATTTGAATTCTGATTTTTCATTCCAAGCCAATATCCATTGTACCACAATGCACATCCTAAAAGCCTTATAAATACAGAATGCAGCTCAAGAATAATACAAGAAAGGCTTTAAAAACTGCAAATATCTTTAAAGTCTGTGCCTTCTTCCACATCACAAAAAACACAGTAAAAATTTTCTGGGAAATGCCAAACATTCTCATGAGAAAAATGTAACCTTGATGATCGAGATGGTTTATAATGTTACTGGCATGATAAGAATATCCACCTGGAGACATTTTCTACATGACACAGTAGAGAAGGTTTCCATCATGATCTGAGGTGCTGTTTTCTTTAAAAGATTAATGGAATTTCAGGTTATACAGGGAGCATCAAACCGTGGCTTGTTTCGTTGGTGTGTTGGTAAAAGCAGCCTTATTGATTGAAGGTCCTCATTCGTGTGGAAATTATTGGATCTTTTAGGAGGACAATATTACAATCCATATATTGCCTGCAGAAAAAAGCACACTTTTTCATGGTGAACAATGTGATTCTTTTGGACCCTCCATGACGTTTGCTTGATCTGCACCCCATTAAAAATCTCTGAGAAATGGATGTCAATTCCAAACAGTGCCTGATCTTTATGGAGCCATCTTTACCATTTGATATAACATTCCAGCCAAATGCCAAACTGAATTTTTGAAATCATTCCAAGTGACAGTAGGGTAACTCACTATGGAGTCTTGTTGGGTATATCGGGCTCTGCTTAGAATTTGGTTTTAGGCAAGTTCTTAAAGTTTGAATCAGCTCACATTTTGCCTAATTTCCTTGTAATGAAAATTTCCCTACTAAATGCTAAAAAACGTTCTTTTAATTTTACTTATTATTTTCATTTTTTGCAGCTCTACTGGTTTAGTCTAAAAATACAAAGGTCCTGGGTATGACCGTAAACTTCATCCAGCAGCAAGGCCTCCAATTGTGAGGAGCATGGAACCACCTCTTAATTGCTATTGTTCTTAGGTCCACCCTGACCAAGAGTGGTAGCACCTGTTATGGTCCCAGCTATGGATAAATAGAAATACATCTGAATCTCAACAAAACCTATTTACTCCGGCTGACATCAAATCAGTCGAGTTTTGATCCCGGCCAGAAGCAAGGGGATGTCTAGCCACACTGTAATACAGGCTTGTATGTGGAGGACGAATATATATATATATATATATATATATACATAAGAAAAATTAAGGCAGACACATTATTTTCATGGTAAATCAGAAGTATTGGATTCTTCTATACCCACACTGCATGCTGATATATATATACAATTTGTGATCGGTAAATTGTCACCATTTTATATTTTTAATTTCAGTTATACACATTGTTTTGTTTTTGATAACTGCACAGTTTAGTAAGGTTAGTTGGGCACCATCTGTGAGTAAAAGAGCACCATGATGCAATTAACTCCACCAGAAATTTTGAAACATCATGTTTCACACTGAAAGCTTCAATATGAACATTTCAGAGATTTTGTGTGTCAGTCCTCAGTGCAGAGGACTTGGAAAGAGTTGGATGAGTCTAATGGTAATAACAAAGATATTTGGAATCATCACTAGTGATGATGACATTATATCTGCATGCATCTGCCCACGGGACCTAAGACTCAACCTGGAGGCCTACATAGCATAAGGAGGTAGTGCTGCTCTGGGTCAAAAGAGTAACTGCTGGAAGACCCTGTTTGGCAACAGGACTCTGCACCATGCCACACAAGTGGTAGGACTCAGTCATGGCTGTCAAGCAGACAATTTCTGTGACCACATCACTCCTCACATCTGGCCACCTAACTCCCCAGACTGCAACCCTGTTGATTTTGATATGTGGGGTGCAGTTTAATGAGAGACCAACAAAACTCATTGTAAAACCAAAGGTGAACTGAAGACAAAGATTATTAAACAAGAAGATAGTCCAGAAGATTTGCAGGGGATTCCAATGTTGTCTGCAGGCCATGGTTGAAGCTAATGGCAATTTTATTAAATAAATGTGTTCTTTAGTATTTCAAAATATTTTTGTGTAATTTTGGTAAATATTTCTGTTAAAATGAGATGTGCTATTTTCATTTTTTTTAATAATTTAGGCAACAATTCATTCATCATATCCTGTATATTAGTGTGTTTGTTCAAACATTTTTATATACATATATCTACACAGATAGGTATATATATATATATGTATATATATATATTTAGATAACAGTTATAAACATTGAATATTATATATATTCTCTGTTCAATGTTTTGCATTTGGGATTTCCTTTTTGCTTCAAAGATTGAATTGTAATTTTCACACATATGAACAGTGGCCGACTGGCCAGGGTGTCAGCTTTTCCAATGCCAAGTTGCACGAACCCCCATATCAAATAAAAATGCTATAAAGAAACAAATACAGACAGTTATTTTAGTAATAAAAAGAAATAAGAACATTTTTAAAAGCGTCTGCATATTATTAGTTAATCAAGTCAAATGTAAGGGGTCATTTTCAAAGCTAAAAATATTAATGATGCAGTAAAGAAACTTGAACTCAGAGAAGAATTTGGAATCATCCATGTTGCTATTCTTTCAAAAGAAATTATTAGCAACTAATGTACTGCATGAAATACTCTGTTTTGCTTTTGAACAATCTATTAATGGGTATTCGGGAGTGTTGACCCGTTTCACCTGTTCTGAGTTCGAGAGTAGGTCAAAACCGTAAATAGCCCCAGGGCCTCTAATCATTTGCTTTACCAGATGGAATTGCGATGATCGAACGGCAGCTATCCTGAGGGAAACTTTGGAGGGAACCAGCTACTAGACGACTCGATTGGTCTTTTGCCTCTACACCAGAGTTTCCTCTGGCTTCATCCCGACCGGGTGTGGATTGCCATCTGGGATGCGTGGGTGGTGCAGAGGATATCGACTTGAAACAACAAACTGGGGAGCCGAGTTTGAATTCTACTTGAATTCCTCGCATTCATTTATGCACAAATACCCTTTGGAAAGGTATTAATCCATTTCTTCACTCCAGTTATGGGTTAAATAATAGGAATAGATTGGGTTCTATAGCCTTGGCTGGCAATTAGTCTACCGTGGAAAGCAATGGCAACCTACTGCGAGATAATCTTCTGCCCAGTCAGTCATGTCTCTTTCGAGACATGATCACCTAATTATCAACCAATTATTAAATTAAAAAATAAATAAAACATTAATTATAACATTCTTTATTTTTTATGTTAGGTATCTACTTACAGTAATATGTACAGTATATGTATACTGTAATGTTTTTAATAATTTCACTTCAAGCAAGGCAATAAAGTCACTAGGATGCAAGAGGTTACTGAGTGTCAAAGAATATGAAAAAAACTACTATTAAGGAGAGAGGACAATAAAAGAATAAGTCTTAAGAAGGCAGAAGATAACGATTCACATTGCATCTAAATTTTTGAAGATCGACATTGAATGGGAAGCAAGAAGCAGGAAGGGAAGTGAGAAATGTGATAGAAGAAACTGTTAACATAGAACATATGGTTACATTTGATCATTTCCTCTGTAAAAAGATATGTGTGTGTGTGTGTGTGTGTGTGTGTGTGTGTGTGTGTGTGTGTGTAAATATTTTAATAATTTCACCCCAAACAAGGCAGTAAAGCCACTAGCACTCAAAAGGTTACTGAGTTTTCGAGAATATAAAAAAGCTACAACCACGGAGAGAGGACAATAAAAGAACAAGAATTAAGAAGACAGGATATAAAGACAAGGCATTTCAATTTTTGAAGAAATTGCTATAAAATATACATTTATTACACAAAAATTTTAATTGTACCCTTTTTTCCATATGCATCTTTCTGAATGTTTTATTTATTAATCATTTTGAAAATGAAATGATGTCATTGTATAGTCAGTTAGTTAAGTTCCATATGTGATAGACGCTTGGATGATCAAAAGAGACATGACTGACTGGGCAGAAGATTTTTTTGCAGTAGATTGCCATTGCTTTCTGCAATATACTGGTTGCTAACCAAGGCTATAGAACCCAATCTGTCCTGCTATTTAGTTCATAGTTGGTGGGTGATTAATATCTTTCCAAAGGATATTTGCACATAAGTGAATGCAACGAATGCAACTAGAATTTGAACTAGGCTCTAGTTGATGTACACGGTACCACAAAAGGTCACCTAAAAGTCCTTGCCATTTTTTATTTTGTGTTGGAAGAAGTGATCAAATACAAAGTAGAATCTCTTTTCTTTTTTTTATTATAAGGTTCACTCTGTACAAGGCCTGGGAATCCCTTGAGGTAGTGCATTATGTTAAGGGGTAGTTTATATGGATAGAAGTAGAAGATAAGGATCAACCCTAGATTTGAATAGGTTAACATTGTAGTGATTAGGGAAACATTCTCTTGGGAGTCTGTTCCACAGAGCAGTGGTTCATGTGAAGAAACTGTTAGATTGAAACTTACTTCAAACTGATGGAATATGGGGGAAACATGGGTAGTTTGCTACATTGTACGTGGTATGATGGGCCTTAACCATGAAAGTTACACCTGGCAGAGTCAAAGAATTTAGTTCATCCAGGAACTTTCCATGGAAATAGTAATAGAGCAGTGAGAAACTTGCTACATCCTTCCTGTGAGAGGGAAGTTGAAAGGTGCAAAATAATTTTTCTCCAGTGAGGACTTGTAGACACTTTTTTCTTTTTTAATCATGTCACCTGAATCAAAACAGGACCACCACTAGTGTGCAGGGGGTTACAGTGAGGAAAATGACTGTGTACAGGGGGTCATTGAGAAAAGGTTAAAAGATGAACAGGATTCAAGAAGATGGCAATTGATGTTGCATTTAAATTTTAAGAAATAGTAGCTATCAGGGAAGTAGGACTGCCACCAGTACACAAGGAGTAACAGTGAGAGAAAAACAAGGTACAGGGATATCGAAGAAAGATAAGCGATAGAAGACGGCAATTGATAAGTAGATAGAAGATGGCAATTGATGTTGCATTTAAATTTTAAGAAATAGTAGCTATCAGGGAAGTAGGACTGCCACCAGTACACAAGGAGTAACAGTGAGAGAAAAAACAAGGTACAGGGATATCGAAGAAAGATAAGAGATAGAAGATGGCAATTGATAAGTAGATAGAAGATGGGAATTGATGTTGCATTTAAATTTTGAGAGATTGTAGCTATCAGAAAAGCATAGAAATGGAATTGGGGGGGATTCCACAGGTGGAAAGTGTGAGAAAAGAAACTGTTACAGTAGAAGAGATGGTTACATTTAAATATTTCAAGAGTATAAGAGTGGGGGGATCTAGATGCTAATTGTTGTAACCCTAAAAGTTACTACATGGGTAATCATTAAAACGGAGGTTGGGAATAATAGTATGTCAACAAGTACAAGACTCGCATGCTGCAAGAAGTTGATACCCTATTAGTGAACTGCTAGTAAATATCATTACTCACTTCTATCCTATTCCAATAGTGTCAATGTATTTAAGAGGAAAGAAACATTCCATTCCTGTATAAAGGTAAGTATACAACATTAACTTAGTAGCAAATTTGAATTCATGTATTCAAGGTAACAGGGTAAAAAAAACATCATCAGAGCAGTTGCCATGAAAATATTTGTAGAAAAGACAGAGGGAACTCACTGCATGTTGGTGAGAAAGTGAGTGAAGTCAAGATGTCAAAAATGAAACTGATTACATAGCAAATATTTTGTCAAGAACCTTGGGATGTATAGCAGGAGCACCTGACCAGGTATGTCAACGGAATCCAATGCACAAACAAATGGCAGATTTATAAATGAGCAAGATGGATTTTGACAAGTTCATTGAGATGAATAGCAGGAAAACCTGACTAGACATGGCAACAGTATTCAATGCAAGGAAGAATGGGCGATTTATAAATGTGAAAGATGGATTCTGATGAGAACCTCAAGATGAATAGCAGGAGCGCCTGACCAGGTATGGCAACAGTATTCAATGCACGGACAAATCAATGGTAGATTTATAAATATGCAAAATGAATTCTGACGAGAACCTTAAGGTGAATAAAAGGAGCACCTGACCAGGTATGGTAAGAGCATTCAATGCATGGACGAATGGTAGATTTATAAAGATGCAAAATAGATTCTGATGAGAACCTCATGATGAATAGCAGGAGTGCCTGACTAGGTATGGTAACAGTATTCAATGCCCAGATGAATGGTAGGTTTATAAATGTGCAAAATTGATTCTGACGAGAACCTCAAGATGAATAGCAGGAGCGCCTGACCAGGTATGACAACAGTATTCAATGCATGGATGAATGGTAGATTTATAAATGTGCAAAATGGATTCTGACGAGAACCTCAAGATGAATAGCAGGTGTGCCTGACCAGGTATGGCAACAGTATTCAATGCATAGATGAATGGTAGATTTATAAATGTGCAAAATGGATTCTGACAAGAACCTCAAGATGAATAGCAGGATCGCCTGACCAGGTATGGCAACCATATTCAATGCACAGATGAATGGTAGATTTATAAATGTGCAAGATGATGAAAACTTTCTGGTGCAAAAGAGAGACACAATTTTACTAGCAGTAGCTTGAGCTATAGTACAGATATATCTGTTACACTTCATTTTGGTTGAATTTATTCATTATTAAAATCAAATGATGGCATTGTATAAGGTAACCTAAAATGCCCTTGTCTTTTTTATGTTGCATGAAGTAATCACTGATATGCAAAACTGAATCTTTTTTTTCCATGTGTGTTGAAATAGCATGAGTTTGAACAGTTAACTCAATGAAGATCAGTCCATTATGTTAGCCACTAAACTCTTTCTCAATTCATACTTTTAAGTGTCTGTCTTTTAAAAAAGAATTACATTGTGGAAGTCCAATATGGTCTTAAGCTAATACTTAAGCATAATATGAGAATAAAAATTAAAAGTACTTATTGTAAGTAAAACATTCTTCTTTCTTCTCTTCATTTTTGTTTGATTTAATCATTTAATTTTTTTTTTCGTTTCAAGAAACAAGATTACAAACGTAGATCAGTTTTCCTTTTTCTTTTGGTGACCTGTGGCATTAATCGTGCGTATCAATAGAAAGGTTTTCAAAAAATCTTCCTCATCATTCCATTCAGACAACAAGCACTGGAATATTTTTTTTGCATACCGCTACTGCTCCAAGATAAACCTAGCATTCTTCTTCTTTTTCTTCTTCTTCTTACCAAAAAGATGATACACAGACAGCATTGATAATCCTCATTGAAGCCGCTGTGCTCCAAACTTCCCCATCCTGCCACTGCAAATCAATCAGGGTTTTATTTGTTTCTTTGTTGAAATGTTTTCTTGTCCATTTCCTATAAAATAAAACTGAAACATTTTTTGGTTGATCCCAAACCGCATCTTCCGGAAATTATGACAAAATGAAATTGCTCTCCCTCTCTTTTTGAAGTCACAGGTCTGGAAGCAGCATTTATGACTCCCTTGTTTAAGTTTTATTTACAAAGAAACATGACAATTTTCAAAAAATATCTTTAACATTAAGATTTAGTCTGTAAAAGGCAGAGATTTATTTTGTTGAAGTTTTTAACATTAGCAACATGAAAAGTCATTTTAGTAGATGCAAATTAATTGCAATCAGTAATTACATGAAAACTGAAAAGTAGGATTAACAGACTGTACAAAACAAGCCAGGACCTGTACCATACAAGTCACTTGCTGGCTTTAAGAGCCATTGTCGTTCACACAAGAGCTGAAAACATTGATCAAACTTGTCAGTGATGGTCATACTCATGTTATGAGTTGATAGTCATATATATGTTATATTAAGCATGTGGTGGTAGAACAAACAAGGTATGATAAATGCTTAGGAAATAAATAATTGTATTAACGAAAAAATACAGCAAGTGGTAAATTGGTGTTTATGTAAATTGTAGAAAGAAAGAGATTAGTAGAGTCCTAAAAAGTCATCTGTAGAGGTATACGGTAGGTGAGAGAAGGTGAGGTGTGACTTACTGTGTCGATGGTCTTTGGTGGATATCATCTGGAGATGCAAGGTTGCAGCCCAATGGGCATTGTTAATTGTGGCTGGTCTGCCAACTGATAGACAAAGAAGTCTCTTTGATGGGATTTTATATTCTTTTCTTAGGCTCAGATTGGCTTCAATGTTTATTTGTTTCTTTAGGCAGGAGTGGTTACTATTGGTGATAAGTCTAGATTGTATATTTTGAGTATGTAAGTGAAACAGAAGCTGTGTGTACAGTTCATGTTTTTAGTTCAGCTTTGGGTTTCAGCCTGTGGTAGAAATTTGTGTAGCATAAATCAGAAGAAGATCTGATTTTAGGAAGATTATAACATGCAAATGCTAATTAAAAAACTAAAAATGAATGTAGAATCAATTATTTTGTAATAAATGTGAAGATCTGTCATGGAAATTGTAAAGATTAGCAGAGATGAGTTGAGACTTGATTAAAAGATATTTTATTTTTATTTCTTTCTTTCTTTCTCTCCACACACACACACACACACACACATACACACCTACTCACACACCCACATATATTTTCAAGTAATCACAATCAATAATCAGTAATCAGTCACTTTCTCACCAACGTGATGTGACTTCCTTCTGTCTTTTCCAGAAGTATTTTTATGGCAACTGCTTTGACAAGCTTTTTTCCCTGTTTCTCTGACCACATGGATTTACTTGTGCTACTAGATTGGCATCAAGGTCTCCTCACCCTTTTACCATCAAAATAGTTAAATGTAACCACCTCTTCTACTTTAACAGTTTCTTTTCTTGCACTTCCCGTTTGTGGAACTCTCCACCATTTGCTTGCTTCCCTGATAGCTACAATCTCCAAAAGTTTAAATGCAACATTAATCGCTATATTTTATCTAATTAATTTCCATCCATCTCTTTTTTTAGATATCCCCTGTCCTTTTATTTCTCTTGCTGTCAAAGAAACTACAAGACCTCCTACAGAAGGTAGCTGAAGAGAGTGACAAGAAAGAACTACAAGTAAACTGCTAGAAGACTGAATGCCTGGTCATCAGCAAAAGGAGCAGCCCAAAATGCCAAAAAAAGGTGGGAGATACTAAAATGAAGCAGGTACAGACGTTTAAATATCTGGGAAGTGTTCTAACAGAAGAAGGAAAATGTGACACAGAGATCCGAAGGCAAATTGGCATGGTGAAGGATGCATTCCACAAGCGGTGTAGCAAAATAAGAGACAGGAAAATTTCGCTAGAAACAAAGAAGAGAGTACTGGATTGCTATGTGATGTCAGGTCTTCAATATGGCAATGAATGCTGGACAATATCATTAAAGATGAAGAAAAAACTTGAAGCAACTGAAATGTGGTTCTACAGAAGGATGCTGGGGATATCATGGATTGAACATTTGAGCAATGATGATGTTTTGGAAAGGATAGAAATGAAAAGGAAATTAATACTGAGTATCAGGAAGAGACAGCTGAAGTTCCTGGGACGTGCAATGAGGAAAGAGGGCTTGGAGAACGTGATACTAACAGGCCAGATAGAGGGAAAAGAGACATGGGAAAGCATTGGATAAAATATTTGAAGGGTCTGAGCAGGTGGATGACAGAACAGAAGTTACATGGTTTAACAGGAGAAAGTGTGCTACGAGCCGCAAGGGATAGGGAGACGTGGAAAGCCATGAATGACCACCTATGTCCTGAAAGTACAAGGCATATAGAAGAAGAAGAAGAAAACCCTCTGCGCACCAGTGACACTTCTGCCTTGCCTGGGGTGAAATTATTATAAAAAAAATATCTTTGTAATTAAAATAAAGAAGTACAGTTGTTTAATATTTTCAATCCATTTTCCTCTCAGTTTTATGGCAATTTCATCCAATCTTCAGCAGATTTTAATGTGAACAGTGTTTATTTTCAAATTATTTTTTCTTTTCTCTTTTAAAAACTTTATTTTTATCATATTGTTTTAATCTTATTTTAGATAAACTGTTGAATTATTATTCAATCAGGTATTAGATAAACATTAGATATTGATGGAATAGTGTTATAAATATATTGTTTAAAATTGACTATATTTATGTGGAGGGGTCAACTATCAGAGATAAAGAGTTCATTAATATAAACTGTGTGGACATGTATCAAAAGATTTTTTTTTAATTTTCTCTCTTTGTATATATATATATATATATATATATATATATATATATATAGAGAGAGAGAGAGAGAGAGAATCAATACAGGTATAAATTTTGTTGCTTAGCTGATTGCTATTACTTTCAGCATCCTGACTCCAGAGTTTCATAGTTTCTAGCAGTTACTCCATTCACTCGTCAGGAATATCAACAATTGATATAAGTATATACATGAAATTATCCCTTAATATGTATGTGCATGTGTGTGTGTGTGTGTGTGTGTGTGTGTGTGTAAAACAGTGGGTTCTATGATTTATGCAGAAAGCAATTTATTCTGTACAACGAAGCTCAGCATCATTGAAGAGCAGGTACCTCTCTTCATTGCAAGGGGTTTTTTTGATATCGGTGACATCAATATATAGATCAAGAAAGACTGAGATCCCTTATATGCTTTTACCACATAAC
This sequence comes from Ascarosepion bandense, assembly GCA_037127315.1. Taxonomy (NCBI): domain Eukaryota; kingdom Metazoa; phylum Mollusca; class Cephalopoda; order Sepiida; family Sepiidae; genus Ascarosepion; species Ascarosepion bandense. The sequence goes on along the minus strand of JBBBDQ010001255.1, from coordinate 2,181,861 downwards.
TCTCTGTCAATCATATTTTTGCATCATTCTGATTTCAGCTCCACTGAAATTTCAGACAAAAGACAATTTAAATAATATAAATGGTGCTTTTTAGGATTTTATAAGTACCTGAAGGAATGTATAGCTTAGAAAAGGTTGGATGGTAGATGATTGCAAACAACAAAGGTCAAATAATTCTTGATATCAGGAAAGTGTTATTTTGTTTTGTGATTACACTGGCCATTTAACGAACTATGAAACAGTAATTAAATGTTGAATGTAATGTGATTGCTAAATTACAGACTGGGATAAGTTAGTTTTAATGAAGGATATTCATCAAACTTGTTAAATTAATCTGACTTAAATGCTGTAACCAGATCAGATAAACATAAATTTGTTATCGCTTTGTCTATTACTGTGTAATTATTTTCTCTAAACTGTATTGCAGAGTGACAATAACGGTTTGTATAAAGGGAGATTAATGGACTCCGAAGAGAAAGGAGATGAAAATGAATGAGCAAAACTTAGAGTTTTGGAAAGTTTAAATGAAACTAAAATCAATTTCTTCTTATTTACAATACTGATGATGTTATGGACGGCAATTTAGATAATAAAGAATTTATTAAAATGATTGTGCACTTTGCTAATGCTAGGCATCCAATGAATTTGTATCATGAATGGGATAAATGCCTAAAGTTTTATGAGGAACAGATCTGAAAGCTGAAACTTATTTTCAATGAAATTTTAAAAAAATGATTAACTTCAATCTGTAAAATCAAAAATGTATTTTAAGAAAATATGCTTTTTGGATATGCCTTGTGCTTCAGTGGATATGGGCTTGGAAAAAAAATGGGAAAGTCAAGATCGAATTCCAGGTGAATTCCTTGCATACACTTACGTGCAAATACTCTTGGGAAAGGTATTAATCCATCTAGTTTTCCCAGTTATAAGAGGACAGATTGGGTTCTATAGCCTTGGATGGTAATCAGTCTACTGCACAAAGTAATGGCAACCTACTGTAGGATAATCTTCTGCCTAGTCAGTCATGTCTCTTTCTGCAGTAGACTGGTTGCCAACCAAGGCTATAGGACCCAATCTGTCCTGTTATTTAACCCATAACTGGAGGGGCAAGATGGATTAATACCTTTCCCAAGGGTATCTGCACGTAAGTGAATGCAAGGAATTCAACTGGAATTCGAACTTGGCTCCTTGATTTCTTGTTCTGAGGTGATATCCACTGCACACATTAAAGAATAAAAAAATTGTCATCATGTACAATGTAACATCTCGTCTTAGGGGATCATCCTTAACCTTGGTGATCATACAGGGATTGTTTTTTTTTAATCATTTCACCCCAAGCAAGGCATTTCACTGCCACTGTTGTGCAGGGGGTTACATAGTGGGAAGTGATGAGAAAGAGTGGTTAGGGGGTTACATAGGGGAAAGTGATGTGAAAGAGTGGTTAGGGGGTTACATAGGGGAAAGTGATGAGAAAGAGTGGTTAGGGGGTTACATAGGGGAAAGTGAAGAGAAAGAGTTGTTAGATATAGGAAATGTCAGAAGGAGGGTGATAGACGGGTAAGGATACTGAGGATATGGGTTGCGTAGATAGGAAGAGTGTTTGAGAGAATGGGTGCAAGTTAGTGTGTTAGGAGGTGTCTGTTGACCTTACATTTAAACTCCTGGAGATTGTCGCTGTCGGGGAAGCAAGTATACAGAAGGGAATTCCACAGGTGGGAAGCGTGAGAAAAGAAGCTGTTGGAGTAGAAATTGCGGTTACATCTTATCTGTTTCACAGTAAAATGGTGGGACCTAGTAGCTAATCTAGTATCTCATGCAAATTCATACCTAGGGGCACCAGTGATCTAAGTTCATTGGAGCAGAAGCCATGAAAGTATTTGTAGTAGAGGCACAGGGAAGCTACATCATGCCAGTGAATGAGTGACTGCAGCCGGTCTGCCAAGTTGGTATTGATCACATTACAGATTCTCTGTTGTATTTTGTCAAGAACCCCAAGGAGAATAGCAGGGGCACCTGACCAGATGTGGCAGCAGTATTCAATGGTGTTCAACATTATGTGTCGGTAAACTTTAAAAATTTAATAGTAGTTTTTTAACTACAAATTTAACAATAATTTCTTATTTACACAAAATAAGTTTTGACATTTATTTTGAGGCATTTTTAATCATTTCCCCAAACAAAGGCAGTAAAAGCCCCAAAGGTTCACTGAGAAGGAAAGGAATAAATAAGACAATAAAAATATGCCAAGGAGACAGAAGATGTCTGATTTACATTGCATTTAAATTATTGAAGATCATAGTTTTTAAGAAGGAAGCTAGAAGAGATTTACACAAGTGAGAAATGTCAGAGAAGAAAATATTAGTATAAGATTAAAGGTTATAACTAAACATTTTAATAATAAAATTTTGAGACCTATTTGCCAGTCTAGTACAGTGCTGAATATTGTGAAGTTGAAATTCTTCTTTTTGTGCCATGTCCTTTCAGGACACAGGCGATCATGGACTTTCACTGGCTCCTATCCTTTGTCGCTTATAACATTTTTCCTCTTGCTATCTCTTCAAACCCCACTTTGTCACTCATCAAATACATTTCCCCTGTCTCTCTTTCCCTCTATATGTCCTGTGGGTATTAGATTCGCCAAGCCCTCCTTCCTCATTATATGTAACAGAAACTTTAGCTGTCTTTTTCTGAAGCCATTCATAAGTTTCCTTTTTGTTTGCATCCTCTCCAAAACCTTGTTGTTGCTCACATGTTATGTTCATGGTATCCTCAGTATCCTTCTGTAGAACAACATTTCTGTTGCTTTGAGTCTTTCTTTCATCTTTAAAGAGATTCTCCAGCATTCATTGCCATATAGGAGGACAGATATCACATAACAGTTCAGTACTTTTTTCTTTGTTTCCAACAAAATTTTCTATCTCAATACTCTGCTTGGCTTTTGAAATGCATCCTACGCCATGAAAATGCACCTTCAGATCCCAGTGTTGCACTTTTTTTAAAATTCTGCACCTGTTTGATTTTAGTATCGATCAGAACATTTACCATTTATAGAATAAGCAAAAAGAAGCCACATTACAGTACTGGGAAAATGGGTGAAGCCAAGATGTCAGGTTAGTACTAATAACATTGCAGATTCTTCTTTGGGTTTTGTCAAGAATACATAACAGAGGTATGAGACCAGATATGGTATCAACATTTGATGAATGGTAAATTTATAAATATGTAAGATAAAATTCTAGCAAAAAAATTTGTCTAACCAGGCAAAGGAAACCAACAGACCCTAGCAATTGATTCAATATAAAAGTTTCAATTCATTGAAAAAATATGTATACATATAAATATATATATGCATATATACATATATACATATATATACATATGAATATATATGTATGCCTCTCAGAGAGTAAAACACTACGCCTGCTTGGCCTGACACTCTCAGCGGACCTCAAGTGGAATGACTATGTCGAATCCATTGCTAAATCCACTGCTATGAAAGTTGGCTCTCTGTGCAGGGCCCGGAAATTCTTTCCACCTGAATCTATCCTGCACTTATACAGATCTACTATCCGCCCGTGTTTTGAATACTGTTGCCATATCTGGTCGGGTGCCCCTGCTATTCTCCTCGGGCTTCTTGACAAAAACAGCGAAGAATCTGTAACGTGATTGATACCGACTTAGCTGACCGCTTGCAGTCGCTCTCTCACCGGCGTGATGTGGCTTCCCTGTGCCTCTTCTATAAATACTTTCATAGCTTCTGCTCTGATGAACTTAAATCACTGGTGGCCCCCAGGTGGGAGTTTGCACGAGATACTAGCTTGTGGAATTCCCTTCCGCATGCTTGCTTCCCCGATGGCTATAATCTCCAGGAGTTTAAATGTAAGGTCAATAGACACCTCCTAACACACTAACCCTCCCATTCTCTCCAACTCTTCCCCTATGTACATCCTAACTCATCTAGTGCCCTGTGTAACCCCCTGCACTATAGTGGCAGTGGAATGCCTTGCTTGTGGTGACATGATTAAAAAACAAAAAAAAAATCTGAATATGTATTTATATATATATATATATAGAAATGGTTAAATAAAATAAAGACAAGAGGAAAACTGTATTTAAATTGCCTAAAATGGTTGAATTCCCTTCATTTTAACATCTCGTGTCTGCACTACACATGAAAGAATTCTAAAACTAAAATATTCTGTTAATCTTTTAAAATGATTTGTGAGCATTTTTATTAAGTGGCCAACACTGTTTGTTCATAGATACGTAATTCAGGATAAAGATCATTTCTTCTTTTTGCCTTGATAAAGTCCATCACAGGACGAAATGCATAGGTGATTTAAATACAGTTTTTCTCTTGTCTTTATTTTATTTAACCATCCTGTCTGTAATCTCAGATCATAACTGAGTATATTTTTACATATATATGAATATATATACATATATATATATATATATATATATACATATACATATTTATGAATATATATACATATTTATGAATATATATACATATATATGTATATATATACATATATATATATACATATATATATGTATATATATGTATATATATATACATATATATGTGTGTATATATATACATATATATATGTGTATATATATATACATATATATGCATATATATGAATATATATATATATATATGAATATATATACATTTATATACATACATATATTCACGTAAAAATAGTTGATAGAGCCTGTTATAGTGTAGGAACAACATGAATAGTTAAGTGTTATATGCTGAAATGTTATGGAATGTCTTTCAATACCATGCCCTTAGTCACCCAATGAAAAAAATGCCTTCAGTAATGACAATATAGTTGCCTCCTACTTTTTTCAAAAGGGGAGGTAATCCTGGTGTTGATCTTTGCCAAGATCAGAAACCTGAAAAGAATCTCAATTGAGGACAAATGAAAAAAATATTAAATAACCAAGTATCATATTTAACGAAATAGGAAAGAAAAAATACTCGACATTTAGCCTGATTTTTCTTTCTATATTTTTTTGTTTTGAACACTTGTATTTTGAATGTGTGCACATGTGAGTTTAATATGCAAATTTTTATGTGTGTGCATATGCATATCTACAAACATATATATGTTTATTCTAGAGCTATTTATAGTAGGTTCATATCAAAACAGGCTACATTATCATTGTGTAAGCATACATTTATCAGTGTGTATATGCACATTTATATACCTCAGTAAAGAGACATACATGATACATGATTGATACATGTCTTTTCTGAATATATCTGATTAGCAAGAAGATTTTTCCCTTTTCTGTGGTACACTAGTTGCTAACCAAGCTATAAAACCCAATCTTTCCTGCTATAATTGTAGAGAAAAGAGATGGATTCATATATCATAATTGGAGTGAGACTAGATGGATTCAGACCTTTTCCAAGTGTATTCGTATGAAAGTGAATGTAACAAACCTGACTGGAATTCAAACTGAGCATTTCATTTTCTCATTCCAAGCTCTTATCCGTTACAACCAAATTATGATCTGTAGATTTTTTTATGATTGATACACATATTTTTTGATTCATGGCTAACTAGGCAGAATATTTTTCCATTTTTGCAGTAGACTGGTTCCCAACCAAGGCTATAGAACCCAGTCTGTCCTCCTATTCAAACCATAACTGGGGGAGAGAAGAGATGAATTCATGCCTTTTTCGAGTGTATTTATACTTACGTGAACAAACCCCTTTTTGAGCACTCCTTTTCTCATTCCAATCCCTTATCCGTTACAACCATTTTACACGTCCATGTTATATAACTACTAAAGCTATTTAGAATGTATTTATGCAGACTATAGATAATTCTTTGTATAAATGAATAAATGTCTGCGCGTGTGTGTGTGTGCAGGTGTGTGTAGGTTGGATTCTGTACCTGTTTATATGTGTCTGCACATATAAAGTTGGATCAATATGTCATTTGCTTTAATTTTTATCTTGAAAATAAGATTACCATCTGTATATTTTTTACCAGCTAGCTCCCCTCATCAAATATCTTGACTTAAAAATATAAAATTATCTGAATGACCAAAATTAACAGAAATGCAATTCATTGAAAAAGACTGGGTTTGATGGCGAGAAGCCAGTATAGCCAGGTCGAAACAGTTGATATGGATATTTACTTAGATTGGCCTGGAGGTTGGCACAGAGCCATACTTGTTGAGCACCTAAAGACAAAAAGCTAACAATACTAAAGATGATCTCTGTGACAAGCTTGTTAAACATTACTTAATTATGAAAGCTTGTATTCTAGAATTCATATTGAACTGCTGTTGCCTAGAAAGAAGAGTAAAAATGAAAGAAGGAAATCCAAAAAGAATATCATAAAGACTTGCTTTGATAAACAGTTTCTGTTTTAATTGAAATATTGCATTTAACAGGTAATAGTATCCAGACAATAGAAGAGGTATATCTGGCTATTTTGCCTGGAAAATGATGAACCTAGCCAGCAATCTAGTACTGCACTCAAATTCATAAAATCTAGATAGCTAAGAGGAAAAGTTCATCAGAACAATTACCATGAAAATATTTATAGAAAAAGCCCATGGCAGCTACATTATGGTGATAGAAAGGTAATGCCAGGATGCCAAGTCAGGACCTGTAACATTGCAGATTCTTATTTAGATTTTATCAAGAATATCTAAATGTATAGCAGAAGTACAATTGATATATTTATAAATATACATATGCAAGTGATGAAATATGCATGGATGAATGGAAAACTTATAAATATGTAAAAAAAAAAATTGTCCTGCATGACTTGGTGAACCAACTTTCTTAGTAGCTGACTTAGCAATTGATTCAATAAAGTCTTTCCACTTCATGTTAGCTCAAAATGTTAGCTAGTGTGGAGACAAAGAAATAAATAAATAAAAATAAATAACAAGACGAACAAAATTTCACAATCCATAAAAATAGATGGATAATAATAGTCAGTAGGTAAACAAAGCCATAGTTCAATAAAAATCAGAACCAGGCTAAAGCAGTGGGCCAGTGAGAAACAAGCAACCTTTTCAAAATAGAATTATAAATGTGGATGTAAATGGATGAAAAATAAACCAAAATTGAAGTTGATAATTTTGTCCATTTTTCTATGTTGCTGTCATTGTAACATGCCCAGAAGATGAAATACTACATCTTCATGACTAGCTGGCAACATTAGACTGCTAACCTATCCTTACTTGCTACATTGTCAACATACTTTCCTTCACCATGTGATCAATCAGGGCCTACTACATGCTAATACAAAACATCCATAACTTTTATACATGTATTCCTTCATTCCAGGTTACTTAAAAACTGAAAACTGAAACTAAATTTCTTGTTGGTTGGTTGGTTGGTTGGTTGGTTGGTTGGTTGTTTTTGTTTTACGGGGTCAATTATTGCCAACTAAATTTTTATTTATTTATTGTTGGTAATACCTTTTTCTTTCAACAATTTATTGTTGTTTTTCTATAAGTTTTGTGTCTAGTAATACTTTTTTCTTTTCGAGTATCAAGATTTATTGGGATTTGTTTTTAAGGGCAGGGTCCCCAAGTCCTACCTTGTTATTTAACCCATAACTGGAGGGAAAGGAAGGATTAATACCTTTCCCAAGGGTACCAGTGCTTAAGTGAATGCAGGGTATTCAACTGGAATTCGAACTCAGCTCACTGATTTCTCTTTCCGAGCCGATATCCACTGCACCACAACGCATGTCTGTCACTAAACAAACCCGTTGTAAAGTACAATAATGAAAAATAGAATTATATGTACAATGTATGTCGTATTGTGGAATAAAAATATATACATAGTGAAATGTAGATAAACTACTTTATTACCAGAGTGGTACACCCAAGATGTATATACAATATTTACAGTCTCTCGCAGTAGTAGGCGTTACTTCACAAAGTCCGTGATAATGACAACAACTCTTCATGCTAAACTCACATTGTTTTTTATACATTCAGGCAACTGGATGTAACATAGTACGAGCCATGGCACAACATAAACTTTACAAAAAGGCAATGCTTTTTAATTAAGCAAATAAGAAAAACAATATAAGCAAAATTTTCAAATATATAAACAAAATAAAGTAAACCATAAACAAATTTCCAAATATACACAAATAAATGTATTAATAATAATAATCAATAACAAACAATTAACTAATCAATAATAAATAATAAATAAAAAAATTAACAAATAATTGCATTCAGATCCACAACAGTTTTTAGTCTAGAATAATTTCAATAATTTGAAACATAATACATCACTGACTGTTATGTCTTGAGTAAGAATAAATAACTCAACAACAGGAATAGGTTAATTGTTGTATTCCGTGAAAATAGTATTTACGAAGGTTATTAGTATCCAATACAAGAATAAAGGTTAATCGTCCCAACCATTATAAGACGTAGTATGAGCAATGGGTACTTCCGGGTCGTCACCGGAAGTCTACAACTGACTTGTCGATCGGCTGCTCGGCACACTCTACTACATAGATGCCACCATTACTTTACATAGTAATGGAATAGTCCATTTTAGCCGAATAGGCGCGGGCGTCCCAACATTGACCAACGTAGGTTTTCCTTTCATTTAGAGTGACTACACCAATCTACTTGTGTGCCAAATCACTTGCTATTAACTAATATCGAACAGTATCAAATATGGCAGCCTGGGAAGTTGCCTGGAATGTTACAAATTAACCCAAACCCTTCTGCTTGAAATTTGGATTCCGTCGTTGGATGTGCGAGCATAAAGATACAAGTCATTGTGACCAAGATTTAGTGTATATTGGCTTTGTTAAAAAAAAATCGATCACAACAGATTATGCTCACTCAATCTGACTCTCTCTTTCTCCTTTAGAAATTGTAATTTATGTCCACTCAGTATTGTTGTTGTATAAACCCCAGGTGGGCTGTTTAGGCTCAGCTAGCAAACGTATTAGATATTTGTTCACCTTGCTAGCAGATGGTTGTCTTCAGAAATGATTAATAGTAATTATTTATACATATATATATATATATATATATATATATATATATATATATATATATATATGCAACTTCAATATTATTTAGCATGCAAATGAGGTTCATCTGTAAATGTATGTGTACTTAATAGATACTTCAAATGGACAGACAGAAAAACAGACAAATGTATGTATAAACAGACTGAACAAGATAAAGAGAGAAAGAGTGAGATATAAAAACATATATATATATAGTAATATTAATTATAATAATAATACCAATAGCAACAGAACTAATTCTGTCAAAACTAGCAATAATTAAACTACAAATGAGATCATCTTGAAACCCACCGGGAACGAACCCGGAGGGAAAAGAAGGGGAAGAAAAAAAGAAACAAACAAAATACATGAACAAAAAGTCAAGCATTCGTGAGAAAGAAAAAATCCCCAAGATGAAAACCTTAACAATAAAGAGCTCAATATGAAAGCAGAGCACACAAAGCACTCAAAGCGAAAGTAGAGCAAACAAAATCTATTTTATATATATATATATATATATATATATATATATATAAATGTTTTTACATCTGCCTCCCACTACCAAGGAGAAATTACTACTAAATTCTTTCCCCTAGGCTAACCCAAATAAAACCAATACATCTCAACCCCTTCCTTTACCTAAACTAACTTCTGGGCATAGAATTTTTCCTCATTCCCAGTTTATAAGGGGTCGAAGAATGCATGCCTTAAAATGACATGTTGAAAATGGCTATTTCCTCACTAAGTTTTATCTGAATTTACAGATAAATAAAGATATATATATATATATATAAATATATTATTGGAAGGACAAAAATATATAACAGCAGGAGACAAGGTAAATTTCATACTTACAGGCATAAAATGATGAAGAATAAAAAATAAAAAACAAGAGAACGACTGACCAGTTTTAACCCCGTTTTTCATCAGGGTCAACTGGGATAGTTATTTTTAATTCTTTAATATTTTAATATATTAAAACTGAAGATGACCATGAAAAGAGTCCAAAAAAAAGAAAGTGATGGAGATGAAGGGGCAGGCACTAGATGGTAATGATGTGGAGTCCTGACAGACATTCTTTCTGTTTATGAAGAGATGGGAGTCCTAAGTTTAATGTATAGAGACTTCAACGCCTGTAAATATTTTGTTTTTCATCATTTATGCACCTGTAAATATGAAATTTACCTTGTTTTGTGCTGTTATATAATATTTATTAGCTATTTTGTTTCAACACTTCTTGTGTCTTGTCAAGTGATCTTGTCATTTGACAAGAGATAAAAAGTATTGAAACAAAATAGCTACTTTTTAGTTATGTTATAACATACTTACGTTATAAATTTTATTTGCTCTATTTTGTATTGAGCGCTCTTTTAAGAATAGTGTTTTTTAGATATTGGAATTCTATTCCATCTATAACAACCATATACTTAGATAGATAGATAGACTACAAGGCAATGAAGTGAGATAGATAGATAGATAGATAGATAGATAGATAGATAGATAGATAGATATGAACAGACTGAGATAGATAGATAGATAGATAGATAGATAGATAGATAGATAGATAGATAGAACAGACTGAGATAGATAGATAGATAGATAGATAGATAGATATGAACAGACTCAGATAGATAGATAGATAGATAGATAGATAGATAGGTATGAACAGAATTAGATAGATAGATAGATAGATAGATAGATAGATAGATAGATAGATAGATAGATATGAACAGACTCAGATAGATAGATAGATAGATATGAACAGACTCAGATAGATAGATAATGAACAGACTCAAATAGATAGATAGATAGATAGATAGATAGATAGATAGATAGATAGATAATGAACAGACTCAAATAGATAGATAGATAATGAACAGACTCAAATAGATAGATAGATAGATAGATAGATAGATAGATAGATAGATAATGAACAGACTCAAATAGATAGATAGATAGATAATGAACAGACTCAAATAGATAGACAGATAGATAGATAATGAACTGACTGAGATAGATAGATAGATAGATAGATAGATAGATAGATAATGAACAGACTCAAATAGATAGATAGATAGATAATGAACAGACTCAAATAGATAGATAGATAGATAGATAGATAGATAGATAGATAGATAGATAGATAATGAACAGACTCAAATAGATAGATAGATAGATAGAGAGATAGATAGATAGATAATGAACAGACTCAAATAGATAGATAGATAGATAGAGAGATAGATCTGAAAAGACTGGCATAGATAGATTTAAACAGACATAGATAGATAAATAGATATTATGTACACACTTAGTCGTGTTTGTACTATATTTATACATATGTGAGACTATACATTCAGAAATACATGTCTATGTATTTATTATGGTCCTGGGTATGACGGTAAACTGCAACCGGCAACAAGATCTCTGATTGGGAGGTTGTGAAGAACATGGAACCACTTCTTAATTGCTGTTGTTCCCAGGTCCATTCTGACCCGGATTGTTAGCACCTGTTGGGGGTCCAGCTATGAGCAAATAGTTAACCCCCCAAACTGGGGTCAAAATGCTATGAAAGTACAAAAATAGACTTTTATAGAAAAATATACATTTTTGAAAGAAAAATATTACCAATAATACATTTTTGAAGGAAAAAAACATTCTTCTCAGCAAAACATTTTTTAATACAAAATTAGAAAAAATTTTCAGTTTTCTAAAATAAAAAATAGTAAAAACAAAAAATTTTCATCAAAATCTGACTAAATCAACCTTTCCACTATAATCGAACATTATAAAATAAAGATACCTTAAAACCCCACCTTTTTGGCATTAAATAACCCACAGAGGTTGATGTGCCATTAAACAAAACTGAAACAAACAAACAAAACTATGTATTTATTAATGCGTTTTTATACATATATATTCATGAATGTGTATAAGCAGAGACTTGAGGCAACAGAAATATGGTTCTACAGAAGGATACTAAGAATATTCTTGACTGAACATGTAAACAATGATAAAATTTTAGAGGAAATAGAAACAAAAAGGACAGTTACACAGGACACCTATGATCAACCAAGTGCTGATTGGTCATGTGATGTGGAAAAAAAGAATTCACAAACCTTAATATAGACTTATATATATATATATATATATATACATGAAGAGAATGAACAGGTTTAGAATCCAGAGTTCTCTGGCATTTACTTTTAAAAATGTGCTTAAACATAATTTCTGTGTTGCAATGTAAATTAAATTAATTTTAAATAAAATAGCAAATTAAATTATATATATATATATATAGAGAGAGAGAGAGAGAGCCTTTGATAATGGCTCATGTAAGCTGAAAGCTCAGACCTGATAAAAAAATCAACAATTATTGCGATTTCTTGTTGTCTTTTCATGACAACACTATCAAGTTAATCAGATCATATGAAAGGATCTTACACAAAATAAATAGACAGAACTTGTCTATATTATTCAATGAAACCTGTATTAATGAAAAAATGCTGCCAAAATACACACAATATATATATATATATATGTGTGTGTGTGTGTGTGTGTGTGTGTGTGTGCGTGAAAAGTGTATGTATATAATTATAAATATAAATATCAATATATATATATATATATATATATATATATATATATATATATATATATATATATATATATATATATAAGTAATTTGTTATATATGCCGAGCCCCGCACGGTTTGTATATATATGTTTATGCAAGCCCCAGTGGGCGAACGCGTGTGTGTGTGTGTCTTTGCGCATGTCAATGGGTGTACAGGTGTATATATATATATATATGTCTGCATCTGTCATAACGACAGGTTTCCCCCACTTTCACAAAAATACACGAATATACGGAACCTTACATATAACCAATTTTTAAAAAAATTAATCAGTTTGTCTGACGATCGCAAGAGCATGAAACCGAGAGTTACAAACTCACACCTATCTATATGAATATATATATATATTCTTGTTTTTCTTTAATTTGAAGTGGAAGAGTAGGAAGGTAAATTCCAAGAACCTGATCCTAATCAATATTAAAAATTTTTAACATTAAAAAGTGATGCAGGCAGAGAGCTCTTTTTGAGTTGAAAGTTTTAATGTTGGATGATATTTGAATTTTGAAAAATTTCTCTAATGAATATATATATAGTTACATGAATTAATAAATATACATATGGGTACATATATAGTATTATTATTCAGGTCTTAATGAACCAGTGCTCAATGTAATATGAACAGAGCTATTACGTATATACATATATATATATATATAGTTGTGCCATCAATGTTGGATAATATGTATATTTATTAATATATATATATTGTTCATTCAGAAATGAATTTCAATACTCTCGGCTACTGGTATGTGTTTACATTGTATATAACATGCTGAAGTCCACCACCTTCTACTAAGTGCCGATGTCAATTCAGTCAGGTTTCAATCCTGGCTAGAAGCAATTGGATGTCTAACCGTACTGATGAGTTGTGATACAGTGAAACAGATCTGTCTGTGGATGACTATATATATATATATGTATATATATAGTAGTCGTGAGAACATATGGAATGTTATTTCACAATTCATAGCATTCACTTTTTGACAATGCTCAATACACAGTAGAGCTGTAGTTGTAATAATATTCTTATTATTGGTGTTTAAAATAAACTTCTTTTTTTTTGGCTACACAAGAACTGTCATGTTTTGGTGTATTCAGCATCTCTTCAAGCGATACTGATGAGGTACTGAATATAGGACTGAAACCCAACAGCTCTTGTATAGTGAAAAGAAATTTGATATAGGCCATCTGTGTTGAGTTTGAACCCCTGTCAGAAAATGAATGGATGCATAACATTGTAATCCCCATTACTCTTTCTGAATTCTCTGCACTGTTTTCAGATTGACACCTAAACACTCTGAAATGTTTGTTTGTATTGAAGCTTCCATGGCAAATGCTGATCATACTGTGTCCAGTCGACAAATTCCAAAACAAGCCACGTACATGTGCAAAATTGAAATGTAAAATGGTGACAATTTACCCATCATATCCTTTGTGCAAGATATATATATTGGCATTAGTAAGAACTAATGGAATGACATTCCATGGTTCATTGCATTTACTTTTTAACAGTGCTTGATGCATAGTAAAGCAATATTTGTAGTAATACTTGTTTTAATAAAACATTTTTTCTTGCTACACAAGAGCTGTTCTTTCAATGTTATATTCTGTACCTCATCAGGTGATTTGTATATTACCTGATGAGGTGCTAAATATAGCACTGAAATAGAACAGCTTGTGTAGAAAATGTTTCTATTATTATAAAAGAAATATATATTCTTCATTTGTAAATGAGTTATTACATGACCTAGGTTTCTGCCATGGGGTGTCTTAAGGCAACTTGCAATAACTGATACACACACACACACACACACACACACACACACACACACACACTTTTAGGATGCTCGCATAACAGGGATTTTTTTTTTTTTTTTTTTTTTTTTTGCCATACAATTTTCAAAATCAGCCGTGGCTGTATGACCTTAATAGTTATTTTATGGTATGGTTACCTTTAGTCATCTGTTCTTTCATTCAGCAATTCATTTTTTCTTGCTACACAAGAGCTGTTCTTTCAATGCTATATTCTGCACCTCATCAGGTGATTTGTATATAAATATAACACTGAAACACGACAGCTCTTTTATCGTGAAAGAATGTTTTTATTATAAACTTCAATAATAAAACTATTACTACAAATATATATATGTGTGCCTGTGTGTGTGTAAATGCATTCTCAGTTTTATGCCTCACGTGTGAGAAAGACATCTCATTATATTCTGTTTCCTTCCATCATAATGTTATTTTATTCATTGCAAAAAGAGTATCACTGGTAAAATCATTGCATAAGTGATTTTCAAGTGGCATATATCTACATGAACTTACATGAACTAGTCATAAACAGATTCAATCTTCTGGATAATTTTCTTCTGCTTCCAGTAAAATATATACAAAGAAACTAATTATGTTAGTTATTTGTTATTTTAAAGAAATATTGCAAGAGAACCATTTTGATTTTATTTCTAAAGAGATGCTAAACAAGTTGAAATTGGAAGGGCAAGAAAGAAAAACAGTTCTTTTTCTTTAATCAAAGATAATTTATATTTGCAGCCAGTCCTTAAAAATAGGAAAATAAATGTTAATATTAACATTGTCATTTTTGGTAATTTTTTATTTTATATAAATGGATATATATATATATATATATATATATATATATATACACACACAGAGCGTAAAAGAGAGAGTGATATGTATATATGACTGTCTTTATAGCTTTAGCATTTTGCCTGAAATATTTATATTTTTCAAATGTTGGAATTTCCAATTTTGTTTGAAATCATTGACTATTTGTAACTTTTAACCAATACTGAGAATTTTTATCAGGAATTCAGAAATAAAGTGTTATTGCTCTTAAACATTGTTTTATTTGGAACAGTTTAACAATCCCTATTGATTTTATCAAAAGATTTCACCTGTTACACACTCTGACCTTCATCAATTGTCTATTTCTATACATTCTACTAGATTGGCATTAATGCCCCCCACTTTTACCATAGTTAAATGTAAACCACCCTTTTCTACTTTAACAGTTTGTTCTTTTTTTGCAGATCTTTTCTATGGCACTTTCTTCCATTTACTTGCTTCCATGGTAGCTACACTTTCCAAAAGTTTAAATGCTATGTCAAATGTAATCTTCTATCTCTTTGATTCTCATCCATCTTTTATCCTTTCTTCAACAACCTCTGAACCCTGTTTCTTTTTTTTTTTTTCACTGTAATGCTCTGTGAACTCAGTGGTGATCCTGCCTTGCTTGGGGTGAAATCATTAGAAAAAAGTATTCATTTGTAGGTACTTACAAAATCCAAAGAAGGATCTGCAAAGAAATCAATCTTAACCTGGCATCTCGACTTCGCTAATGTGATGTGGCTTCCCCCTGTCCTTTCTACAAATATTTTCATGGCAACTGCTCTGACCAGCTTTTTGCTCACTATGATGAAATCTCCTTCCAAATCAAGAAGGCCAATAACACATTTCAAAAACTGAATGGACGTCTATGGTCACAGTAGGGACTTTTACCTGAGATGAAGTTGAATGTTTACAATACCTTAGTTTTGTTTTCATTGTTGTATCCATTTTAGTTGCAGTTATTTGCTAGAGACACAAGAAATGGCAGTAGGATTTTTCCATTTTAACAATGTCTCCAATGTATATTCACTTATCTATAAGTCTACCATTCACCCATGCTTAGATTATTGCTGCCACATATGGTCCGCTGCCCTTACTATTTACCTTGAGCTCGTGGACCCGGTTAAGAGTCCAGCAAGAAAATAATGCAACAAAAACAAAAATAGGAAATAATGAATATATATTAACACAGCAAAATACAATACGTGGAACTCTGTTAGTAGAACGAATAAATATGGGTTAGGAAGTGATACTATAATTGGGACTTGCAATCGTCATACAGTAGCAGTCTTGGCTATCTCTGCCTATCACTCTCCACTGATCTGCTTATGCTGATCTCCAGCAGATCTCTCACTCTCTAAGCTCTGAGTTCTTGATCTGCTCTCTTCTTGTGAGGGGAAGTATATGCAGTTGTAGGAAGAGTTCAAACTGTTGTAATGAGTGATTCTACCATGACATTCCCACTACTGTAAGGCTATCTGTATATGCCTTTTCAATAAATATATTTATGGTAATTTGCTATGGTACCTAGATTTTTTTAATTAAACAAAGTACTAGGCTAGTGTAGAGATATCAATGATTTACAATTGAGCTGGCTAGGTATTCTATACTAACAGTTTCTTTTCTTCCCTTCTGGCCCCATGCTTTCCAGCAAAAATTTAAATGCAACGTGAATTGATGTCTACTGTCCTGATTACTCTTCTCAGTCATTATTAATTTTTCTGTTCCTAATTCTTCATCACCCTGTAATCCCATGGTGTTTTAGTGTCTTTACTGCCTTGCATAGAGTGATATCGATTAAAAAAAAAGAAAACCGATGTATATCAGGTATCCAGTGGTAAATGTACATGATCGCCTGCAAATGTAATTAGTCTATGAGTAAAGAGTCTCTGGTTCTTCAGTCATATGGTCAAGATGAAGGACAATAGGATTCTGAAACAGTTTCTGTACAGTGAAGTGGCTAAAGGTTAAAAACCAGCATGCAATTTATAAAATTTGATCAAGAGCACTCAGCAGAATGCCAACACCATGCAAAATGGCTGGCAACACTAACCCTAACCCTAACCCTAGATCCTTCATCCTGAAAAAAACAATGCACAGTAGCAAGAGTGACTTTGAACATAATCATGTCATGTGTGAAAATTTCAAGAGATATGTTTGTAAGGTTTTGGATGTAAACTTTTCCTGAGTAATGAATAGGGTAACATTTAAGCTGTGCTGGCTGAAAGAAACATTAATGATACCAGGTACATTCATTATTCATTATGTGGTATTTATTTAGCAATAACTACAAAAGACGCCTAATATCAAATCCACACAAGACAATGTAAGAGCCTTCTTCTTCTTCTTCTTCTTCTTCTTCTTCTTTCAGAATGTAGGTGATCATGGCCTTCCACATCTCCCTATCCCTGGTGGCTATTACCATGATTTTTCCAGTAACACCCATTCTGTCATCCACCTACTCTGGCACTTCAAATATGTTATCCACTGCTTCCCTCTGTCTCTTTTCCTCTCTATCTGACCTGTTAGTATCCGGTTCTCCAAGCCCTCCTTCTTCACTGCATGTCCCAGCAACTTTAGTTGTTTCTTCCTGATGCTCACTATAAATTCCCTGTTTGTTTCCATCCTTTCCAAAACCTCATCATTGCTCACATGCTCAGTCCATGATATCTGCAGCATCCTTCTGTAGAACCACATTTCAGTTGCTTCAAGTTTTTCCTTCATCTTTGATGATATTGTCCAGCATTCACTGACATATTGAAGAACTGACATCATATTACAATCCAGTACTCTTTTCTTTGTTTCTAGTGAAAGTTTCCTGTTTCTCAATACTTTACTCAGCTTCTGGGGCGCGTCCTTCGCCATGCCAATTTGCCTTTGGATCTTCTGTTAGAACACTTTCCAGGTATTTAATTTTTTTTACCTGCTTGATTTTAGTATACCCCACCTGTATTTGGCATTTTGGGCTGCTCTTTTTGCTGATGACCATGCATTCGGTTTTCTTGCAGTTTATTTGTAGTTCGTTCTTGTCACTCTCTTCAGCTACCTTCTGTAGGAGGTCTTGTAGTTTCCTTTCCATGCCTTCAATCAGCACTGTATCACCTGCATATCTTATGTTGTTCAAATTGTGGCCTCCGATTACAAATCCTGACATAAAATCTAGGGTCGTCAGAGTGGATCCGGTGAAAAGACACATCTTTGGCTTACGCTCCTTTCTATCTTTGTATATCTGCTGAATTTGTTGCCTGTCCGTATGCAGGTTTGCTGCCAGTAGAAACTCCTTATTACTCTTATGTCTTTCCCACTTATGTTGAGGCGTCTGAGCATCTCCATCAATTCTTTGTGGCATATTTTCTTGAATGCTTTTGCCTAATCGATAAAACATAGGTACAAGTCCTTTAGTAGGACTAAAATGCACATCGTGAATGCATCAAGCGATGACCTTGCTCAAAGTTGAGTTAAAGCAATTATGTGTAATACTAACCAATAAAATGTTAATGAACCATTACAATGTCTGGCTGAAAAAACCAATATAAATTATAATGGTGAATGCTTGAGTAGAATAAGTCTCCATTTTTGAAAACACCGATAACAAAGAAATGGTGGGTCATTAAATCTCCATAATTCTTTCCTCAGAATTGAATTCAGAGTTTTCCTTCTCTTAGCCTTGCTGCCACCCAAGGCTAGAGAGCCCATTTTTCCCTGTTATTTAAAAAATACCTGAAGGAAGATAAATTAATGCCTTCTTTCAGTGATTGAAACAAAACATACTGGAATTTGAACTCAATTTGACAATTCCAATTTCTATGCTCAGAACATTATACTACCCACATATCAACACACACACACACACACATATATATATATATATATAAATAAAATAAAGAAAAGAGGAAAACAATATTTTAAATGGCCCACGCATTTCATCCTGTGACAGACTTTATCAAAGCAAAAAGACAAAATGAGCTTTATTCTAAATAACATATCTATAAATAAAACTGTGTTGGCAACCACAAAGACGCTCAAAAATCATTTCAAAAGTTTAACAGAATATTTTAGTTTTTAGAATTTCTTCATGTGTAGTGCAAAGTCACGAGATATTAAAATGAAGGGAATTCGACCATTTTCTATGAAACTTTTTATTATATATGTTAGTCTGTTTTAGAATTCCTTCATGTGTAGTGCAAAGTCACGAGATGTTAAAATGAAGGGAATTCAACCGTTTTCTTTGAACTTTTTATTATGTATGTTAGTCTGTTTTAGTATAATTTCCATAAGTAAAGGTGAGATTGGGAAAAAGCCTGGGCGCAAATTGATGTTTAGGTAGTACTGGATGGCAGCTCTTTTCTTCTGAATAAATTGTTTACTCTTTTTATGAGTGTGGCATTTTTTAAATCAAAATTGTGGTTGAATTTATTTCTGTGAATCACAAATGCATCTGTAAGATTATTATTAGTGATGTCTCTTTTGTGTTTATATATACGTTTTTTTAGATTTCTACTTGTTTCTCCGATGTACATGGAGGAACAATCCCGGCAATTTATTCTGTATATACCTGCTTGTTCATCATTTTGATTTAGGTTATTTTTTAGATCTGATAATGTCCATAATAGTTTTCGAGGTAGTTGTTACTGTGCATGTGTTTTTTATATGAGATAGATTGTTTTGGATATTAGATGCATATATTAGATATTAGATATATATATATATATATATATATATATATATATATATATATAAATCTGTTTGATGGTACAAAACTTGTAAATAGCTTTAAAAATCATAAACGAAAACATCTCTCAAGGGATCCCTTTTCACCAACAAGAGAGAACCGTTGGTAGTTGTCAAAGAAAAACAAAAAAATATTCACATGAGCAAAAATAGTGGGGGGAACAGAGGCACATAAACAATTAGCGAGGTGGATAAAATTGAGGGGAGATGATTCAATATATACAATTAGATAAAATATGTACAAAAATAAAATAGATAGGTGAAAAAGTGGGGTGAGGGTTAAAAAATATCCCCAAACAAGTCCAACGACTTAATGAACTCTTTCTATCGACAGAGAGAGGGTTTGCACCTTGTGTAGCACCCTGAACCAATCACCTTTATAGGTCTTGGTGCAAGCTGGATTATCCAACAGGTGCTGGTCGATGACCAATTCCATGGAAGTGGGGCGAAGGTGACTTATTTTTTCCAGTCTAATTTGTGAAGGGATTTGTTGGTTGATATGAGTCTGCAAATGTAAGGTGGTTTGCCCCACACAGCCAGCAGTGCACTGGCAATTGAATTCATAAACTATATTACTCAATCTGATGCAGAGCAAACTATCCTTCAAAGCTGAGGGAAATGCAGATCTAACGCCAAAAATCAAGTGCAACACAACAGATGGAAAACAATTAGACGCAGACCTAGTAATTCATCTACCCAACCTCGGACTGACCTCTTCGATCCAAGGGATTTTTAAATAGACCAGACACTTAGAAGGGCTAAAGATGGTAGGTGAATTAAATTTTTCTACTTCCTTGTAAATGATATAATTAACCAAGTTCTCCAGGTACCCATTGCAAACAAATATCTCCTTGATATTTAGCTCGTGTTGAAGTCTACTCAGGGAACAAATTTTGAGATTTCTATACATTAAAGTCTGAATAAGACCTGTCTTCCTGAATCTAGGCACAAAAGAGTGCCAATTCATATAAAGACCGGTAAAGGTCGGCTTATGATAAATAGACGTAAGAAAACCATGACCACTGCATTCAATTAAAACGTCCAGGAAAGGCAAGCAACCCTCGTTCTCATTCTCCATAGTAAATATTAAAGATTTATGGAGGGAATTAAGCTTGCTGAAAAAAATCTTTCACTTTGCTTTCAGAAGGGAAAGCTGTGAGAGTGTCGTCAACGTATCTAAAAGAAGTCGAAGGCTTAGATGTGCTATCATCTCGTACCAACTCATAAAACCCCAGCAGACTGCCCACCGATCTGACTATACATTATGTTGTCAAAACTGAACTCGACAGAATTGGTACAGATCAACATGAGTTCAACAAATATGTCCCTGGGGAAGGGAGTCGGGGGGGGGGGGGGTTAAGTTACTACCGTAAAGCGAATCGGCACATATACCAATAGTCTCCACCAATGGTAAATACATTGGTAAATAAACTAGAGACGTCCAATGAACACATAAAGTCATTCTCAGGGCCAGATCGCAACTTGCGTAAATACTCAACAAGCTTGAACGAATCAGGGATGCAATATTTGGTGTGAACTAGTTGAATAATAGATAAAAACCAGTGGGCCATGGAGTGTTGAGCAGACCCCACTTTTTCACCTATCTATTTTATTTTTGTAAATATTTTATCTAATTATTTATATTTAATCATCTCCCCTCAATTTTATCCCCCTTGTTAATTGTTTATGCGCCTCTGTTCCCCCAACTTTTTTGCTCATGTGAATATTTTTTTGTTTTTCTTTGACAACTACCAACGGTTCTCTCTTGTTGGTGAAAAGGGATCCCTTGAGAGATGTTTTCATTTGTGATTTTTAAAGCTATTTACAAGTTTTGTACCATCAAACAGATATATATATATATATAATATCTAATATATGCATCTAATATCCAAAACAATCTATCTTATATAAAAAACACACGGTAACAACTACCTCGAAAACTATTAAGTTCTCTCCTGATGTGTTGTTGGCGAAAGAGATCCATTGAGAGATCTTTCCATTTGTGATGTTTAAAGCAATAAATATATATATATATATATATATGAATGCCCTCTCAAAATATTTCTGGCAGTTAAAAAACAGCAACAAAAATGCAATTCTTATCCAATCTCCTTTGACCCAGAGGCACAAAACTTATATCCTCTGGCCTAAAAATATTCTACCTATAAATTTTAATTACTTTAAATTTAAGAGATTAATTTTCTGTTTCATGTTTAAGTGTTACTCATAATTAAATTAAATTATACAATTAAAAAGCATTACAATAATGATATAGGCACTAAAAAGTCTGCCTTCTTCTACCGAATGCTCATAGCCCAGAGGTAGAATTGCCGATTGATGCCAATTCAGTCGGGTTTCAATCCTGATTTAAAAAGCAATCAGTGTCTAATCATACTGATGAGCTGTGATACAGCAAAACAGATCTATCTGTGGATGACTATCAGTCTTGTATGTGGATGACTAATATATTATGCTCTCATTACGATTGAGCTCTCTGAAGAAGAAAATTTTAAAAACTGTTTCCACTTCTGCTATGTGCGTGACTCTTCAGAAATGAATTGAGTTCTCTCGGTGACTGGCGTGTGTATACACAGCTTATACACAACATGTTAAAATTTCCCTTCTCTGATTCCATGCGTCGATGGCTTAGGGAGTAGCAACTCCGACTGACACCAAATCGGTTGAGCTTCGATCCCGACCAGAAGCAAATGGATGTGTCTAGCCACACTGATGAGCTGTGATACAGCGAAACAGTCTTGTATAATATATATATATATATATATATATATATAAAACTTTTCGTATGACGTGTTTTTTATTTAAAACTTCATCAGACTAAAGTAATATTTACATTGATGCAATTACACATGCACATGAAGGAGTGAGACACTCAGAATTTTCAAGTTAAATCTTAAATGTTTTTAAATTTCACATGTCTAAATGTATGTTTTGGGTATATAGTCTAACTAATTTTATGTGGTTTCTTTTGCTTTTTGTTGATGTTTTCATCTATTTTGTGATTAAATATACCATATTTTGATAACAGAAGATCTGGCAAGAAAGGGGAAATGTACTCAAAACCTGGATATAAATTAATTGCAGATGATTTAGCAATTAAAGCACTTTCTATACATTTAAATCTTAGTAAATTGCTTTCACTTTTAATTAGAGTAGCATATTTTTAAGTCAAAATTGTGGTCAATTTCATTTTTCTTCTTCTTTATGGGCCATGTTGTTTCAGGACATAGATGATCATGGAACTTGACTTATCTCTTGTCACTCTTAACAGTTTTTGTCCTGGTATCTCTCCCAAACCGCACTCCACCATCCACTTTCTCAAGCCAGTAGAAATCAACTAAGTTACCTTCTAACATGGCTGCCTTCTTCTTGTCCCCTTTTTGTCTACCTCATTTATAGGAGAGTATCTAATGCAGCAGGTGGATTAGTCCACTTTACTATAATGGACCTTATTTGCATGAGTGAGTTCTATTCACTCATATGTATATATATATATATATATATATATATATATATATATTCATTAGATTACTCAATAGGTTTGTCTTGTCATTTGGACTGACTAAACCAATCTACTTGTGTGTAAAATTACTTGCTATTAACCAACATCAAACAAAGCCCATCAATGTATCCCCATCTTTCTTTTCCTCATTCTGCCCTGTGAGTATTAGATTCTCCAAGCTTTCCTTTATTATCATGTGTCCTAAAAGTCTCAGCTGTCTTTTCATGATCCTAAGTATAAGTTTCATTTTCATTTCCATTCTCCCCAAAACCTTACTGTTACTCACATGTTCAGTCCATAGTATCCTCAGCATCCTTCTGTAGAACCATGTTTCTGTTGTTTCAAGTCTCTCCTTCATCTTTGAGAAGATTGTCCAGTATTTTGCTGCTATTATAGAAATATAGGTATTACATAACAGTCAAGTACTCTTTTCTTTGTTTCCAATGAAATCTTCCTGTCTCTCAATTTGGAATTCATGCCTTTGCCATGCCGATATGCCTTCGGATCTCAATGTCACACTTTCTGTCCTCTGTTAGAACACTTTCCAGGTATTTAAATCTCTGTACCTGATTGATTTCAGTATCCCCGATTTGTAGCTGGTAGTTGATATTTTGGTCTCCTCTTTTTACTGATGGCCATGCATTCAGTTTTCTTGTAGTTTATGTTTTGCTTTCTTTAGCTACCTTCTGTAAGCGGTCTTGTAGTTTCCTTTTTGTGTCTGCTATTGGCACTGTATCATCTGCATATCTTATATTGTTCAGATTGTGACTGCTAGTGATGAATCCTGGCAGGATTTCTAGTTCTCTCAGAATTGCCTTGCTGCATAGGTTGAATAGATCTGGTGAGAAGACACATCCTTGTCTTACACCCCTTTCTATCCTTGTATATCTGCTGAATTCATTTTCTGTTCATAGGCAGTCAGTTCACTGCTAGCACAGGTTCTTGTTTATTCTTATGTCTTTCCTGAATATGTCTAGGTTGCCGAGCATCTCTATCAAGTCTTTGGGGTTTACTTTATCAAACACTTATGCATAGTTTATGAAACTCAGGTACACATCCTTCTGTATTTGTATAGCCCTTTCTGACCATAAAAATTGCATTCTTTGTTCCAGTGTCCTTGATGAAACTGCACTGTTCTTTTTTAATGTCTGGCTAGATTATACTGTGCATTCTAATTCATCAGAATCTGGATGATGAGTTAATGTGAATCATTAAACTGATTTTTTAGTGGAGTTCACATTCCTTTGTGCCTGGTTTCTTAGGCAATGCTATGAAAAATCCATTTGCTTAGTTCTTTTGTAGATGCCAGTATGAAACAAGAACAGATGACAGTGCGACAGGGGACCAGTAGATCAATCTGGCAAGAATCTTAACAAATTAAAAGACGCAATAGAGTCAAAATAAAAGACCTTCTTCTTCTATGTGTGCTGTCCCTTCAGGACATAGGCGATGATGGCTTTCCACATTTCCTTTATTATTCCTGTAATTTTGTCTATGCTGAATTTCTCTAATGCTGTTAGCATCTCGTTTACAATCCCGTCTGGTCCTGCTGCTTTGTTTATATTTAATTTGGCCAGCATATCTTCCATTTTGTTTTTTTTGCATTTCTGGTCTATTGGTATTTCTGCGTATAGTTGGTTGCCCTCTTTTGTTGTGGAAGAGATCTCCTGTATATTCTTCCCATCACTGAAGTATTTTCTCTTTCTCTAATATGAGTGTTTCATCCTTGGATTTTATACCTCCTGTTGAGAAGCAGGTTTTTTGTCCTGTTAGTTCTCTCATTGTTTTATGCATGTCTCCTTTATTAGTCATATATAGTCTCTCTATTTCTGCACATTTGTCATTGAGCCATTCCTATTTAGCATGTACGCATTTGCTTCTTATTTCCTTGTGTAGTTTCCTGTATTCTGCTCCATGTTTTGGTATTGTTTTCTTTCTCTTTTGCATCATGTTTAGAATCTCATTTGTGATCCACTCATTGTCAAAATGTGGCCTCCCTCTCTCTCTTCTATAAATACTTTCATGGCTTCTGCTTGGATGAGCTTAAGTTACTGATGCCTCCTCAACAGGTGTTTACTCATGCAACCAGACTGGCAACTGGGTCCCACCCATTCACAGTTAGGTTAGCCAAATGCAGACGACAATTCTACTCCTGCAGCTTCTTCTCTCGCACTTCCCGCCTGTGGAACTCGCTCCCGTATTCTTGCTTCCCTGACGGCTACAACCTCCAGAAATTTAAATGCAAAGTCAGTACTCATCTACTAACCACTGAACTCTAGCTCTCTAGCTCTCTCCCCTCCCCTGTATAACCTTCCCTTTCTCTCCACCTATGTATCTATCATCGCACCTGCTTTCTCAGCTTTCTATTGCTCCTTTCTAACTAGTTTGTACTCCTCACTCTTTTCTAATTAATCTTTTTACATTTATGTAGCCCCCTGCACATCAGTGGCATTTCTGCCTTGCTCGGGGTGAAATGATTAAAACAAAACAAAAAAAAAACTCATTTTTCTTTTTATGTCTGTTTTCCTTTGGGATGATGTCATTTGCTGATTGGATTAATGCTTCTTTTAGTGTGTCTCATTTTAGTTACTATTTCAAATTTGTCACTTGTATTTCTTTTTCACACTGTCCTTATATTTTTCCTGCAGGTTGATTTTGTTCATAAGACTGTTGTATTGCAGTCTGGGTGCTATACTAGGCTTCTTCATTATCCAAAGTGTGATCCTTAGTTTACATATAAAAGATAAGCTTTGCAGTAAACAATTGCATTCATGAATTTCTTGTTGATAGTTATGTAGTTGATTTATTTTTTTGTGTCTCTTCTTGGGCTTCTCCATGCCCATAATCATCCTGGATGTTCTTGAAACCAGGTGTTGGTTCTTACCTGGTCATTTGCTCTGCATCATTGGACCCATTTTTTTCCACAGTCATTGCAGTTTCCTAGTCCAAAGTTGCCAACTGTTACACCTTCCCTCGCTTTACCAACTTTTGACATTTAGGTCTTCCTTGATAATTTTAATTCTACTGGATTGCTAACATCCCACCTCACTCACAAGACCATGGAGTTGGGTAGTCATTTTGGTCACTGACAGTCCACGAGTGAATTTGTTGTAACAGCACATATCCGTAATGAAAAAATTGTATTATTTTTCATGATGAGCAATTGAGTCTGTTGTTTTGTAGAAGATCACTTTTATTTAAATTCCTTAAGGCTTCTTATATGTATTCTTTGTGGCAATTTTGTTCTTGATATATAAAACTTTATATACCATCTTTCAATATATATATATATATATTGCTATCAGGAACTTATCTAAAAAAAATTACCAATATCTATAAAGTTGATAAAGATGAGAAAGACTGTGTCTAAAATTAACCAGGATGTGGCTGAATTTTTAAGTAAATTTAATATTGAAGATAGAATGGGTAAAATCCACCTGAAAAATGCAAACTTACTTTTCAAAGAACATGAATCCAGCTTGAATAATAAACTACAAACTAAATTGAGTAACCCCTTTAAAACTGAGCTTGGACTTATCTCTAAAAATATAACTGACTCCATACAAAAATCTTCCTTTAACAATCTGTGGAAAGATTCTTCTGACACTATTAAATAGTTCAATAGCATTAAAAACAAAGATAAAATTACCTTCATTCAACTCATTATCATAGACTTCTACTCCTCCATGTCAAAAAATCTATAGTTGCATAATGTGAGTTTTGCAATTACTGATGAGGAATCAAAGGTTATATTAGCCTCTAGAATATCATTATTAACCAATAATAATTCCATGCTGATAAAAAAGTTACAGTGATAACTTTGATGTCCCTATGAGTGTATTTGATTTAGCTTAAATTGCAGGTTTAGTGCGAATTTACATTTTAAGCACCCTTAATAGGATAATTGACTCCAAACAGATTGGTCTATATAGAGATTCATGAATCTTTTTGTTATCCCTAATAGTAATGACCTACTTTCCTCTGAGATGCAAGAATTATCAGTGCTTTCAAATTACTTGAATTTAAAATAGAAATTTTGTTCAAACTTAAAATAGTCAACTTCTTACTTTCAATCTGTTGAATGAAACATTTAAACTCTCCTGTAATTATAGAGTCAATGACAAATGCTTAATTGAAGGTATATGCAAACCCCAAAAAGTTATATACTAAGCAACTATTTACCATAGTGAATACAAAAATGAGAAAAAAATTGACTTAGGAATTTCTGTTGAACCCTGGAAACTGTGACTATATAATCATAACTAGTCTTTCTCTAAACTCCACCTAGAATATCAAACTACTCTTTCTAAATATTTCTAAAGATTAAAAAGACAGAAATCTCTCCCCATAGATTAAATGAAAGATTACAGGTACATCTCAAATCCCCAATAGCTTCAGAAATAGATGTAAAAAATTAGAATTATAAAATTCAGAAAAACTAGCTAAT
This sequence comes from Ascarosepion bandense, assembly GCA_037127315.1. Classification (NCBI taxonomy): domain Eukaryota; kingdom Metazoa; phylum Mollusca; class Cephalopoda; order Sepiida; family Sepiidae; genus Ascarosepion; species Ascarosepion bandense. The sequence continues at coordinate 2,153,862 of JBBBDQ010001255.1, read as the reverse complement.
TATTAAAGCAAAGAAATGAAATCATTTTTAAATGCCACTATAGAATTAAATTTAAATTACCCATTGAATAGAATTTTAAATTTACCCCATTCTGTCATGCTTGCAGGCTCATTCCCTTTTTGTGTTGATGATTTGTTAGAAGTTTTTGTGTATTGAAGAAATTAAACTAGAAATTATCTATGTAATCGATATATATGCCAGTATATGTGTACAACTACTTTGCTTTATGCATGTAATTGAATGCATACTTTTTGTTGATCTGTATACTTGTGTATATATCTGTTGCTACAGGAAGTCAAATGATCCCACTATATTACAGTTGTGGATTCCCTTACCTCCTTGAGTAAATTATCCTTTGATAAGTTTTGCGTGTTGAAGAAATTGGGGTTGATTTCTTCTATGTATTTGATATATATGCCTGTATATGTGCATAACTACTTTGTATTATGCATGTAATTGAACGTGGGCACTTTTATGTGTATATGTGCACATTTATATATGTGTAATACTAACACACATTTGTATATATGTGTTAGTATTAATTTTGTGTGTACGCGTATATAACTGGTCTTCATAGGTGGTTATATGAATATGAGTGTGCATATATACATAAGGTATTTGTATATATATACAGATGGATGTATATATATGGGTATATATATGTAGATGGATGTGTATATATAGGTATATATATATATATATATATATATATATGTAGGTAGATGTGTGTATATATGTATTTATATGTATACATGTGTATGTGTATATCTGTATGTATGTATATATAAGTGTATACATATTTGTGTGCATGTGGGTGGGTGTTTACCCTACTCTATCATACTTGTAGATTCCCTTTCCTTTCTTTGTGTAAGCTATCCTTTGATAATTTTTGTGTATTGAATTTTCCTTGAAACCTCTAATGTTCTTGACATATATGCCTGTATATGTGTACAGCTACATTGTCTTATGTATGTAATTGAGTGTAGGTCCTTTCTGTGTATATATGTGAAGTTTGTTTGTATACTGGTGTATGTTAGTATTGATTATACACATATATGCCTGATCTTCATAGGTAGGTATGTGAATATGAGAGTATATATATATCTATAAGATATATATATTTTTTATACATATCTGATACAGGCACATACACTGGATTCGGGTGAAACAAAACGATCGTTCCTCTTTGCAGCTTGTATTGGCAATGAAATTTCCTAAATGTGTCTGCCGTTATTAACGTGCTCATGGAGGAAGAAAAAACATTATAGTTTGCTTGTCAACTTAACTATATAAACAAGGACTTGGCCCTCAGAAGCAAAAGGAACCCAATATGTAAAACTACAAATTATTCACCTGAAGAGAGTCAATCTTAGACTCGAAACACATGTAGCATCACAAATATCATTATGGACACTTAAAAAATCATAACATGTATAATATTTTTAAACAACAATAAATATACACTTTAAATAAAACGTTCACTGCCTCTCACACTTTTTATTCTATACCAATTTCTCTCGTTGGAACAGCCCTATTTCCTTTTCTAATATATCTATAAGATATTTGTATGTATATCTGGATGGATTTGTATATATATATATATATATATATATATATATATATTATGTATGTATATATTTGTATGTATGTATGTATATATATATATATGTGTGTGTGTGCATGTGTGTGTATACACATGTATGTATGTGTTTGTATTTGTATATATGTATATATGTGTATACATATTCGTGTGCATGGGTTTATGATCACTCATTCTGTCCAATGAACTTTTTCTTCCCTAACCTTACAAGATTAAATATTTCTATTCTAGGTCATATTTACTTGAATTCCACTTTTTTGGGAAATTTTTTTGAAGTTCTGAAAAATTCATAACAAATAAAATCATGAGTGAAATTAATTATAATTTATAACCACTTTAGATGATGCGTTAAGTTTTTCTTTATATAGATATATATATATAGTCATCCGCAGACAGATCTGTTTTGGTGTATCACAGCTCATCAGTCCGGTCAGACATTCGATTGCTTTTTAACCCAGGATTGAAACCTGACCAAATTGACATCAGTTGGCAATTCTACTTCTATATATATATATTTGTTGTGGAGTATTACCCATATAAGATAATGGACTCGTCATAGGACTATATGTAGCTGAGAGTTATTAACGCTCGGTATGTTGCTGAGACTCTGTAGAGACTCTAGTATCGTTCACTGACTGACTTATACAGTACAGTATTCTCTTTTGGCTTTTCTATGTCTATATCTTGTATTGTTGTTGTGTTTTGCCTAATATATGTCTAAACCTACATTGGCATTTGTCTTAATATTGATGGTCCTAATTTAGATCCACATCAATATGCAACTCTTCTGTAGTTTCCTTCTTTAAGAACTCAGGTGAACCATCTATCGGATCCTTCAACTGATACCACAATTTACTCCCGCCCCAATAATAATTCTATCAGGGTTGACAGTAAACGTTGCTGTTGCTATTGGAAAGAATCCCCCATCTGTGGTGGCCTGGAGCAAAAAATGGCTCATAAATTTTAATGCTTCTAAAATAAAGCTACTTTCCTTTAACAAACATAGAGAAACTTTTCTACCTTCTATCAGTATGTATGATGCTATTCTCCCAGAAATCAACACACTGTCCCTCCTCAAACTCACTCTCTCAGCCGACCTCAAGTGAAATGACTTTGTAGGTGTTTCGAGTGATCTCAAGGGACACTGACATTATGCCTCCATTTATTTTCCCAAAGAAGAATCTGCAATGTAATCGATCCTGATTTAGCAGCTCAACTTTAGTCACTTTCTCATCAATGTGATGTGGCTTCCCTCTGTCTTTTCTACAAATATGGTCACTATTCCAGGACAGGAAGTTTTTTTGTCATAAATTTTAATGCTTCTAAAATAAAGCTGCTTTTCTTTAACAAACATAGAGAAACTTCCCTACCTTCTATCAGTATGCATGATGCTATTCTCCCAGAAATCAATACACTGTACCTCCTCACACTCACTCTCTCAGCCGACCTCAAGTGAAATGACTTCATTGAATCGATAGCTACATCTCTGCTAGGAAGGTTGGGTCACTCTGTTTTGAGTGATCTCAAGGGACAGACACATTATGCCTCCATTTATTTTCCCAAAGGGCCTCAGACTCAAACTTGAATGGAACAAATACATCAAATCTATAGCTGACATCTCTGCTAGGAAGGTTGGGTCACTCTGTCAGGCCCTAAAGTTTTTCTCATCAGAATCCATTTTGCACATTTATAAATCTACCATTCTGTTACTGTGATACTGTTATCACATCTTGTTGGGTGCTCTTGTTATTCATCTCAGAGTTCTCGACAAAATCCAAAAAAGGATCTGCAATGTCATCGATCGCATTTGGCAGCTTGACATCAGTTACTTTCTCCCTTTTCTATATTTTCATGGTAACTGTTCTGATGGTCTGTGTAGACCCTATAAATTTAAGTACAGCATTAGATTGGCAGAAAAGTCTCCTCATTCTACAGTTGATTGGTTAAATGTAAATTCTATGCTAATAGTTTCTTCCCTCACATGTGAAATTCTTTTCCAGCATCTCGCTTCCAAGTCAAGTATAATCTTCAAAATTTAAATACAATGTCAATCATTATTTTCAGTCTTCTGATTCTTATTCTTTTATTGTCCTCTCATGTGCTGCAAAGATGGCTAAATATACACAAGAAAGAGAGTCAGAATCAGAGGGTTGCACTACTGCAAAAAAACGTTTGGATGAAAGTCAAGTGGCCAACACTCACTAACAGAGCGGCCACCTAGTGGTGAAAAGAATGTTCTATTTTGCCAAGTTCATCATCTCATCAGTATCTAAAGAAAGCATTAAATTGGTTGCCAAAATTTGCAAAACCTGTCAGTAAATTTATCCGGCCCAGGTTTGACGAGAGAAGGGAAAACCAGATGTGAACAGGCTGGCAATAGACATAACCCATTATGGCAGTGAGTGTTTTTTGACCCTGATAGATGGCAGTCCCTCTCAGTTCACGATATAGCACCAACCACTACTACAGGATTTCAACAGTGTCATCCATTAATTTTTCAAATGGAGCCCACCAACCAAAATATTAATGGACAATAACACTGCATTTACTAGCAAAGAGTTCATGGAATTCGAGACTAGCTGGGGCGTACACTTGAGGTTCCAGTGCACTAATATACTGGCAGAGAATGGTATTGTAGAATGAAGTTACCAGAGCATCAGAACTATCACAGCCAGAAAAAAACTGCTCTGTGTTAGATGCTATGTACTGGTACAACAACATGCCAAAGGACAGCTTTCAGCTTCCAAAGCACCAGTTGACTAACTGCATAAATATCACATCCACATAAGAGGTATCAATGCCACACCTTCACCTGGATCTTGGATCAAGAATCAGAGATATGAAAAAGGAGAGATTGTCTGAGTTAAAACACTACAAAGTAAGTACATGTTCAAATTCAAGATGGGACGCGTAACTGATGTGGACCCAAAAGTGGGGCCACGGAAATATAACACGGAACACGAGGTGTAAGTTAAAGAAAGATGTATTCACAGAAAAGGTTACAAAGAAGGTACAAATAAGTAGAGCTTACGAATCCAGTGTAGTCCTTGGGAGTAGACTGCAGTCATGTGCACAGTGCTACTGACTGACTCTCATTACTGCTATCACACACCTATTAATATAGCAGTGAGTGAGTCCATGTTGAGGTGAGTATGGCTCCTACAACAGTAACCAAGTTAGCCAGTCCTCAGTCAATATGGATTAATGGGATACCATGCCATGTAAAAGATTTGCATCTTTTTGTAGGATCATCTCCATCAGCAAGCAACAAAATTGAAAGTGAGATGGAAGAAAGTGAATCGTTAGTTTACTTCAGATCCGATTCACCAAATAACTCTTTCAACATTAGTAGTTTACTGGCAGAGACTAGACTCTCTGACATGCAAACCCAGAAGAAAGCCCATCAGAGGACAAGGGCTATGCTATCCCATCAAAAGAGAGCTGCACTGGGGTGTATTGCTTGAGGTCAAAAGATCAGGTGAGAGTGTGGAAAAATATGCCTCCTAGAAGAAGCAAGAGGCTTAGAGTTGCCTGCATCTTTAGTAACTGCAGAATGGGTACTAAATGAGGCAAGCAACATGATGGCAAAGCCTGGAATGACTGTGCGCATGCGCAGGGGAACCAAAAATGAAGCTCAAATCATGATCAGCCTGCAAAACATAAATGGAGCCACAATTTGACACTCAGGCAGGTTTGAGTCTTGAAGAAGACGAATTGTTAGAACAGTCAGAAAATGAAAGACAACAAGTCTATTCTTGCGCATACTACTTAACAAATACAGTATGCTCCGATTTTTATCAGTTGACAGGAATTTTGACACCGAGGGTAGATTGTTCACATTCCATCAATCATGAAGTCAGGAATATGATATATAAAGATGAGAACAACAGTCCAAACAATATAAAAAGTGTAGTTACAATGCCTCATCTCAGAAATACAGAAAGATATTGAAGGTGAATATGGCAATAAAGATGAGAACAACAGTCCAAACAATATAAAAAGTGTAAATAGTTGCAATAACTCATCTCAGAAATACAGACAGATATTTTTTTAATCATTTCACCCCGAGCAAGGCAGAAATGCCACTGATGAGCTGGGGGCTACATAACTGTAAAAAGATTAATTAGACCGCCTGCAGTCTCTCTCCCACCAGCGAGACGTGGCTTCCCTGTGTCTCTTCTATAAATACTTTCACGGCTTTTGCTCCGATGAACTTAGATCACTGGTGCCTCCTAAATACGAATTTGCACGAGATACTAGATTAGCAACTAGATCCCACCATTTTACAGTGAAACCGATAAAATGCAGCCGTAACTTCTACTCCAACAGTTTCTTTCCTCGCACTTCCCGACTGTGGAATTCTCTTCCAAACGATTGCTTCCCCGACGGCTACAATCTCCAGGAGTTTAAATGTAAGGTCAATACACACCTCCTAACACACTAACCTGCTCCAATTCTATCAAGCACTCTTCCCATCTGCCCGACCCTCATCCTCGCTATCCTTACTCATCTGTCACCTTTCTCCTGACATTCCCTATGTCTATCCACTCCTTCTCTTTACCTTCCCCTATGTAGCCCCATGCGCAATAGTGGCAGTGGAATGCCTTGCTTGGGGTGAGATGATTAAAAAAAAAAAAAAAAAAAAAGAGTGAGGAGTACAAACTAGTTAGAAAGGAGCAATAGAAAGCTGAGAATGCAGGTGCGATGACAGATACATAGGTGGAGAGAAAGGAAAGGATATACAAGGGTGGGGAGAGAGCTAGAGTCCAGTGGTTAATAGATGAGTATTGACATTGCATTTAAATTTCTGGAGGTTGTAGCCATCAGGAAAGCAAGAATATGGGAGCGAGTTCCACAGGCGGAAAGTGCGAGAGAAGAAGCTGCAGGAGTAGAATTGTCATCTGCATTTGGCTAACCTAACTGTGAATGGGTGGGACCCAGTTGCCAATCTGGTTGCACGAGTAAACACCTGTTGAGGAGGCACCAGTGACTTAAGTTCGTCCGAGCAGAAGCCATGAAAGTATTTATAGAACAGACAAAGGGAGGCCACATTTTGACGGTGGTGAAGTGACTGCAGTCTAGCCGCCAGATCAGTACCTATCACATTACAGACTCTCCTTTGGAGCCTGTCAAGAACACTGAGGAGAACGGCAGGGGCACCTGACCATAAATGTCAGTAGTACTCCATGCATGGACAGATGGCTGACTTGTATATATGCAGGATGGATTCAGGCGGAAAAAACATCCTGGATTGGCATAGTGACCCAACATTCCTAGCAGTAGATTTAGCTATGGATTCAATATAGTGGTTCCATTTGAGGTCTGAAGAGAGGGTAAGGCCGAGGAGGCATAGTGTGTTGCTCTCAGGGAGAATCGCTTGGTCCATGCTTATGGGAGGCAGGAGAGGTTGCCTGTGATTGTTGACAGACAACAGCTTGGTCTTAGACGCATTGAAGTTGACAAGCTACTTCTTGCCCCAATTCACCACAGAGTGTAGATCCCGTTCAAGGTCAGCAGCGAGATTATGTCTGTCTGCCATGACAGTTTTCTTACTGGTGCGGGAGTATATTGTGGTGTCGTCTGCGTAGATGCCTACTTGGGAACTGATCTCATCTGGGAGGTCGTTGATGAAGAGCGTTGGGCCCAGGATAGAGACCTGTGGGACACCAGCATTCATGCTGTAGGATGAAGAGGCATGCCCATTCAAAACGACCTTCATTTTGTGGTTATTTAAAAAAGATTGGATTACATCAAGCAGGCGACCGGTAATACCATAACCCCATAGCTTGCATAGGAGGCCAGAGTGCCAAACCCTGTCAAAAGCTTTGGAGATGTCCAGAGCAACTGCGCGAGCCTCGTCAGACTCATCAAGGGCCTGGAGCATGTACTCCGTTACGGTTGTTAGCAAGTCAGCCATGGACCTGGCAAAGTGGAAGCCATATTACCTGTCAGAGAAGAGTTTGTGGGCAGTAAGATGTTGGACTATTTCAGCATTGATTATGGCCTCGAATACTTTCCCGAATATCAGTAGAAGACTGATAGGACGATGGTTGGATGGGTCCGAGGGTTCACCACAATTCTTAAATACAGGAAAGACTGAGGAGAACTTCCAGGATGCAGGAAATCAGGAAGCAGAAAGGAAGTAGTTAAACAGTTTAGAGAGGACAGGGGAAAGTTCAGGAGCACACCTCTTAAGGACTATCCCCGGGATTCCATCATCTCCACTCGCCTTATGGGGGTCGAGTTTTGAGATTACTCGGGATACTACTATCGGGGTAATATATACGTCGTGCAGTTTGGCCTCAGTTCTAATAGGGAAGTCGGGTGGGTGTACTTCAGATGAGTCAAATGTGGAGTTGGATGAGAATCTGCAGGCAAAGCATTCAGCTTTGTCCGCAGATGACGTGAGAACCTAAAATTCATGGATTAAAGGAGGTATTGAGGATTTGCTATTGTTCAGCACTCGTTTGCAAATCCTCCAATAGTCCTTGGCGCCGAATTTGCGGTCAGCTATGCACTGTCGCATTCTCTCAGCAAACAACCGTTTGGCATCGTTTAGAGTTCTCTTGCACTCATTGCGAGCAGACGTGAACAGGCGCCTATTGTGTCTCTGGAATAGATGGAAGTAATGGTTCCTGTGGGCAATGGCGGCTGAGCAGGCAGGAGAGAACCACGGAGAGGAATGAGGTTTTAGGCAATACTTCCTGGTTGGTATGAAAGCATCAATGCCAGCTTTCACCCATGACGAGACCTCAGAGGCACAGTCATCAGCTGATAGATCAAACACTTTTCCCCAAGGGACGTCGCAGAGGAAATCGCGAAAGGCATCCCAGTCAGCTTTTTGGTATATATTGAAGGTGAATATGTCAATAAAGATGAGGACAACAGTTCAAACAATATAAAAAGTGTAAATAGTTACAATACCTCATCTCAGAAATACAGACAGATATTGAAGGTGAATATGGCAACAAAGATGAGGACAACAGTCCAAACAATGTAAATAGTTTAAATAGTTACAATACCTCACCTGAGAAATATAGACAGATGTTGAAGGAGTGAATATGGCAATAATGATGAGGCCAACAGTCCAAAAAATTTAAAAAGTGTAAATAGTAACAATACCTCATCTCAGAAATATAGACAAATATTTAAGGTGAATATGGCAATAATGATGAGAACAACAGTCCAAACCATGTAAATAGTTACAATACCTCATCTCAGAAATATAGACAGATATTGAAGGTGAATATGACAATAAAGTTGAGGACAACTCTCCAAACAATATAAATAGATTGCAAAACTAATCTCAGATATATAGACAAATCATTTCAAATGTATGATTTGATATTTTTCACCATCATTTGCCATAAAATATTTTCGTTCTGCAATATGACTGAAGTCATTCAATTGCTTAGTCATAGGTGTATCCTTAACACTTGAATGGTGAAGACGTCAAAATCAACACCTTCATATTTATAATACGTTCATATAGTAAAACTTTGCAGCATTTAGCTTACATCTACACTATCATGTCTGCCATCAAAGAAAATATACTTTCATTTTATTATGCAATGATATTCTAATCTCAAATAGCAGAGGTGTTTAAAATGATACCTGAGACAGAAATGAAATTATCAAATCCATGAAACATATGAATAGAAAATAATTCACAACAATATATAAAGACTAATATATTTTGTAAAATATTGTTATCAGTTACTGCATAAATGTAGGAGAAATCTCTATCCATTTGATTCAGAGGAGAAAGTTCAGAATATATATATACAGGGTGATTGAAAAGTCAGTCCCTATTTTATATATGAGTGGCCAGCTTTGATTTTTTTTTTTTTTTTGCAGAGGGTTGGTTAAAGGGAAAGTTTGCTAAACCAAGATTTGGAAGAACTTGAAGGGTGAATACAAGACGTTATGTCTTCAATACCACAAGAGTTCCTGGTGAAATCAGTTGACATGATTTCTGGATACCACAAGTAGCTGGTAGCAAAGTCTGTTGGTCATATCAAATTTTAAATAAAACATGGTTTCCTCTCATATCCATTTTTTGGGGAAAAATTATACTTAATAAAAGAATTATAATTATTTTAAAATGGGGAGTTATATATCAGTCACTTTATGTGTGTGTGTATAATTATATATATATAATTATAAAATTAGTACTAAAACCATTCAGTACTTATTGAAAGTTGACTGAGTTTTATATTTTTTTAGTAATTTTTTAGTCACTCAGTATTTCTATTAAATTTGATATACATTAAATTATATAATTTTACATATATTATTTGAGAATATTTATAGATTAATAGATAGCATTTTTAGTTTAGTATATATATATATATATATATATATATATATATATATATATATATAAGTATTGTTGGAATAATATTCCTTGTTACAAGAAACACTATTTTTAAAAAAGTGCTCAATACAAAAGTAGAGCTAATAATATTTATTCATAAATTATAACATGGAGATGTTACAATATCACTACAAAAGTAGCCATTTTGTTTCGACACTTTTGTGTCTTGTCAAGTGATGTGATTGTTCTTAAATAAATGGTTTTAAAGTCTGAAAATGAGCATGACCCCTTTAATCAGGGAGGCATTATTGTATATACAATGTGGACCAATCAGAGTAAAGCAACTTCTAATTTGGAAAATATGCGGGCAGGCTTAAGGTTAATTTTGGTGGATATTGTTATTAAGATTTGATTGAAGACAGATCATTATTATTAATTAATACTTATATCTTCTTTGTTCTTGTTACTAAAATTATAATTCAATAATAGTGTACGAACATGTATGTATTTTACACTGACTATACGCACACAGATACATATACGCACGCCACGGTCGTGACATATAAATCTTCAGATGAACTAGACAGATAAGGCAATGTTCATGAAATTGATACTCTTTAGCCAGGTCAACAAGTCAAAAGAAAACATCACACCACACTGAGATGAGATACATATACAGGCAGACTTATGTTGTCAGACAACCGGGGCCCTAACTGGAGTATGCACACGTACACACTATACACGTGGACACATGTCCAGCGGTTAGGACACCCACACACACACATACATGCACGTATATATACATACATGCACACACACTTACCTACATATATATATATATATATATATACAAATACACATACACACACACACACACATATATATATACACTCACACACCCATATATATATACACACATATATACATATATATATATACACACACATACACATATACATATAGGCATACACCCACATACACATACACGTATGCACATATACATGTACTCGCACGTGTGTACGCGCACATACATGCACACATACACACACATGTGCATATACTCATATACAACATCAGCAAATGCACCTGAACAACTGTTCATAGGCGGGTCTGTAATATTCTGAATTCATATTTTAGTTAATACAGTTTGTTAGATGATCGAAAGATGTGAGACCTGATACAACATCTGTCTTACTGTCAAATGTTCATACATGCATACATACAGCACACATACATATATATATATATATATATATATATATATATATATGAATAAATATATATACACATATCCACGTAGACATAGGCATCTATATCCATCTATACGTGCATACATATATACCCACACAAGAGTATACATACATCCATGCAAGATATGCAAACATAACCCAACAAGTAAAGGGACTATACATACATACACATCAGTAAGTGATGTGGATATTGATATACTTGACCAGTATGGGAGGACAGACGTGTGCCCATATGTACATACACTCATGCGTGCGCAAAAATACACACATAGGCATGTACGCATATACACATACGCACACACATACACACAAACATACACAAGTGCACACATACATACACGTGTACACATACATATGCATATATACAACCACGCATATGTATCTCTCTATAGACACACTCATATACACATACACATATATATGTATACAATAACATTTAGACATTAATTTACCTATACTTGATGGGTACTTCTGCCCGACCCGAACGCCCCAAGAGGCTCCCATTAGTGCACGATCCGACATACATCAATACCACAAAGCTTTGTAAATACCAAACCCAATGGTGAACGCATACCTGAACAGCTATGGGGCATCCAAAGCAACATCGATTATCACTAATGTATGTTCATACCAATACAGATTAGTCGGCCAGAGCCAACACACTTCGCCATAGCAACAACTGTCTTACCAATAACCAATAACTGTGATGCTTAGGGCCTTTGTCCCACACAGTTTTTTCACTATTTATAGATCCTTGGCTCCCGAAAATCGATGTCGGGTGGAGTACCGCACGACCGCACATCCCGCCAATCAGTATCAGGCCGAACGGCTGTCATAGACAGTATGTCACATGGCAAATCGAAACACCCCGCAAAGGTCACCTGGGATGCCAAGCCCGAACAGAAGTGCCCACTAAGCCAGCAGTTTGGAGTATCTTCTTAATTTTTTTACCACTACAACCAGGACTTTAATGTAAATGCTGAACTATGCTTACAGTGGACTGTGAGCTCATTTCTCTGGTTTAACAGTTTAACCTTGTCCACAAATTTGATGATTTCTAGTTTTTCATTGAGACAAAGATAGCAAGGTGCATGTAGGGAATTGCAGGTTCGGGCCCTTGCGATGATTTTCCATTTAACCTGTGGGTGTTTTATTTTTTTCCTTTAGAAACCAGTAGTATTTCGATAATGAAGTACTGTATTTATAAGAATTATTATTGAAAGATAGTGTGTGTTGATACCAGTGAGTTTTGAACGAGTTTTTAGTGGAACCTATGTAGAACTTTATAGTTTTGGGTTTCTCAATTGTGGAAACGGTTCAGAGATAAACTATGGAGTCAACCAGACAGTTGTTATGTAGAGGGCAATCTTGAGGTTTTCTACAGTTACAATTTTGGTGTTAGTTCCTGTGTCCTTGGTGCGATCTTTTTGAGCATTGCGATTTACAATGTTTTTTTTTTATATAATATTTATGGAGGATTTTGTTGTTGCGTTTTTTAATAATTTTTTCCAGGTTATCAGTGCAGCTGTAGCTTAAGTGTATTCTTGTTAAATATTTTGCTAAGAGGATTGGTTTTTGGAAAGTGTTTGCCGACTAAGCTTAAGAATTTATGTCCTAATTTAGTTTTAAGCATCAAATTGTAGGGAGGGGTAAACCATATGATTTTTCTAGATTTTCTTTTCTTCGTGCTATTAGTATTGTTAGTAGGGTTTCTGTATTTGATGTTAGCAGTCTTACAGCCGCTGTTTCTAAGTGCAGAATTATAAAATTTACTATGTTTATCAAACATTACTTTGCTAGATGAGTTGTTGCTGAGTCTAGATTCAATAGAGGATGGCATATGTTTAATGACCGATGGGGGATGGTTAGAATTAGGGTTTATGTATATTGGGTTCATGTAAGATTGGAAAGAATTGTTATTAAGGTCCAGATTAACATCCAAGAAGTCTACTTGTTTAATATTGGTGGTAATTTCTGCTTTAAGCCCTAAACTCTTTAATTCTCTGTGTATAGTCTTCCTAATACGGTCTACCTTAATTTTAGTGGAACCTCTGACAACCATTAAACCATCATCTCTATATAGACCTATACTATCCCTATTTATGTCCTCGTAAGCGGTTATTTAGTAAGCTGCACACTTTTATTTCTTTAATTAAATTCTGTATTTATATATATTTCTATATATATATATATATATATATTTGAAAATATTTCTGTAAATACAGAATTTAATTAAAATAATAAAAATGTGCAGCTTGATGTTACACATTGTAAATATATTAAAAAGTGAAGCAACCGGTTTCGCTCCCGCTCTTCAGGCTTTTACAGGAGATTTTAATCAAAATTAAAAAAATAAAAAGGTGTGTCATGAAAATGAGAAAGATAGAAAAAAAAAACAAATGTGAATGCTAGAGGCTAATTATATCGAGTCCCAACAACTCATACTGTTTGCACAACACAGACTTTTGGGACCCGATATACAAAGCTTCCAGAACCTTAAGGTGGAATGAAGAGTGAGATCAGGACATAACAGTGAACCGATCTACACTAAAATTAGCAGCACACTTTCTGTATACAGTTTAGCTTCATTATTAACTACCTGATAAGATATAGTTCTTTCAATGTTGAAACAGTGTACACTTTTGTAGTAGTTTGTAATTTGTACATGTTCTAAAGTAATAATTAATAATAAATATTCATTGCTCTATTTTTATATTGAGCCCTGTTTTAAATTAATGTTTTGAATGTTGCAATTAGTTTCTTTGTTCTTTATTCATTTGGATACATATATATACAAGAAAAAGTGCAATAAGCCAAGAACGTTTTATTTAAAGCTTAGATTTATTGTTGCTAGTATTATTAATATTACTTGCTTTTTGTATGATATATTAAGTATCCATAACTGTATTTGTGTCACTACACATGTTTCGAGTCTAAAATTGACTGTCTTCAGGGGAATAAACTTGTGACTTCTTATACCGAGATCTGTTTACTTTTCTGATGGCCAAGTGTATAAATAGATAAGTGAAGTTGTAAGCAGGACAGAAAGTTCATATACAAGTATGTGTGTGTGTGTGTGTGTGTGTGTGTGTGTGTGTGTGTGTGTGTGTGTGTTGGTTTTTTTCACAATTGCATGTTAAATTTCTCCTGATACTTTCCTTGGATTTAAAAAGTTTTCACTGACTTGTGAAATTTGATTTCATCTTTATACTCCAAAATTGTTTTCAGCAATTTTGATTCAATTCTACTCTATGGGTCATCTAGTGTCTTATTGTTTTTAGGAATACTAATTGAATTTAGTGTGTGTGTGTGTGTGTGTGTGTGTGTGTGTGTGTGTGTGTGTGTGTGTCTTTTTCATCATGTTTGAATTTTGTCTGCCTCTGTGTGTGTCTTAGGTTTTCCATGTTATTTTGTTGAGAGAAAGCTTGTATTTTTTATAAATATTTTTTCCTGCATCATGTGTGTGTCACAACCAATTTCTCTAGTTGGAACAACCCTTATTTCTGTTTATATATATATATATATATATATATATACTCCTCAGCAATGAATTGAGTTCTTTCAGTGAATACACCGCTTATATAACACACTAAAATTTTGTGAATCTCATTTGTGTAAAATCCTTTGTTAAATAAAGACGGAAGCTGACAGTGATTCGCCTGAAATAGGCCTATACATCCAATTCACCATGAAATAACGTGTCTGTCTTAATTTTTCTTATATTTGCTCTATATGTGTTTATATGCATATATGTTTAGAGCTCTCTTAGAGAGTTATCCTACCACTGTATGTACAGGATACTCCTTTGGATTCTTCTATACCTGCTCTGCATGCTGATTGGACCAGCAGATGGTAAATCAAAAAAGGGCAGACAAACACACATAATTGCACACACACACACACACACACACACACACACACACATCTGTCCCTTCTTCCCTATCCAAGTTGAAGAAGCTTTCAACTTCTTTGCTGGATGCCTTCTGATACTCTCTTAAAAAAAAAAGACCAAAACTTTTTTAGAAAATGTCAAACATCCTGGCCCATCCCCTGCGAAGACAGACTGTGCAGCATCAGGGGAGAAACAGATTAGTCCTGTAGAGGATGCTGTCGAGAAAAGGAGAAATGCAAAGATGTCTCATAACACAGAACATAGTGTCTGTGACAAAAAGAAAACATGTAGAAGGCAAAGGACTTTGGCAGGATACTGAGGAAATATGGCAAGAAGACTTTGGAGGTTCCTTCCAAATTTCATCAGGTCAAGTGGGTCCTAACTGTTGTCAGCATAGTGTTGGGATCATGACAGATGTTGGAGCATGATTGAGGAGGCAAAGAAGTATTTCCCTGTGTCCTCACAGACAATGATGAACTGAAAAACTGAAACATTTGTGTTGCGAGAGGGTCCCAGTTTTTATTCACCCCTTCCTCTACAGGGTTTTAAAGCTAACATTTCCCTGGGATGTTGACAGGATATCCTAAGATGGCATCATCAAGACTAGGGTAGTTTTATGGGAAAGGTTATTGGCATTTTCACCCCAACTATGTTTCAGGGTGATGCTCAACTCTAATGACGTCTTGCTTAGTGAGTCTAAATGGCTGAGGCCATGCAAAGCGAGACTTGTGAATGGCCTTTAGTGTCTCAGGGTGAATTTTTGCTGTCTGAAGAGTATTCTGGCTTATTTTGATAATCATTTGAGAGGAGTTTCTTGGCTGATTAGCAGGTCCTTGATGGCGTTGTGTGCTCTTGTGTTTGGGGATCAGGTTTTGTGTTCTGAATATCACTATAAAAAGGCAAGTCTCTTCACTTGATTGGCTTTATGTGCCCAACAACCGGGTAGAACAGCTGGTCTTTTTTTCATCATGTTGAGGTATTTTGACAACATCTCAGCAGGTAGTTTTACTGGGTGGTTGGAATGCCATTCTTGATCCCAATTTAGATCAGGGTAAGATCAGTTATATGGAACCATTTCATGATTTTATCAAAATTCTGATTTGGCCAATAAGTTTAAAAATGAACATCCTGAGAAAATAATGTGGACTTGGGAAAATAGAGGTAACCCAGATACGTTAATTCATACTCGCTACATTGACTGGGTGTTACTTAAGAGAGGTGACGTAGGGATCTTAGAGAGTCCAAAATTTTATTCAGTAGTTTACTTGGGACATAGGCTTGTCCATATGCAAGTAAACCTTTGCACATTTAGAAATCTATCATTTGGTTGTGCATTGAATACTGTTGCCATATCTGGTTGGGTTCTTCTGCTATTCGTCTTGAGGCTGTCAACAAAATCCAAGGAACTGCAATATTATTGATCATAACTTGGCAGACCAACTTCAGTTGCTTTCTCATCAACATGATGTGGCTTCCCTCTGTCTTTTCTACAAGCATTTTCATGGAAACTGTTTTGACAGGGTTTTTTTTTTCCTGGTACCCCAACCACATGTATTCACTTGAGCTACTAGATTCGCATTAAGGTCCCACCCTGTCAAACTATTTAAATGTAACTGTCTCTTCTATTCTAATAGTTTCTTTTCTCACACTTCCCATTTGTGGAACTAACTTCCATTTGCTTGCTTCCCTGATAACTACATTCTCCAAAAGTTTAAATGCAATGTCAATTGCTATCTTTTATCTACTTGATTCCCATCCATTTCTTATCTTTTCTACAGTATCCTCAGTTTTTTTTGTTTTTTATCATATCACCCTGAGCAAGGTAGTAACAAAAATTTTATGTTTTACCATCAAAATAGTTAATTGTAACTGCCTCTTCTACTCTTATATACACGAGGTATTAAAGGTAGGATAAAAGATGAATAAGATTCAAGAATATAGATGTTTATTGATGTTGCACTTAAAGTTTTGGAGATTGTAGGTATTGGGGAAGCAAGCAAATGAAAGGAAGTTCCACAGGCAGGAAGTGCGAATGAAGAAACTACTAGAGTAGAACATTTGACTATTTTGACGGTAAAAGGTTAAGACCTAGTTGCCAATCTAGTAGCACAAGTAAATTCATGAGGTCAGGGCACCAGAAAAAAAATTGTTGGAGCAGAAGCTGTGATATTACTAAACACATGCAGACTATTATCATCATCATTGTTGTTTTTATCATAATTGGAGGCATTACCAAAATTTTGTCTTTTACCATCAAAATAGTTAATTGTAACCACCTCTTCTAGTCTAATAGTTTCTTTTCTCACACTTCCCATTTGTGGAACTAACTTCCATTTGCTTGCTTCCCTGATAACTACATTCTCCAAAAGTCTACATGCAACGTCAATTGCCATCTTTTATCTACTTGATACCCATTCATCTCTTATCTTTTCTTCAACATTCTCTGTATCGTTTTTTTCTCTCATTGTAATCTCTTGTGAACCAGTGGCATTCCTGCCTTGCTTGGAGTGAAATGATTATAAAAAAAAAATTTTTTTTAAATATCATTAAAAGCAAAGGTAGATATTTATATTGAAATTGCACCAAAATGTTCATTAAAAGTCGACTTTGTAAATCTAACATTTATTGATAACTTTTTCCCTGGTACCTCGACGAAATGTATTTACTCATTCTACTAGATTGGTATCAAGGTCCCACCCTTTTACTATGGATTAGTTAAATGTAACTATCTCTTCTACTTTAACAGTTTCTTTTCTCACACTTTTTGCCTGTGAAAATCCCTTTCTTACTTCTTTGATAGCTACAATCTCAAAAAATTTAAGTGCAACGGCCAATTGCCATCTTCTATCTACTTGATTCCCATCAATCTCTTATTTTTTCTTTGACATTCTCTGTACCATTTTTTCCTCTCATCGTAACCCTCTGCACATCAGTGGCATTACTGTCTTACTTGGGGTGAAATGATTATTAAAAAAAATGTCCAGATTGACTGGTTACCGAAAATTCAACATGTCATAACACAAGGTGATCAGTTATTATTAACCATGCAGGGAGAATTGAGATGAGTCGGGAATAAGTAGCGGAACCATCTTAAGTCTGTTATCAGGTCATTTGCAGCTGATTATAGCCGTTGGTTCAATCAAAATAGATCAGCAAAGCAAACAGCAGCCAAATCTATATTAGAGGTTGCCATCTAGTTGGGAGATAGTGGGGGAGTAATTGAAGGTAGAGCCGTGCTGGCCTCTTTGTTTATCAAGAAGGACCAAGCCCCCCTGGTAATTAGAGATTGGATAAAAAGCATGTTTTTCTGGTGTGACGAACCTGGCCGCTGAACTGAAGCAAGAGAAATTGTCTAGCACATCAAACTGGTATTTCACATTGCTGAGGGCTTACAGCCATATCACGTTGAATACAGTGGTTCTCGCTTGATCACCGAAGTTAAGCAACATTGAGCCTGGTCTGTATTTAGATGGGTGACCGCTTGGGAATACCAGGTGCTGTAAGCATTTAGTAACAGATGTGCGTGCTTACGGCCATATCACATTGAATAAATCAGTTCTCACTCAATCACCAAAGTTAAACAACATTGAGCCTGGTCAGTACTTAGATGGGTGACCACTTGGGAATACCAGGTGCTGTAAGCGTTTAGTGATGGATGTGCATTGTGGTGCAGTGGATATTGGCTTGGAAAGAGAAATCGGTGAGCTGAGTTCGAATTCATGTAGAATACCCTGCATTTACTTAAGCACTGATACTCTTTGGGAAAGGTGTTAATTTTTCTCTTCCCTCCAGTTATGGGTTAAATAACAAGGGTAGGACTTGGGGAAAACAAATCCCAATGAATCTTGATACTCAAAAAGAAAAATGTATTACTAGACACAAAACTTATATAAAAACAACAATAAATTGTTGAAAGAAAAATGTATTACCAGCAATAAATAAATAAAAATTTAGTTGGCAATAAATGACCCACAGAGGTTGATATGCCATAAAAACAAAAACAACCAACCAACCACATCATTGAATAGATGACATCATTCATCTCTTTTTATGTTAAATTTTACACCATTAGGTCAGACAACTTTTGAATAATTATGGCTAAATTTTACAGAAGCTCTGTTTTTTTTTTTTTTGGCAACACTATACTATAAAATAAGAGAATCCTTTAAAAGGCTATTTACCATTTTTCCTTCCATGTCAGGTTAAGTATGATGAGCATTGCCTTTTTTTAAGTCAAACTTATAAGTTCTATTACCATATGTCATCTTAATTTTGCATTTTGAATTCTTATTTTCATTCCAGCTTGGTCAAAACTACTGAAAGTGGTAGTAATTTGTTTAATAGAGGTTTTTCTTAATAAATACATAGTTTATGTATGTGTGATCGTGTTGCGGTGGATACTAACCCTAACCCTAACCCTACCAGCATTGAAAGAAAAATCAAAGAGCCAAGTTCAGATTCCAGTTAAACTTTTTGCCTTCACTTATGTGAAAATACCCTTGGGAAAGGTATGTATCCATTGCTTATTCGTCCAGCTATGGGTTAAATAGCAGGACAGATTAGGTTCTATAGTTTTAGTTGTCAATCAATCGACTGCAGAATGAAATGGCAACTGCAGGAAAAACTTCTGCCCTATCAATCATGTCTAGAAAGTGTGTATCACCCATGACAATTAAACTGACTGACTAATACATCGCTACATATGTACAAATTGTTACTGGTTGTAAATATAGACCCCAAAATATATCTTCAACTGCTCCTGTGCCAAACTTTGCATTCTATCAAAAAATGACCATTGTTTCTGCTGATTTTTGTCTAGAAAATGAGTGAAACGTCTATGATATCTAAATCTAAATCTGAACTTATTTAAAATGGAACTTTGTCTGTGTGTGTGTGTATCTGTTACCTATAGACTCTGAAATGGCTGAACCGATTTTCTTAAAAATTTACACAGTTGTACTAAAAGTGCCTGCAAGTGTTCTTAGCTAGGTTTTGTGTCAAGGTACCCCTGATAAATATTGAAAATCAATAATCGAAAAAAATCGGGTTATAGAAGGAGTGGTCCAATTTTAATCAAATTTGGTACACTCATAGACAAAGACATAAGAAACAATATTCAGAAGTTTCAAGGTTGCAGTTCTTACAATAGTGCAGAAAATCAATAATATATATATATATATATATATATATATATATATATAAAAGGCAAGATGTTTGTGTGTGTCTGTTTATCTGCCTGTATGTTTGTATTTTTTCAGCCCTTTTATTTTAGTTTTTGCTTCGGGTTTGGCTCTAAGTAGGTATAATTGTAGTTCTTAGTCTCAGTCATGATACCATTTACTCAGAGGACTTACTTGGCCTTCAAAATTCAGTTTACGACAAAAAATCTTATTTGATATTGATACCAGGAAATCAAATTTGACTTACATCCATTCATTTTTCTTTCAGTCTACGGTTTCATTTTAACTGGAAACAACTATTGCTTTTTAGTCTTTCGTGCCAACGTCCAAAGAGTCTGAGCTCCAGGACCATGGATTAGTTTCAAAGCTTTCATTACACGCGAGCAACGCTGGGCTATACTGCTAGTATATATACACACACACACACGCACACACACACATATATATATCAGCATGCACTGTGGGTATAGAGGAATCCAAAGGAGTATCCTGTACATACAGAGGTAGGATAACTCTCTAAGAGAGTCTCTCAAAGAGACATGATCGACTGAGCAGATAACTTTCCCACAGTAGGTTACCATTACTTTCTGCAGTAAACTGGTTCCCAGTCTCACGACATTTGCAGAGTGAAAAAAGCTTGATAAATATGTTCCTCATACATGCTTGGGCGATCATGTCTCAAAGGAGACATGATTGACAGAGCAGATAACTTACTCACAGTAGGTTGCCATTACTTTCTGCAGTAAACTGGTTCCCAGTCTCACAACATTTGCAGAGTGAAAAAGCTCAATAAATAGGTTCCTCATACATGCTGGGGCGATCATGTCTCAGAGGAGACATGATTGACTGAGCAGATAATTTTCCTACAGTAGGTTGCCATTACTTTCTGCAGCAAACTGGTTCCCAGTCTCACAACATTTGCAGAGTGAAAAAGCTCGATAAATAGGTTCCTCATACATGCTTGGGCAATCATGTCTCAAAGGAGACATGACTGACTGAGCAGATAATTTTCCCACAGTAGGTTGCCATTACTTTCTGCAGTAAACTGGTTGCCAGTCTCACAACATTTGCAGAGTGAAAAAGCTCAATAAATAGGTTCCTCATACATGCTGGGGCGATCATGTCTCAGAGGAGACATGATTGACTGAGCAGATAATTTTCCTACAGTAGGTTGCCATTACTTTCTGCAGCAAACTGGTTCCCAGTCTCACAACATTTGCAGAGTGAAAAAGCTCGATAAATAGGTTCCTCATACATGCTTGGGTGATCATGTCTCAAAGGAGACATGATTGACTGAGCAGATAATTTTCCCACAGTAGGTTGCCATTACTTTCTGCAGTAAACTGGTTGCCAGTCTCACAACATTTGCAGAGTGAAAAAGCTCGATAAATAGGTTCCTCATACATGCTTGGGTGATCATGTCTCAAAGGAGACATGATTGACTGAGCAGATAATTTTCCAACAGTTGGTTGCCATTACTTTCTGCAGTAAACTGGTTGCCAAACAAAGCTATAGAATCTAATCTATCCTGCTGCTTAATCGACTGCCGGAGGGAGAAGTGATCGATTAATACTTTTCTCAAGCGTATTTGTGAATACCCTTCTGAATGCAACAAATTCAACTGGAATTCAAACTCGGCTCTCCAATTTCTCATTCTTTGAAATATACTGCCTTAGATGAAAAAGGAATGAATATTCCTCAACTAGCACCAAATAATCTTCACTAAGTATGCTTCAATTTTTTTGCCCTTTCTTTTGCCCTCAAATTAAATTATTATCCCAGCAAATAATTTTTACAGTAGAAGACTCAGTGAGAATCAAGCTCACTGCAACACCTTTCATCTTCTCATTAGCTAATGCTCAGAGAGGGATTAAAACTTTGCTTTATCTGACACAAGGCTAGTATAATGGGGATAACCAATAAGCAAGAAAAGACTTTAGAGAAATGATTTGCTTGCTGGTTATTGCTATTTGAAAAGCACTACAAACAAGATATGCTTAGTCTGGCATAAGGCTGTCAGAAATGAGCACCCAGTGAACAACAAATTTATGTCAAGAGAAGTATCTTAAAGCTGCTACCTGAGAAATGTAAGTTAAACGAAAAGAGCAAAACTAATACTTTGATCTTGGATGGGATTGCTGAATCTCTGCTTTCCAGCCTTGATAGGGTTCAAAATCATTTATTTGCTTTCCAGTAGACATAATGTTACAAGCCTATTCCAACTCTTTTCTCTTTGCAAATGTTTTGATGGCATCTATTCTTTATTTCCTCCAGTTCAGATCTTTACAGCTAAGATTTGCCATGCCAATTCCAAGAAAGTTGATCCTCTCACATTTCCTTCATATTCTAAATGTTAAGAGAAAATTCCACACAGACAGTTTTTTTCCTGCTGCTTTTAAGACATCTATACTCTTCAATATTTATCTATACTTCTAAGAGGAGGTAATATTTACATTATTCAGACTGCTGTCCTCATCTTCATTGCCATATTCATATTCACAACGTTTCGACTGCTGTACACTTTGGCCTTATTCAACAGAACAGCGTTTAGGAGAGATAGCAAAAACAAAATTTACTAAGAGCTATAAAGAACAGGAAATTGTGGAGAGCCTTATTCACAAATATCAGGAAGTACCAATGCACATAGAAAAAGAAGAAGTTAAAGGTAAAGGATTTTACAAGATATATTTTTCTTGTGTACACATGTCTATGTTTAATAGGCCTGTATTTTTTAAATACTTTTACTAATTTATGCTTTTTTTAATGAAGTTTGTATTGTAGTTGCAAAGTCAGTTAAGTGCCATACGTAAAACACACTTGGGCGATCATGTCTCAAAAGATACATGATTGACTGGGCAGAAGATTATCCCGCAGTAGGTTGTCATTGCTTTCTGCGGTAGACTGGTTGCCAGCCAAGGCTATAGAACCCAATCTATCCTGTTATTTGACTGATAGCTAGAGAGGGAAAAGATGTATTATATTATTAAGTAGTAATTAGTAGGGGACCAGTTTATTACTTCATAAAAATATAAAAATGATCCCCCACTTTATGCCAAGTAGAAGCCTTAATCATGATTCCAACTATTATGTTTAGTAAGTCAGTTAAGTGCCATACGTGACACATGCTTTGGGCCATCATGTCTCAAAAGATACATGATTGACTGGGCAGAAGATTATCCTGCAGTTGGTTGCCAATTGCTTTCTGCAGTAGACTGGTTGCCGACCATGGCTACAGAACCCAATCTGCCCTATTATTTAACCCATAATTGGAGGAAAGAGCTGGATTAATACCTTACCCAAGGGTATTTGCACGTAAATGAATGCAAGGAATTTGACTGGAATTCGAACAGGAATTTGAATGGAATTCTCAGAATTTTTTATTCTTTGACGAAGACCAGATCATACAATAGTTGAAACGTCATGAATACGAATATGGAAATATAGATGAGGACAACAATCTGAACAATGAGAATAATGTAACTACAATCGTAGCCTTTTCCAGTGAAAGGTCAATTGTTGTTCATCATTCTTAACATCATAGTCTTCTCTTTCTACCACCTCCTCTTTTATTAATATCACGTGCTTCTTTCATCCTAATCATTTTAACAGCAATGCCTAACTTGAGCGGCTCTTAAGCCATGTACTGGTTGAAATTTAGTAGATAAAAAAAGAATAAACTAAAAAAAGGAAACAATATTTAAATATTTGTTAACACATTTTGTTTCGAACACAACAGAAAAAACTGAGGCTGAAATCAAATTCAGCAGTTTCCATTTGAATTTAATTCAAACACGTTTGTTCCCAAATATGGTCAACCCATTAAATTGCTTTGTTCATACTGTTAAATATATATATATGAAAGCACATATATGGGAAGTATATATAAGTATGTATATATATATGGCAAGTATATATATATATATATATATATGGCAAGGAAAGTCATCCGCAGAGAGTCCAATTCACTGTATCACAGTTCATCATTACAACTAGACATTCGACTGCTTCCAGCCAGGATTGAAACCTGACTGATTTGACATCAGTCAGAGATTCTACCTCTAAGCTATCAGTACACATATGGTAAGTATATATATGTAAATATGTATATGGTAAGATTATATATATATATATATAGATAGATAGATAGATAGATAGTGAGTATATATATGTATATGTGTGTGTGTGTAAGCATATATATGGTAAGTATATATATCTAAGTATATATATATGGTAAGTATATGTAAATATATATATGGTACATATATATATATACATATGTGTAAGTATATATATTGTAAGTATAGCCAGCCAGATTCTTTGATTTATGATATAATCACCACATTTTAACTTATCCTGAGAGGAAGGCTGGGTGGAAATTAAGATATGCACTTTATTCTACAGCCATTTTTTTTCTTTCTTTCTTTTTTATTACACTTATTTTTCCATCATTTTCTGCATAATATCTTTGCCGAGTGACCTCCCATGAGAAATGGTTTGGTGGAAGCTGACCCACCACTGGTGGAACCATATTTTACATGTGCACTACCAGCAGAGTGAATAAATAATAAATACATCTGCAAATAAAACCCTTGTGTGAACGAGAGACTCATGAACTGGCAAGAGTTTGATGCGAGCAGCAAGGGGAATGTGGATGTTATCAAAAAGGCAGCAAATATCCGAATAGATAATAAAATAACTGCCGACAAAACAAAGGAACAAGAATGTTTTTTTTATTGACTTGAATCATGACGAAACGCAGAAACAATTTACATTTTCTTGGCAATGATTAATGTACACTGAAACCATGTAGTTTGGTAGCTTCTCGGCAACTTTTAGAAGTTTTAAAGCAGAAATAACATCAGGTGATGTTAATTTGATCAATACCAAGAGCGTCAGTTAGAAAAACAAAGAAAGTTGATATTAGTATCGACTATGGTGTCTTTTTGACGTTGTACTAAGATTTTTTGCTATTGTGGATAATATTTCCCAAGAAGTCATGGCAATTCAGAGATAATGTTAAAAAAAGAATCTGGCAGAGTGGGTGGGGGTCGTAATGATCACCTACATCCTAACATTAAAAAAAGAACAAAAAATTCTGAAATGTAGTCAAGTTATACCTTTGAAAATACAATGCAATTTCATAAATAAATAAAAAATAAGCATATTTAGTAAAAGTTTTTTAATAATACAGCATAACTATACATATAGACATGTGTACACAAGGAAAATATATCTTGTAAAATCTACCTTTACCTTCTTTTTCTATGTGCCATGGCACTTCCCAGCACTGGTGATCATGACTCTCCACAATTTCCTGTTCTTTATAACTCTTAGTAAATTTTGTTTTTTACTATCTCTCCTAAACTCTGTTCTGTCATTCATTCACTCAAACTCTCTAGATGTAATGTGATCGATACTGACTTGGCAGACCAGCTGCAGTCACTCTCTCACCAGCTTGATGTGGCTTCCCTGTGCCTCTTCTATAAATACTTTCACGGCTTCTGCTCTGATGAACTTAGATCACCAGTGCCACCTAGGTACGAATTTGCATGAGATACTAGATTAGCAACTAGGTCCCACCCTTTTACAGTGAAGCTGATAAAATGTAACCGCAATTTCTACTCCAACAGCTTCTTTTCTCGCACTTCCTGCCTGTGGAATTCCCTTCCACATGCTTGCTTCCCCAACAGCTACAATCTCCAGGAGTTTAAATGTAAGGTCAATAGACACCTCCTAACACATAAACTCACACCCATTCTCTAAAAACACTCTTCCCATCTACCTAACGCTCATCCTCGGTATCCTTACCTGTCTATCACCCTCCTCCTGACATTTCCTATATCTAACCACTCTTTCTCATCACCTTCCCCTATGTAACCCCTTGTGCAATAGTGGCAGTGGAATGCCTTGCTTGTAGTGAAATGATTACAAAAAAAAAGTTATGCATTGTTTTCCTCTGTCCCTCTTGTGTTCAACATATCCCGTGAGTGTCAAATTTTCTAAGCCTACTTTCTTCATTATATGCCCTAGAAATTTTAACTGCCATATTCTCATCATCCTACTGTAGAAGCACATTTCTGTTCCTTCATGTTTCTTCTTCATCCGTGATGAGATTGAATAATCCTGAACTTATAATTGGAGAAAACTGACAGCATATGGATAGAAAATGAATTCAATAAATATTCCTAATTAAAAGGTGGGGGGGTGTAAGACAAGGACGCACCTTCTCACTGGACTTATTCAAACTCTACAGAGAGGCAATTCTAAGAGAATTAGAAGTTTTATCAGGATTTATTATTGATGGCCACAATTTTAACAACATGAGATATGCAAATAGAACTGTGTTGATAGCAAATAGTGAAAGAAAACTGCAAGAACTTCTCCAGAAGGTTATGAAGGAAAGCAAGAAGTAGTAAGCATGAGTTGCAAGCAGATTAGGTTTATCTGTTATTCAAGTCACACTTATTCCTGGTATTTTGTTTCCTGTCCAGGATTAGGTATCTGGTTCCTTGCAAAGTCTATCTTAACTCTATACTTCAAATTTTTACCTCCTAAAATTCTGAATTGTTTTTACTAGCATATCACTGTAAAGGAGAGAGAATATATGGCTGTCAGGAAAAGGGATAGCCCAACATACAAGTTGTTGAATGTCACAAAAGACAAAACTTTATGATAACAACAACAAAGATGAAGACAATTGTCAACTTGTAAAAACAAACAAATTTAATTTATAAAAACAGAGAATCTGTAATGTGATCAATCCCAACTTGGCAGCTTGGATACAGTTACTTTCTCATTGGTGCAATGTGGCTTCCCTGTGTCTCTTCTACACGCATTTTCACGGCTACTGCTCTGATGAACTTAGCTCACTCGTGCCCCACCCTCCATACATGAATTTACTCGAGCCACAAGATTAGCAACTATGTCCCACCCATTTACTGTGAAACCAATGAATTGTAAACGCAAATTCTACTCCAGCAGCTTTTTTTCTTGCACTTCCCCCCTGTAAAATTCACTTTCGTTTACTTTCTTCCCCGACACTTACAATCTCCAAGAATTTAAATGTGAAGTTAACAGTCATATCCTATCTCACTAACCTGCATCCTCTCTCTCATGCTCCTTTCTCCGCCCACTCCACTTTCATCAGTATTTTCATCCTTCTCTTACCCACTTCCTGACATCCCCTATAACCTGTCACTCTTTTTCATAATCTTTCATTTCCACATTATTTTGCCTAATCTCAAAATTAGTTTTAACAAATGTTGGTAAGTTGACTACTTTTAAATCTAACAGAAATATTGGTGCAATACATCTTTCTCTCTCCCCTTTTCACTTAGTCATCTCCTGTCTCACTAACTTACATCCTCTCTCTCATGCTTTTTCCTTCATCCACCCCACTCTCATCAGTATTCTCATCCTTCTCTTACCCACTTCCTGACACCCCCTATAACCTGTCACTCTTTCTTATAACTTACCTCCTATGTAATGCCCTGCTCAACAATGACAGTAAAATGCCTTGCTTGGGGTGACACGATTATAAAAAAAAATATCTAAAAATATTACCCATGGAATGGTATACAAGAAAATACACAAGAAAATAAGGAGAAAATGCAGAAAGGCTAAAGAAAGATGGCTGAATGACAAATGTCCCAAAGTAGAGAGGCTGAGCACAACAAATAATGGTGTTATGCATAAAAAGACAAAAGAACAGGACGAAAGACCTGCTCAGCAACAGGGTGTATAAAATCAAAAGACGGTGCACACATACTAAAAAAAGAAAAAAATACGTCAGAGATGAGATGAGTATATTACTGATTTCTTCCACTTAACGAGAGAGCAACCAAGAATACACAAAAATATGTACGGATTAGCAATATTAAAAACCGAAGTTGAATCCGCAATGGCCGAATTGAACAGAAATAAAAACACAGGAACCGATGGGAGTGTAAGAGAGATGTTGATCTTTGTAGAACTATCACAGAGATTTTTACAAGCTTGCAGACAACCGAAATAAAACAAAATACAAAGGACAAATTGGAAACGGAAGCTCCAAATTGGATGAACTAAGAGTTGCTCTAGTGACATTGGCAAACCACATCATCCCAAAGGAAAAAGCATGACGAAAGAAAAATGAGTGGATTACTGAAGAGATTCTTGACCTGATGCAAAAGAAACAAAAATGATACCAAGATATGGAACTCAAGACAAGAAACCATACAAGGAAATAAGGAGGAAATGCAGACAGGCTAAAGAAGGCTCAATGACAATAAGTTTTAAACTACAGAGACTGAGCACGACAAATAATGGTGATATGCATAAAAAAATAAAGGAACTAACACGACAAAAGACCTGCTCAGCAACAGGATGTATGAAAACAAAGGACTGTGCACACATACTAGAAAAAGAAAAAAACTACTTCAGAGATGGGGTGAGTATATTGGTAATCTCTTCCATGACAAGAGAGAGCAACCAACAATACACAAAAATATGGATGGACCAGAAATATTAAAAGCTAAAGTGGGATCGGCAATATCCAAATTGAACAGAAATAAAGCAGCAGGGACTGATGGGATTGTAATAGAGAAGTTGATACCCTGAAAAGACTTTGGCATAGACAGGCTCACAGAAATAATAAACAAATCTACAACAACAGCAATATACTGGACGACTTAAGGACTTAAGCAGATCAATTTTCATAACACTACCTAACAGTGTGGCTTCGTTAAAGATACTGGAACAAGGAATGATATTCATGTTCAGAATGTTATCTGAAAGAACAATAGAAATGCAGAAGGACCTTTTTATCTGTGCTTCATAGATTACGCAAAAGCATTGACAAAGTACGCCACAAAGACTTGATAAAGATGCTTGACAACCTCGACATTTTTGGAAAAGATGTTAGAATAACCAAGAATATATATTGGCAGCTAGCCACTTGCATGCGAATAGGAAGTGAATTTAGCAGATATACAAAAATAGAAAGAGACGTAAGACAAGGATGTGTTTTCTCACCAGATCTATTCAACTTAAACAGCGAAACAATTCTAAGAGAAATAAAATCTGAGAGAAATAAAATCCTTGTCAGATACGTCATTACCAGCCACAATCACAACAATGTAAGATCTGCAGAAGACACAATTCTGAAAGCAGTGTCTGCTTTCAGCATTATGTCATCTGCAAATCTTACATTGGAAAGGAAAATGCAGGACCTCCTACAGAAGGTATCAAAAGAAAGTGAGAAGAAAGAACTAAGCATAAACTTCAAGAAAATTGAATGCATGGTCATCAGTAAAAGAAGACACCTGAAATGCCAACTACAAGTTCGAAAAACTAAAATAAAACAAGTAAAGAAATTTAAATACCTAGGAAGCATGCTGACAGGGTATGAACCAAAGATGCATTGGCATAGCCAAGGACACATTTCAAAAGCTAACCAGAGTAATGAAAGACAAAAAAATCTCATTGGAAACAAAGAAAAGTGTACTTGATTGCTCTGTGATATCTGTCCTTCTGTATGGCAGTGAGTGTTGGACAATCTTCTCAAAGATGAAGGAGAGGCTTACAGAAATGTAGTTTTACAGAAAGATGCTGAGGATGCCATGCACTGACCATGTGACTAACAATGAAGTGTGGGAGAGGATGGAAACGAGGAGAAAACTCATAATTCCCATAAAAAGAGACAGATGAGGTTTCTGGGACATGTAATGAGGAAGGAGGGCTGAGAAAATTTAATATTCATAAGATGGATAGAGGAAAAGAGAGACAGGGGAAAGCAGCACGTGACGTACTAGACAGGCTCGAGCAAATGGATGGCATGGCAGGGTTTGAGAGAGATTCCCGGAGGAAGAATTTTGTAACAAGCGACAGAGCCAAGTGGAAGTCCATGATAGCCTACGTCCTGAAATGACCCAGAACATGAAGATAAAGATTTGATAAATAAAAAATTTAAATTTTTACATTAATATTTTACTTAATTCTTTTGGTCATTCGGCCGTCTCCAGGTGCTAGGAATTTTGAACCAAATCACTGGGATATATAAACTCCATTCTTTGTGTAGTAATGCCCTAATTGGAAGTCATGAGTTATCTCCCTCTAACCCTGCAAGTTACTTGTTCACCACTGCTGTAGCCTTGTACTAAACTTACAACTCTTAGAATCTTTTGCATTTTTGATGTCAATGGTTTTCTCTAGTATTTTTAATATTAATGGTTTTCTCTAATATTTTTGATGTTAATGGTTTTTCTCTAGTATTTTTGATGTTAATAGTTTTTTCTATTATTTTGATGTTAATGATTTTTCTCTATAATTTTTTGTTAATGGTTTCTCTAATATTTTTGATGTTAATGGTTTTCTCTAGTATTTTTTATATAAATGGTTTTCTCTATTATTTTTTATTTTAATGGTTTTCTCTAATATTTTTGATGTTAATGGTTTTCTCTATTATTTTTGATGTTAATGGTTTTCTCTAATATTTTTGATGTTAATAGTTTTCTTGAGTATTTTTGATGTTAATGGTTTTCTCTAGTATTTTTGATATAAATGGTTTTCGCTATTATTTTTTATGTTAATGGTTTTCTCTAATATTTTTGATATAAATGGTTTTCTCTATTATTTTTGATGTTAATGGTTTTATCTAGTATTTTTGATGTTAATGGTTTTCTCTAGTATTTTTGATGTTAATAGTTTTCTCTAGTATTTTTGATATAAATGGTTTTCTCTATTATTTTTTATGTTAATGGTTTTCTCTAATATTTTTGATGTTAATGGTTTTCTTTAGTATTTTTGATGTTAATGGTTTTTTTCCATTATTTTTTTGTTAATGGTTTTCTCTAATATTTTTGATGTTAATGGTTTTTTCTATAATTTTTTTGTTAATGGTTTTCTCTAATATTTTTGATGTTAATGGTTTTCTCTAATATTTTTGATGTTAATGGTTTTCTCTAGCATTTTTGATGTTAATGGTTTTCTGTAGTATTTTTTATATAAATGGTTTTCTCTATTATTTTTATGTTAAAGGTTTTCTCTAATATTTCTGATGTTAATGGTTTTCTTTAGTATTTTTGATGTTAATGGTTTTCTCTAATATTTTTGATGTTAATGGTTTTCTATAATTTTTTTGTTAATGGTTTTTCTCTAATATTTTTGATGTTAATGGTTTTCTCTCATATTTTTTATGTTAATGGTTTTCTTTAGTATTTTTGATGTTAATGGTTTTCTCTAGTATTTTTGATGTTAATGGTTTTCTCTAGTATTTTTGATGTTAATGGTTTTTTCTCTAGTATTTTTGATGTTAATGGTTTTTCTCTAGTATTTTTGATGTAAATGGTTTTCTCTATTATTTTTGATGTTAATGGTTTTCTCTAATATTTTTGATGTTAATGGTTTTCTTGAGTATTTTTGATGTTAATGGTTTTCTCTAGTATTTTTGATATAAATGGTTTTCGCTATTATTTTTTATGTTAATGGTTTTCTCTAATATTTTTGATGTTAATGGTTTTCTTTAGTATTTTTGATGTTAATGGTTTTCTCTAGTATTTTTTATATAAATGGTTTTCTCTATTATTTTTATGTTAATGGTTTTCTCTAATATTTTTGATGTTAATGGTTTTCTTTAGTATTTTTGATGTTAATGGTTTTTTCTATTATTTTGATGTTAATGGTTTTCTCTATAATTTTTTTGTTAATGGTTTTTCTATTATTTTTGATGTTAATGGTTTTCTCTAGTATTTTTGATGTTAATGGTTTTCTCTAGTATTTTTTATGTTAATGGTTTTTTCTCTAGTATTTTTGATGTTAATGGTTTTCTCTAGTATTTTTGATGTTAATGGTTTTCTCTAGTATTTTTTATATAAATGGTTTTCTCTATTATTTTTGATATTAATGGTTTTCTCTAGTATTTTTTATGTTAATGGTTTTTTCTCTAGTATTTTTGATATAAATGGTTTTTCTATTATTTTTTATGTTAATGGTTTTCTTTAGTATTTTTGATGTTAATGGTTTTCTCTAGTATTTTTTATACAAATGTTTTTCTCTATTATTTTTTATGTTAATGGTTTTCTCTTATATTTTTTACCAGAGGTCATATTGCATTTCTCATTGTAAATTTTATGCATTCACACCAAATGATGACAGGTTTTAGGTTTAAGGAGCCAGAATTTCAACACTAGATTATCTAACAGATAAAGTGGACTAAAGTGTGGGTTAAGATTTATCTGATTTCCTCACAATTTTGATTTCAATTTCTGGTTTTCCTAAGAAGTTGCATCTCTGCTTCAATAGAATGAATTATACAAAGTTCAGTAAAATTTAAGCATATAAGAACACCTGAACTGAATAAAGTAGAGTTTGCAGTTTCAAGAAGGATGACAAAGAAACACATCTGAAAATGGCCACATTATATACCAAAATGTCAAGCGTATTGGTTTGAATGTGAAATATTCAATACGTTTGTTTTTCATTTGAGTTTATATCTTTTTTATGACCCCTGGCAATTTTTAAATATTTGAAATTAAAAAATAAGTATCAATGACTAAGCTATTATTCATATTTATTTACAATATGATGGGCAACACTGAAGTTGCCTAATAAAATATCGCAACCCCAAATAATTTATTCCAAATATTTTAAAGAAAAACAAATTTTATAGGCAGAAATGAACATCATAAATTTATCGGACTGGTCTCTATACTTACATATAATATATATAGTATACAGACAGTGTGGTACCGACCTTCCCTCACAGAGTGGAAAACTTTCTAGACTGAAGTTAACAGCCACTGTGGAGGATTCCTCACAAATGGAATCGAGAGCAACATATCCATGAATAAGGCAAAACTTCAAAAGTCTGTAGATGCTTATATGAAATAAGGTTTGACATAAACGACCATAAGAAAAGTAAATACTTTTGATCACAATCATCTCCTATAATCTATTAAGGTCTTAGGGCACCGCATGTACTGCAGCCATAGCAGCAATGGTGTGTCTAGTGCAAAATTGTCTAATCCTCTTCAGATAGGTCTTTATTTAGACTTTCCCTTCTCCTTGACTGGTTGCCAGCCAAAGCTATAGGATCACGTCATCTTGCTATTTTACCCATTATTTGGGGGAAAAAGATTCATACATTTCCCAAGCATTTTAGCATGTAAGTTAATGTAATGAAATTGACTGGAACCTAAAATCAACTCTCTGATTCCTCGATCTGAGCTGCAATCCATTCCTCCACCATGTCTCCTAATAAGTGCACACAACGATCAGAAAGCAATAATTTGGATTCATACATTTCCCAAGGCTATTAACACATAAGTGAATGTAATGAACTTGACTGGAATTCAAACTTTGTTCTTTAATGTAATCTGAGCTGTAATCCATTATTCCACTATATCTCTTTTGATATCCCCAATAAAAAATAAATTGAAGTAGATAGATTGCACTCCACCCACATCTATTGAATAGGTGAAGAGGCTCATCCCTTGTTCCCTGTTTAGGATGTAGTTTCCGGTTTTCTCTTTTCCAATCTTTTCACTCTTACGTAGCCCCCTGCGCATCAGTGGCATTACCGCCTTGCTCGGGGTGATATGATTAAGAAAAAAAATATTAATAATATCATGAAATCATAGTCTTCAGATGTTTATATGAAAAAAGCTTTGGAATAAAGGTCTATAAAATATGAAAATAATTTTTTATACATCCTATAATAATAATATTAGTACATGGTTAGTTTTTACAGGTATACATGAAATATGTTTTGGATCAGTAAAAAAATACATATATTTGATACATGTTATTTTTAAAATTTTTTTTTTATTCACTAACAGAGATGGGTAGGGGGTTTTCATCTGGGTGATAAAGAAAAAAACAAAAGGAATTAAAGTCCAAACTACCTGTAACAAAAATTTCTGACAAGTTAAAAAAGATAAACTGAAAAGAACAAAAAGAACATTCAACTGAGCCAAGCGAAATAAATATAGGCAGAGAGGAATGAAAACAAATGACGACTTACATTTAAAGAATTCAAGCCTGAATGAAGTCTAGCCCACTGGACATGCAGAGAAAAAGTGGCGATATTTAAGAGGTAGGGGGAAATAAATTTTTTACTTTTAGCAGATGCCAATAACCGGACAGGGCTGGGGCATCAGATCTCTTACTACTCACTAACCTATCTCTATGAGTGACCCACTAGCAGAGGGTTTTCATCTGGGGTGACAAAGGAAAAAAGCAAAAGCAATTAAAGTCCAAACTAACTGCAACAAAAATTTCTGAAAATTTAAAAAAGATAAGCCAACGAGAAGAACATTCAATTATCTTACAATAATCTTCTCACTATAGAAGGCTCGGAAGCTACCCAAGGTAAAATGTGACAGAATAAGGAACTCGACTTATGCAGATATGTGAGGAAGATAACGGTTAACCTGAGACTTGAACAGGTAAAGACTGTAGGGCTTGGGAAGCATCTACTTGGGAGTTGGTTCCACAAAGTAGCAGTTGATGGGAAGACGCTGTTCAATTGGAACTTACGCATCACCCAATGGAATATGAAGGGGATGAGGGCGGGTCACTACAATGTTCGTTGCATGGTAGGTTTTAGCTGTGAAGGTAGAACTGACGGAACTAAGGAATGTAGTTCGTCTGAACATTTTTCATGAAAATGGCAATAGAACAGTGAAATGATTGTGATATTTCATCTGTGAGAAAAGGGTTTGCATGGGGAAAAATAATTTCTCACCTACGATGACCTGGGGAAAATTTGGGACGTTATCAAGTCTTTAGATGAAAGTACTCTTTTATTTATTTTTTTTTCTATGTATAGAAAATGTTACGAAGTTATATAAACAATGAAACATTTAAAAAGTAACTCTTACCTTGTTTGTTAATCAGCTATTGATTAACTGTAATCATGTTATTGTAAGTTACATTCATCTTCATATATCAATATTTACAATACAAATGTCAAACGCTGACTTGTCCATCATAAGAGCATTTTTCTGATTCACTTTATATTTATTTCCAATTTCACTGCAGTCAAATGGAGTCAGCCTTACGAGAACCGCAGTAGGTGGTATATCTGATCTGACAAATAACAGGTAAGTACAAAGGTCATTTTCATTTTTGGTCAAAAATGCATTCTTTTCTGTCAATTTGTGGATGGATTTTATAAGTGGTTGCCTATTTTAATATATTTGTTTTTGATTTGTTCATTTGTCTGGGATGAAAAGGTTATGGTTTTGTGTCTCCTTGTGTCATTTTGGTCTGAGCTGTGCCATCCTGGCAGAATTAGGGGTGGGGCAGACACAGTTAATCTTCAAAACTCTCACTTAATGTCTTTGTCTATTTTATGATTGCATCTCTTCAATGCTGTAAAAATTATTATGCCTTTATAAAAATGTTATTCCCACATGGAAAACACATGTATATCTTTATAAAAATCTTTCTGCTCACATTGCAACTACATGTATGTCTTTATAAAAATTTATACATCACATCATTTTCAGCATCTTCACTAATCTCACTGGAGATCAAGGTACAACAAGTTTTTTTTTTTACAATTCTCACAATCTAATCTTTTTTTAACATAGATTTCAGTAAAAATTTATATTGATCCAATTTATTCTTTTTGACAGAAGGCTCCACTAATTCAGTCAGTCAGTTAAGTGCCATACCTCATACACGCTTGGGTGATCATGTCTCAAAAGAGACATGACTGACTGGGCAGAAGATTATCCCACAGTAGGTTGCCATTACTTTCTGCAGTATGATTGCCAGCCAATCCTATAGAATCCAATCTGTCCTGTTATTTAACCCATAAATGGACAGAAGAGACAGATTAATACATTTCCCAAGGGTATTTGTGCATAAGTAAATGCAACGAATTTAACTGGAATTTAAACCCAGCTCCTCGATTTCTCACTCCAAGCTGATATACATTGTACCACATTGCACATCCACTGATTATGGGTACTAAATTCATTGCGAGAGAAAGATTTTATAAATTTTGATGCGAAAAATAATATAATCAAGAGGTTGAGATTCCACACAACTTCAAATAAAAGTTTAGGAAGGAAACCCTCATCAATAGTGGAAAGAATGATACTAGACCTGAGAAACCATTTTTACTGAAAGATTTCTTTAAGAGAAAGATTTATAAACTTCATCTGAAAGCCGTACTGGATGCTCAGTCAAGGAATGCGGAATGTTTTCTGTAAGGAAAGTTAATATTATCATTCCCTTAAGTGCCATATGTGATACATACTTTGGGCAAAGATTATCTCACAGTAGGTTGCCATTGCTTTCTGCAGTAAACTGGTTGCCAGCCAAGGCTATAGAACCCAATCTGTTCTGCTATTTAACTCATAACTGGAGGGAAGAGATGGATTAATACCTTTTCCAAGGGTAATTGTGCATAAGTAAGTGCAAGGAATTCAACTGGAATTTGAACTCGGCTCCCCAATTTGCTGTTCCGAGTCAATATCCACTGCACCACAATGCATATCCTACCTAATATGACTATTACCATTCTAAAATTTCCTGTATTAATTATATATCCAAAGGCATATTTCAAAAGCTAAGCAAAGTATTGACAGACAGGAAGATTTTGTTGAAAACAGAGAAAAGAGTACTTGATTGATATCTGTCCTCCTATGTATATATATATATATTTTAAGTCATCTCACTGCAAGCATGCATTCTACTGCCACTGTTGTGCAGGGAGTTACATAGAGGAAAATGATGAGAAATAGGGGTTAGTTATAGGAAATGTCAGGAGGAGAGTAATAGAGGGATGAGGATATTGAGGATGTGGGTGGAGTAGATGGAAAAAGAGCTTGTGAGAATGGATGCGAGTTAGTGTGATAGGAGATGTCCATTGACCTTAAATTTTAATTTCCTGAAGATTTGTAGCTTTTGAGGGAGCAAGGAAATGGAAACGGATTCCACAGTGGGGAAGTGAAGTGCATGAAAAGAAGCTGTTAGAGTAGAAATTGCTGTTACACTTTATCGGTTTCACAGTAAAAGGGTGGGACCTATTTGCTAATCTAGTAGCTTGTGTAGATTTATACCTAGAGGGCACCAGTGATCTAATTTCATCGGAGCAGAAGCCGTGAAAGTATTTATAGAAGAGGCACAGGGAAGCCACATCATGCTGGTGAGAGAGTGACAGCAGCCGAGCTGCTAAGTAGGTATCGATCACATTGCAGATTCTCCGTTGGATTTTGTCAAGAACCCCCAGGTGAATAGCAGGGGCACCCGACCAGATGTGGCAGCAGTATTCAATGGCAGCAAATCCTGGATAATCTCCTCAACGAATAAAGAGAGATTGAAAGCATCAAAAATGTGGTTTTACAGAAGATTGCTGAGAGTACCATGGGCTGAGCATATGAGTGATGACAAGATGACGGAGAGGATGCAAACAAAAAGGAAACTTATATTAGCATCAGAAAGAGACAGCTGAAGTTTCTTCACATAATGAGGAAGGAGGGTTTGAAGAATCTGATACTCAAAAGACAGATAGAGGGAAAGAGAAACAAGACAACTCAAGACATACTTGATGAGCTTGAGCTAGTGGATGGTAGAGCAGGGTCTGAGAGGACAAATACTGAGAGCAACAAATGATGGGGGGCAAGTGGAAGTCCACGACTGCTTTTACGTCATAAAGAGACATTGCACATAAAAAAGATCATCTCTAACCTATTAATGACCTAAAAATGAAATGGTACATATTAACAAAGCTAAAATCAATCTTCTGGGTTTCATTGGGTAATGTATCTGAAAGTTAATATCCAAAAATTAATATCCCAAATATTTAAAAACTAGCAGTATAGCCCAGTGTTGCTCGGGTATAATGAAAGCTTTAAAACTAATCCATGGTCCTGGAGCTCAGACTCTTTGGATGTTGGCACGAAAGACTAAAAAGCAATAGATGTCGTTTCCAGTTAAAGTGAAACCGTAGACTGAAAGAAAAATGAATGGATGTAAGTCAAATTTGAACTTCCTGGTATCAATATCAAATAAGTGTTTTTCATCGTAAATTGAATTTTGAAGGCTAAATAAGTCCTCTGAGTAAATAGTATCATGGCTGAGACTAAGAACTACAATTATACCCACTTAGAGCCAAACCCAAAGCAAAAACTAAAATAAAAGGGCTGAAAAAATACAGACATACAGGCAGATAAACAGACACATACACAAACATCTTGCCTTTTATATATATATATATATATACATATATATATATATATATATACTAGCCCAACCAATCCCAAACATATCACTCTCTTATACCGTAGCCAGATGCACTCCAACTACCAACTAAATGAAAATATCCTAAAAAAACTCATAAACACTAATATTTCTCCGACAGACCCTAACAAAAGAATTAAGTTTATTATATATTACACTAAATCCACTACATCCAATTCATTCATCCGCAACGACTCTTCCCCCACCGTTAGTGATTTGCAAAAAACCAATGTAGTTTATAAATTCAAATGTCCATTTAGAGAATGTATCTCTAACAACCTAAATAATATCTACATTGGCCATACTACAAATTCGCTCTCACAGTGTCTGACGTTGCACTTAAATGACAATTCAAATATATTCCGACATTTAAAACAACACGGTTATCAACGCACACTTCTGAGAAAAATGTTCATTGATAACACATATATACTTAGACAAGAAAATAATAAATAGAAACTCAAAATCCTGGAAGCAATTTACATTAAACAATTTAAACCTTGTTTGAATACGATCAATTTTGATATTTCCAATAACGTACTCAAATGCCTGTAATCAGACCAGGGACCACAACGCCACTATTTTGTCACTGTCTTCGGCCATCTGCCACGGTAGGGATGGACTTATATTTTCAATTCAATTCTCTTTATTGTTAATAACTTAAATGTTCTATGTTTACTGTGTGCTAATATTTATTCTTTGATAATGGCTTATGTGAGCCAAAAGCTTAGACTCGATAAAAAAATCAACAATTACTGTGATTTTTTGTTGTCTTTCAATGATATCACCATCAAGTATATTAGACGGTACGAACAGATCCTACACAAAATAGACAAAACTTGTCTATATTATTCAATGAAACCTGCATTAATATATATATATATATATATATATCATTGATTTTCTGCACAGTGTAAGAACTGCAATATTGAAACTTCTGAATATCGTTTCTTATGTTTTTATCTATGAGTGTATCATATTTGATTAAAATCAGACCACTCCTTCTATAACCTGATTTTTTCCATTATCGATTTTCGATATCTATCGGGGGTACCTTGACACAAAACCTAGCTAAGAACACTCACAGACACTTATAGTAGAACTGTGTAAATTTTCAAGAAAATCGGTTCAGCCGTTTCAGAGTCTATAGGTAACGGACACACAGACACACACTCACAGAGACAAAGTTCCATTTATAAATAAGTTTAGATTTAGATATTTAAAAACAAACATGATAAAACCAAAAGCATTGAGAATAAAATGAAATGCAAGAGATTTTAAGAATGAAAACTTAATGTCCTAGTATCTCCTGCATTTCTCCTTATTGCAAAATTATAACTGACATTTTTTGTCTATATTCCCCCTCTCCTTCCTACAAATATGTAATTCTATCAATAAAAACATTATTTAGTCTGATGAAGCCCTTTTAGAGGATAACTAGTGTTATTTGGAAGTTTTCTATTTTGTCATTCAATCACCCAAATGTAGAAATTTTAATCTTCAAAAATTTAAATGCAATATCAATCACCGTCTTTTGTCTCCCTTGTTCTTGTTTTTTTATTGTCCATTTTCCGTAATAATGTTTTTTTCTCAGATTTTTTCACACAGTAAGTGATGTAATGAATATGTAATGAATATGCATACACCTTGGTTTCCCCTTACAGTAATGTGATTGACTAGTGTCAGCCATAAATACAGACGAAGGCAAGGATGCATAGAGGTCTAGAGGTCTATTTGTCTACGGCTATTGACTATGCCTACGTCTCAGATAGATTGTTCTACCCGGTTACATTTGCCTAAACCGCTAAGCGACCTCAAATGATATATATATATATATATATATCCATCCCTTTCCGGGACATATCAGTTGCGCTCCTAAAATAATTGAAAATATAACCTTTGCCACCAACCCAATAACCGTTAGGATAAATCAATATACCTTGCTACCAATAATGCACTGTTCTTGAGCATTTATAAATAACTAAACCAAAACACAACACACATGGCCTGAAGATTGCGTTCAAACATGAAATAGACTGTCACTGCTTGGTGTTGACCTTAGTGTCCACTTTTATAATTACATATGCTCTATTCTGGATATTGATAATTTTACTCATAAATATAGCACACTTGAAAACCATATTGTTACCATATTCAAATCCAAATCCAATGTTTTCTCATTTTTGCTAGAGGAACCCCTCTATGACTGTCCATGTCTTCAGGGGTTCAGCTGTACACACCATTCTTGTTCAATTTCAGGTTGATAAGTCTATTTAATCCATAATCAAGGTTTTAAATTCAGATTTTTTT
Source organism: Ascarosepion bandense (assembly GCA_037127315.1). Lineage (NCBI taxonomy): Eukaryota > Metazoa > Mollusca > Cephalopoda > Sepiida > Sepiidae > Ascarosepion > Ascarosepion bandense. Next base: position 2,113,082 of record JBBBDQ010001255.1, on the reverse strand, counting down.
TCTCCTAGACTGGTTGTCACCCAAGTCTATAAAACTTATTATTTAACCTATAGCTACGGGTAGAATATGGGGTCATATGTTTTTCAAGGGTATTTGTGAATATGATGAACTTGACTCAACAATTTCTCATTCCAAGCTGATATCCATTACATCACAGCACACATGTTATTCTGTAATTAAGTGAATAAAATGAACTCAACCGTAATTTGAACTCAGTTATCTGATTCCAATACTCCACTATGCTTACATTTTCACACACACACACACACACACACACACACACACACACACACACCACACACGCACACACACACACACACACACACACACACACACACACACACGCGCACACACACACACACACACACATATATATATGCATCAGAGGTAAATTTTTGAAGTTGCAGTAATTTTACAAGTTTGATTCTCAAATGCATATATATATATATATATATATATATATATATATATATATTAGCATGTCGTATAGATATAGAAGAATCCAAAGGAGTATCCTGTACATCCAGTGGTAGGATAATTCTCTAAGAGAGCTCTAAGTATATATGTATATAAATACATATAGAGCAAATATAAGAAAAATTAAGGCAGACACATTATTTCATAGGCCTATTTCAGGCAAACCATCATCAGCTTCTGTCTTTATTGTACAAAAGATTTTACACAATAAATTTTGTACAATAAAGACAGAAGCTGAAAATAGGCCTATATTTCTGATTTACCATGAAATAGCATGTTTGCCTTAATTTTTCTTATGTATATATATATATATATATATATATTCATGTACATATACATAACTACATATTTTACAAAAATTTCCAGAGATTAATGAAAAGGAATTAACAACTAGCATATTTAATTCCTTTGTGTGAACATTATTTTTAATAGATACTCATATTTGACTAGATAGTCTGTTTTTAATTAAACAGTACATTTATATGTATAACTCTATTGGCCTGAATATATGTGTATCATTCAGCAGGAAGAATTTATAGAACCTCTGCATCTTCTTGGCTGTGTGCTGGGCAGCCCTATCCCTAGCCCTATCATAGGTTCACACATATATTTCCTATTGGTAGTTGTATGACTCATGACAAAACATGGTACATAAGGACCTTGTATTTTAATTTTAATCTTCCTGCTAAATCCGCTACTGGCCAACTTGATGCCATTGGCCATGCCACAGGCAGAAGGCAAGGACATACCAAATATGTTTTTGGATGCTTTTAGGGTCAATTTGTGCAGGAAGCAAGTTAGTCTTTGATATTTGTTTTCCTGTAATGCCATTTTCTACAATTTTTTAGAAAAATAGATGTTTATTATAAAGATGCTATCTATGTTTGCCACATATTGGCCAACCCACAAGAATTGAGAATGTTAGTCATCATGCATCTTTATGGGCGAGCACATCCCCAGGAGAGGCCCACGCTACTAAGTGACAGACATTTTATGGAGGTCAGTCAGTTAACTGCCCACTTGATGCAAGCTTGGGCGATCATGTCTATTTTGATCCATGACTGAAGGGTACAGAACCCAATCTGTCCTGCTATTTAACTCATAGCTGGAGGGAGAAGAGATTTGTAGATGTACCAATCCTAAACAGATTGGCAATCAAAGCTGAAGAGCTTCTATCTCGCCATTAGAACAAGCAATTTTAAATTCAGAGTTGTCCTTCTCCAAGAGTACTAACCAGTTAAGGCAAGAAAGTCTAGTCTACCCTGCTATTTATCTCATTAATAGTTGACTCTATTCTGTATTTGGTTGATATTGCTTCATGTAGTATCTGACAGGAAGTTTTCGTTTAAATTCTACAGTAAATTTTGTTTCCCCAGCCTGAAGATACATTGATAGACAGACAGATGTATATGGGGAGGTACTGAGTTTGTGGTCTAGCTAAGAATCCCCTGAGTGGAATTCTGATGTTTGGTCATTTGGTTAAATTTTTAGAAGTGGATGAGTCTCAGAATTTAATTTTACTTTTTCACCATGGGGTAATGGTTAACAAGTTGGCCAAGCAGAAAATTACAGTAGTGTTATGAGTTTGTTTCTCACCAAATGCTCTTTTTTTTCACCTTTCTCCAGGCTAATCTAACTTCACTAAATATTTATGTGAGAGGATACTGAAAAGTTTTGGAGTACTTTTCAGCACCTGCTCATATTTAAATCTAATCTATCTAAATCTAATCTAAACTTATTTAGAAATGGAACTTTGTCTGTGTGTGTGTGTATGTGTGTGTGTGTGTGTGTGTGTGTGTCTGTTACCTATAGACTCCGAAATGGCTGAACCAATTTTCTTGAAAATTTACACAGTTGTACTATAAGCGTCTATGAGTGTTCTTAGCTAGGTTTTGTGTCGAGGTACCCCCGATAAATATTGAAAAAATTGGGTTATAGAAGGAGCGGTCTGATTTTCATCAAATTTGATGCACTCATAGACATAGACAAAGACATAAGAAATGATATTCAGAAATTTCAAGGTTGCAGTTGTTACAATAGTGCAGAAAATCGATAATATATATATATAAAAGGCAAGATGTTTGTGTGTGTATCTGTTTATCTGTCTGTATGCCTGTATGCCTGTATTTTTTCAGTCCTTTTATTTTAGTTTTTGCTTTGGGTTTGGCTCTAAGTAGGTATAATTGTAGTTCTTAGTCTCAGCCATGATACCATTTACTCAGAGGACTTACTTAGCCTTCAAAATTCTGTTTACGACGAAAAAGACTTATTTGATATTGATACCAGGAAATCAAAATTTGACTTACATCCATTCATTTTTCTTTCAGTCTACAGTTTCGCTTTAATTGGAAACAACTATTGCTTTTTAGCCTTTCATGCGAACGTCCATATAGTCTGAGCTCCAGGATCATGGATTAGTTTTAAAGCTTTCATTATACCCGAGCAACGCCGGGCTATACTGCTAGTGTGTATTAGAATCTTTCCCATTAAAACTGCAGCATTATAAAGTACTTTACAAAATGCTATATCATAGGAAAATAATACAGTAATCAATATTTGCCATGTTCATCCAAAAATCAATCAGTTCTTACACAGTTGTAGGGATTCCTTTAAGAGCTGACATCCTTGGAGCATAGCTTAGCATGTTATTGTTTCAGTGACATGAATATATTTCCTGGCAGAGAGGCATTTATTTATCAAAAAATCTGGAAACATGCCAGGTGTTCAAATTCTTAGAATAATTTATACACACCTAGTCACATTAGAATTGATAATGTAAAGATATGGTAAGGCATAATTACTGCAAATCTCTCTGATGCAGAAGAATAAAATGAAGACGTTAACTTTGTCGGAACCAAATAGAATTTAAATGTAATCTGTAGAGACAAGTGGACCAACTTCAAAATAGAAAGTTCAAATAATTTTTATCAAATTTAATTTTGAATATTATAATCCATTTAAGAATTTTATTTTATTAAGAGATATTAGACCAAGCATAATTTCCTAATTATTACTTTTCATAATTACTTTTTGAAACAGACTCCCTAAGGGATGCTTCCATTATCACTCCAGTTTTCAACTCTTCAAGACAAAGGTTAAATATTATCTATCCTCCTTATTCTGATAATTTTAATTTTCAACTATTCATATTATCCTCCTCATCAGTTAAGACTCTACCTTGAGTGGCTATTGAAAATTTCAGTGCTTCTTTAAACATGTATTTCACCTGTCATTCTGTCTTTGGACCAGTGTATGTTGGTACAGAGTGGATATCAGCTCAAAATGAGAAAATTGGAGAGCTAGGTTCAAATTCTAGTCAAATTTGTTACATTCACTTACATGCAAATACCCTGGGGAAAGATATTAATCTGTCACTTCTCCCTTCTGCTATGGGTTAAATAGTATATTCTAGTAGAATACCCTGCTACTCTTCTAGTACAGTAGAATGGATGGGAGTCAGTACAGATGAGAGTCATAGCTACTGATTAGCGAGGATTGTATATGTAGAATATATTTCAGTAGACTAATCTCTCAGTGACACCCTTGTACAGAATAATCCATGGTGCTCTACGACATTCACATTTGATAAACTACCACTTGGGGTTCACAATTCATTATTGTACCTTTCTCAAGGACACAACATAGTAGGACAAATTTGGTTATATAGCCGTAGTTGGCAACCAGTCTTTTGTAAAAAGTAATGGCAACCTACTATGGGAAAATCTTCTGGCCAATCAGTCATGTCGCTTTTGAGACATGATCTCCCAAGCATGTATCACATATGACACTTAACTGACTGACCAAATAAAACTAGACATTTATGACTTTTAATCACCTATGGGACAAAATATAACATGGAAGATCTTGTAGCACTAAACTTCCAGATAGCAAGCACCTGTCTGTTTCTGTATACCCAAAACATTGAAATACACAACTATGTCAGCCATTAGTTTATTCAGCTTGAATAAACTAAGCTGTGTACCAGACAAACAAAAAGTTTGTGAGCTACGAATATTTTTTTCTTTTAAAATCATTCAGTTACAACTTTGTAAACACAAAAGGCCAGTTTGACAAAAAAACCCTGAAAAAATGGAATAAGCTCAATATCTTTAAATATTTTCCTGAATGCCAGAATAAAAAAAATTTAAAAGAAAGATTTTGACTTCAAGAGAGAATCTAAACTTTGACTTTTGTTAAAATATCAGAATAAAAGCAAACAGAAGTCAATCCCTTGTTCCCTGTTTAGGATGTGGTTTCTGGCTTTCTCTTTTCCAATCTTCTCACTGTTTTTTTTTTCAATTGAAGTAGATAGATCTATCTATCGCCCGGTTCACACTCCACCCACGTCTATTGAACAGGTTAAGAGGCTCATCCCTTGTTCCCTGTTTAGGATGTGGTTTCCGGCTTTCTCTTTTCCAATTTTTTCACTATTACGTTGCCCCCTGCACATCAGTGGCATTACCGCCTTGCTTGGGGTGATATGATTAAAAAAAAAAATCATCAGGGCAAGACAAAGCTTTTCCCATCAGCATCATATGATTCTTCATAAAACAGAAAAAGTCAGAAATTATAATTTAGATGCGTTGGGATAAAGGAACAGAGACAAACGCATGATGGCAATTATCGTCAAATGATCTTTGACTAATATTATTAATATAATATTAAACATTTCGCATCGAGGTGTGAAATTTTACGAGTTTTGTGCGTGTTAAGCAAAGTTTGTAATTCGAGTAAATACTTTTATTTCTAACAAAATCAATGAGTCAGTGCTTAGCATTTGAATTTTAAATGTAGATCTTGTTTTGTTCACTACAGGTCTAGTGCAGCAAGAATAAGATCTTTGGTTTCAGCTTTTGACCCTGTACTCCATAACCATTGATGGGTACAGGGTTTCTCTACATCAGCTTATTTGCTTAGGGCAGTGTATTGATCGTATTATTATTATTATTATTATTATTATTATTATTGGGGTTATTATTATCATTTTCAGACTTGGAATACCTGACAGTTCCGACTGTGTTGCAAGGAACTGCGTGTCATCTCTCTATTTTTCATCAACTTCAAAAATTCTATTATTTGAATCGTACCAATTTTTGTGGAGAAGACATACCAAATTTTGTACAAATATCTTCCAGATACTTTTAAATTTTCAATTTTCTGTCATCACATATATAATTTTTATTATTTTATTATTGAACCAATACCACATTATTAATAATAGAATAAACATAATTATTATTCTTGGTCTATAGCGGCTTCCCTGTGTCTCTTCTACAAATACTTTTACGGCTTCTGCTCCGATGAACTTAGCTCGCTGGTGCCTCCTATATATGAATTTACTCGAGCCACAAGATTATCAATTAGGTCCCACCCTTTTACTGTGAAACCAATAAAACGTAAACGCAAATTCTGCTCCATCAGCTTCTTTTCTAGCACTTCCTGCCTGTGGAATTCCCTTCCATTTACTTGTTTTCCCGACAGCTATTATCTCCAAGAATTTAAATGAAAAGTCAATAGTCATCTCCTATCTCACTAACTTGTGTCCTCTCTCTCATGCTCCTTTCTCCGTCCACTCTACTCTCGTCCTTTTTCATCCTTCTCTTACCCACTTCCTGACACCCCCTGTAACCTGTCACTCTTTCTCATAATTTTCCTCCTATGTAACCCCCTGCACAACAGTGGCAGTCAAGTGCATTACATGGGGTGATATGATTATTAAAAAAATAGGTTATGTCTCTTCAGGATGTTGAGGATCATGGCTTTCCACAACCTCCTAACTTTTGTGGCTCTAGTAAATTTTAGCTGCTTTCATCTACCTCTTTTGCCTTAGTTATTTCCTCTGAGTGTCAGATTCACTGAGTCCTTTTTCCTTATTATGTACTCAAGAAATTTTAATTGTCTTTTTCTGATGTTAGTGAAGTATTTTTTTTGTTTCCCGTTTCCCTAAAACTTTGTCATTGTTCACATGTTCAGTTTATGGGATTCTCAGTATACCTCTATAGAACCACGTATCTGTTGCCTCAATTTTTTTCATTTGTGTTAAGATTACCAAACATTTATTGCTCATATAGAAAGACAGATATGTAATATCTGTTGTCTTTTCTTTGTTTTTAATGATATTTTTCTGTTTATATGTTTTAAGTTATCAACAGAATTTCAGAGTGAAGCCCTATAGTGGATTAAAAAGTAACATGTTTGGTAAATACATTCACTTCTTTGTTACTGTTTTTGTTCACATTCAAATTTTGGATGACTTATCTAAAGAACTGTGCTAATGTGTGATGTTTGGCTTTGTTTTTGTGTCTGACATCTGTTGTGTTTCTGAAAGATATCAAAAGAGTAAATTCTTCTGATTCATTTTCCCCAAAGAATCCCAAAATCTTGCTATTATCCGCCTTAACAGACACTTTGGCTCTAGACCACTTGGAAAAACATAAAATTTCATTGTTAGCCATTTTTTTCATTTACAGACATTCTGTTTTTTAAATCAATTTCTTTAGCAACCAATAATATTTAACAAACTTAGAGCCACAAATTTATTTAATGAAAACAGACTGGCAGTTATTATTTTTTACATTCATTTGGAAAACTGTTTTTTTTATCAAAATAGAAAGAACGCAAAACAAATAGGACATTAGGAATTTTTAGTTTCTATTTACTGAGCTAGCTATTTCAGTTTATTCTATCTATCATCTGTTCATTATCTATCTATCTATCTATCTATCTATCACAGTCTGTTTATTATCTATCTATCTATCTATCTATCTATCTATCTATCTCTGCCTGCTTATATCTATCTATCTATCTATCTATCTATCTATCTCTGCCTGCTTATATCTATCTATCTATCTATCTATCTATCTCTGCCTGCTCTATCTATCTATCTATCTATCTATCTATCTATCTATCTCTGCCTGCTTATATCTATCTATCTATGACTGCTCATATCTATCTATCTGCCTGCTCATATCTATCTATCTATCTATCTATCTATCTATCTATCTATCTATCTTTGCCTGCTCATATCTATCTATCTATCTATCTATCTATCTATCTATCTATCTATCTTTGCTGCTCTATATCTATCTATCTATCTATCTATCTATCTATCTATCTATCTATCTATTTCAGTCTGTTCCTTTCTTTTTTTTTTTTAAATCATATCACCCCGAGTAAGGCGGTAATGCCACTGATGTGCAGGGGGCTACGTAAGAGTGAAAAGATTGGAAAAGAGAAAAGAGAAAGCCGGAAACCACATCCTAAACAGGGAACAAGGGATGAGCCTTTTCACCTCTTCAATAGATGTGAGTGGAGTGTGAACCGGGCGATAGTTTAGTCTATCTAAGACAATTGTTTTTTACCTCCCTATTTCAATCTGTTCTTATCTATCTATTCTAGTCTCTTCACATCTATCTATCTATCTATCTATCTATCTATCTATCTATCCTAGTCTCTTCACATCTATCTATCTATCTATCTATCTATCTATCTCAGTCTCTTCTTATCTATCTATCTATCTATCTATCTATCTATCTATCTATCCTCATTCTCTTCTTATCTATCTATCTATCTATCTATCTATCTATCTATGTCAATCTGTCCTATCTATCTGTCTATATATCTCTTTATCTCACTTTTGTCTAATATATCTCTGTTCACATCTATCTATCTATTTTAGTCAGTTCTGTCTATATATCTATCTTATACTTTTCTTATCTATCTCCTTTCATATCTATATATCGGTCTATCTTAGGTTGTTCATATCTATCTATCTATCTATCTATCTATCTATCTATCTATCTCCTTTCATATCTATATATCGGTCTATCTCAGTCTGTTCATATCTATCTATCTATCTATCTATCTATCTATCTATCTATCTATCTCAGTCAGTTCATTATCTATCTATCTATCTATCTATCTATCTATCTATCAAAACTGGGTTAACAACTGCTGGTTCTTTAAAGTACTTAATCTTGCATTCTATCTCACACTTAGGGACATACATAAAATATCAATTGTGACTAAGAATGCAGTAAATGTTCTCCAGTTTTTGACTAAATGTACAAGGAGAACAAATTTTCAGTGTGTGATGGACTAAAGTAAAAATAAGGTTGATTTTGCAGGACTTGAGTACCTTGAATAAGTTTTCGCTGTTTTCCAACATGTGGCATTCGCAGACCTGGGTGCGTATGATTTCACATGGTAATACATCTATAAGGAAATACTATAAGCAAGATTGAAATACAGTGTACGTCATTTCACTGAATTCTTGTTGAGACTTATAGCAAACATTCTCTGTCAGAAACAGCATGCCGAGATTGGTTTATATGCTTCAAAAATAATGATTTTGATGATGAAGATAAAGAATGCTCTAGTGCACTTAAAAAGTTTGGTAAGGGAGACTTGGAGGCATTTCTTCATGAACTCGTGTCAAGTGCAAGCTGAACTATCCAGATCATTAGGAGTTGATCACACAACAGTTTCAAAATGTTGGAAAACATTAGGAATTATTCAAAAGCAAAGAAATTCGGTCCTGTACAAGCTCAAACCGAAAGATATTGAACTACATCTTGTCATGTCCAAACAGCTGCTTCAAAAAAAATTTTTGCATTGAATCATGACTGGCAATGAAAATTGGATACACTAGGATAACCCTAAGCATAGAAGATCATCGGGTAAGCTTGGCTGCACATCAACATTGGTAGTTGTGGTGGTGTTTTAGCATAAAACTGAAGACAGAACAAAACCTCTTTACTAAGCTTTACCGAACTAATTTCACAGCCAATAGCAAAGGCAAAGGCAAGTAGTAAACGCAACAGTAAGTAGTAAAACACAAGAGCATGCAGTAAACGCAAGAGCGGGTAAACAAAATGCCGAAGAAAGAAAAGAACGTGTGCAAAATCACGTGCAATAGAAATTTTTACTTTAACGAAAATATAACAATCTCCCCCCACTAGTAAGAGAGATTTCAAGGTGTATATATTATTTTTATTTATTTATTTATAAGTCCAGTCGCTGGACTGGTCTACGAATCCTGCTAGACCGCCGTGGGGGCAGTTCACTATTCGAAGGACTGGCAGGTCTCTGGGAAGGCTGATTCTCTATTTCCTCCGCATTAAGTGTAGTGTCAACTGGACTTGTTTCAATCAAATGGTCCGGGTCTGCATTTGCAAGGTCAGGTCGAGTATTCTCAGCAGGACCCTGATGTTCATCAGAGCGTGGAAAGCGAGCCAAATGTCTTAGCGCCACTGAATCCTCCTGGCCGTCATCATGCCGTATTCTTGCATGAGTAGGGTTGGCCTCGAGGAGTTCCACCACCTCTACGATCGGGTCATACTTGCTCCCGTTGCCAAACCGTTTCAGCAGTACCCTTCCAGGTTCGCAGAGCCAAACAGGTAAGGCAGTACCGGTAGAAGAGCGCCTTTCAAATTTGAACAAGCGTTCGTGGGGAGTCACATTTGTACTAGTGCATAGTAGGGAACGAATAGAATTTAAAACATCGAGCAGAACGTCCTGCCAAGCACTAAGGGGTAACCGTTTAGATTCCAAGGCCAATAATATTGAGTGCCAAATAACGCCGTTGTAACGCTCGCACTGACCGTTGCCTCTTGGGTTGTATGCAGTGGTGTTACTGTACCCAACCCCAAGTCTCGTCAGGAAATTTCTGAACTCCTCGGACACGAACGACATTCCTCTATCAGAATGGATGAAGTGGGGAGTCCAAAAATAGAAAAAATATTCGTCAGGCACTTGATTGCGGTTTGCGAAGAACAATCACGGCACGGGAATGCAAAGGGAAATCGACTGTACTCATCGACGATAGTAAATAGGTAACGACATCCTTTCGATGATGCCGGGACAGGCCCTTTGAAGTCTACGGAGAGGCGCTGAAAGGGAGCAGTAGAGCGGATTAGCGTATTATTAGTAGGGCTGGAAAATTGAGGTTTTATTTTTGCACAAGTTGTACACTCGGATGTCACGCGCCGAACTTCATCAATTGAGTATGGCATATTTTGTGATCGTATAAAGTGCCAAAAACGTTGAACACCAGGGCGTATTAATGAACTGTGTATGGTCCTTAGCTCCTCCAAGGAGGAAGCAGCAGCACCACACACTCTCGACAAAGCATCGGCAACGGTGTTTTCACTTCCGGGACGGTGTTTTATATCGTACGCGAACGGGAGAAGCTCCATTTTCCACCGAATGATTTTATCATTTTTAATTTTTCCTCGGTTAGCTGGCTTATACATAAAAGATACGGCTTGCTGGTCTGTTATGATAGTGCAGTGCTTGCCAACAAGGAGGTCCCTCCATTTTCGGACACATTCAACTATCGCGTAAGCCTCTTTTTCAACTATGTGTAGTCGTATTTCAGATGGGTTTAATGATCGGGAAAAGAATGCTACAGGCCTATCAGCTTGTAAGAGAGTGCCTCCTATAGCTTTCTCTGAGGCATCGGTTTCAATAGTAAATGGTAGTTCGTCGTCGATAACCTTTACAGATGATTCGGCAACGTCTTTAAGTTTTTCGAAAGAATTCACAACTATAGGAGGCATGGGAAATTGTTTATTTTCACCCAGGGGACGAATTTTGTGTGAATACTTAGGTATCCATTTCACGTAGTAAGAAAACATACCAAGGCACCTCTTTAACGAATTTGAATCCGAAGGAGGAGGCATTTGCAAAAGAGGTTTCAAACGCTCAGGGTCAGGTTGAATAGTTCCGTCACAGATTTGGTATCCAAGCAAATTGATAGAACGAAGCGAAAACTTTGATTTTTCTCGGTTTATTTCGAGGTTGTATGTTGAGGCAGCCTTTAAGAAACGTTCCAAGTTAGCGTCATGCTCCTCTTGAGTTTTACCACAAATAGTAATGTCATCAATGTAAGAAAAAGTTCCGGATAACTTATTTTCAGAAATAAAGGAATTCATAAATCGTTGAAAGGCAGAAACCCCATTAGTGACACCCATGGGTATTCGTTTGAATTGATACAAACGATTTCCAGCTTGAAAAGCCGTGTAAGGCCGATCTTCGGGACAAATTTCGATCTGGTAGTAAGCTTTAGACAAATCAATCGTACTAAAAATATGATACTGGGCAATTCGGTTTACGAGATCCTCAATCCGAGGCAAAGTGTACGCGTCAAGTAGTGTGAAACGGTTAATGGTTTGGGAAAAATCAACCACCAATCGTTTCTTTCTATTAGGCGACGAAGTCACAACAATTTGAGCACGCCACGGTGAATAGTTGGTTTCAATGACATCGTCTTCAAGCAGTTGAAGAATTTCTTTTTCAATAAATCGGGCATCCTCCGCACGGTAGTTTCGGGATTTAGTAGCAATGGGTCTGCAATCAGGGGTCAGGTTTCGGAACAATTTTACAGGGGCACAACTGATCCTGGTTAGCGCGCAGATTTTTAAAACTTCCTGAGATCCACCAAAAGAAATAGTAATACCCCGGTGTAGTTTCAAAAACGGCATTCCGAATATAATGTCCATACAGGAGTCAGGAAGCACAGTAAGAAGGTCAATCTCTTTATATTCGCAACCATTGAAGAAAATGTTCTCGGTGCAATATTCAGACAGTTTAAGGGAAACGGCGGATGATGCTGTAGTGGACGAAGCGTCCACTTACATATTTAAGTTTAACGAGTCGTCTCGACGTAACCTTAGTCATGGTGAAAATGGAACAGTCAATAAGAAAGAACGAGTAAGGCGTAAGTAACCAGAAAAATAATGTATTGACAAAGGTTACATGGGGTTGAGAGAGCATGCATAAGAAAGTGAAAAGGAAAGAGTCATTCCCCTTCGTCTGTTCGTAGAAACAAAATAAGATGTATGAAGTTTTTACTCTAGCTGAAAGAAAGGTTTGTAACAATTGTTAAGATTATCGTAAAGAGTTCAAAGTCCAAATCCTTGATGAAGAAAGTCAGACAGAAGACAAAGTTCTGTGTCTGTGTGTGCGTTGAGTAGAGAGAGAGAGAGAGAGACTTACATGCGAATGTAGCAGTCTTAGTCAGTCTGTGGATTTCTACTGACGAAGGTTGGAAAAATGTGAATTTATGTGTAGAAAGTTATTTTATGTAAAGTCCTGTTTGAATGAAAGTTAATGTGCATAGTGTTAAGAAAAATAAAAGAAATTTTTGAGAAGAAAAAATAAAAGAAGAAAAATAAATAGGAGAAGAAAAATAAAAGAAATTTTTGCGCCACTAATTGCTACACGCAATTAGTGCGCGTGTGTTTGTGTGAGTTAGGAAAGACATGTTTGCTCTTGTCCCGGGACGAAATCCTAACTAGCGTACCACGTAATGTTTTCCGTTTTTATTAGCATCGTTTTTGGCGAGAACCAGTCATCACGTGGACACCGAGTGACCATGTGTGTGTGTGGGGGGGGGGTGTCAATGTATGAAACCCCACAATGCCATAGAAATTACGGAGTTCCGTTTTAAAGTGAGCAGTCTCATTGTTTTGACAATACGGGCACTGATAAAATTATCAGAACTGCTGGTGTCTATAAGGGCAGTTAACTTTTTCCCTTTTAACTCCACAGTTTCGGTGATAGGAGGGCAACTATCACCACCTTTAGCACGGGCCCCTATGATAGCAGAAGAAGAACGTGAATGTGTCGGTAGAGTAGAACGGCAAACTTTAGAAAAATGCCCGAGTTTACCACAGCTTCGACATACCTTATCGCGGGCAGGGCAGAGGTGGCGGTCGTCCTTAAAGTGACGTCTCCCTCCACAGTTGTAACACTTGCCACGAACAGGAAGAGTAGCAGAGAACAGTACAGAGTCACACTTCATTGGAGAATCAGTTAGAGCAGAATTTTTAGAAATACCAGTGGCCTCCTCGGCAGAATCGGTCAACACAGTTTTAGTTCCAGTAATAGAAGTAACGGCGGCTGCTCCAATCTGGGTGGCATACGATTCCGCGCGAAAGTGAGCTTGTTCTAAAGCCCTAGCACATTGAGTAGCTTCTGCGAGAGTTAGAGTGTCAGTTTCAAGGAGCCTAGCACGTATCAATGAGGACCGAAGACCACGAATAAATGCATCACGGTCAGATTTATCCCTGTAAGTGGTGGCCGTTACGTCTTTAAAACAATAATCAGCGGCAAGTCGATTCAAGGCCTGAAGGTATTGGTCGACAGACTCGTTTCTTGTTGCAAACGCGTAGAAAGCAGATGTCTAGCATGAATAACACTTGGAGACTTGTCGTAGACACCTTTCAGTAAGTCAACAGCATGTTCAAAGCCAGAACAACCCTCGATAACGTCAGCAACAGTGGGACCGATGTTTAAATAGAGAACTTCGAGTTTATCAGGGTTTAACGAAGCAATAGTTGAGAGGTAGTAATTAAAGTTACGATACCATAATCTCCAAAGCTTGCTGGCCTGTGGGTCTGCCGAGGAAACATCAAATTTGTCCAGGCGAATTATTTTCTCCATGAGGAAAACAGAAAATTAGTTCGGTAAATTGTGGTGGTGTTTTAGCGTAAAACTGAAGACAGAACAAAACCTCTTTACTAGGCTTTACCGAACTAATTTCACAGCCAATAGCAAAGGCAAAGGCAAGTAGTAAACGCAACAGTAAGTAGTAAAACACAAGAGCATGCAGTAAACGCAAGAGCTGGTAGTAGTAAACGCAAGAGCAGGTAAACTAAAGAACTCAGCCTTTTAAAAGGAAAAGGAACGTGTGCAAAATCACGTGCAATAGAAATTTTTACTTTAACGAAAATATAACAGTCAGTCAGTTAAGTGCCATGCGCGATATACGCTTGGGCGATCATATCTCGAAAGAGACATGACTGACTGGGCAGAAGATTATCCCGCAGTAGGTTGCCATTGTTTTCTGCGGTAGATTGGTTGCCAACCAAGGCTAGAAGAACCCAATCTGTCCTGCTATTTAACCCATAACTGGAGGGAAGAGATGGATTAATACCTTTCCCAAGGGTATTTGCGCGTAGTAAAGCCAAATATCCATGGTTCGCAGCTTCTGGTCTGCATTCAGTGCGATCAGTTGGGTGCAGTTTATTATGAGCTGCTCAAACCAACTGAAACCATCATGGGACATTGCTACTGACTACAACTGATTCATTTGACCTAAGTATTGGAGAAAGAAATGGTGGCTGTATGTGCAGAGATACAACAAAGGAAATTTGCAATATGACAACACTAAGCCACATGTTGCAAAATGGGTGTAAACTTGGAAATGATTAAATAGGAAATCATACGACACTCAGTGTTATTTTTATATAATTATCATTTATTCTGATTGATGGCACATGGCCTGACTGAGCAGCACTTTCATTCTTATGAAGATGCCAAAAAATTGGTCGTCTGTGGTTAGCCTCAAAAGAGATGTGGAATTCAAATGCTGCCAGAAAGATGAGCAAAAGTAGTGGCTAAAGATGGACCATACTTTCAGTGACATGCTTCTTACTAATTTTTGTAAATAAAACATTACCCTTTCATGAAAAATTAGCAAGAACTTATTCAAGGTCCTAATATATATATATATATATATATATATATATATATATACAATGGTTTTTATTATAATAGAGACGATATATATATATTATTATTAAAGCATAATATCACTACACAAAAATTTTAATGTTTCAGAATGATACTGTTATTCTTCAAGTGATATGTTAAAATAAATAACCTAAATAAAATAAATACATATATTATATATAATCTTCACAACTCATTTATGTAATTATCACTTTTAGAGACATACTTCTTAATTTTTGTAAATAAAAAATTACTTTTCATTAAAAATTAGCAAGAACTTATACAAGGTCATATATATATAGTAGCAGTACAGCCTGGCGTTGCTCGGGTGTAATGAAAGCTTTAAAACTAATTCATGGTCCTGCAGCTCAGACTCTTTGGACGTTGGCACGAAAGACTAAAAATCAATAGTTGTTTCCAGTTAAAGTGAAACTGTAGACTGAAAGAAAAATGAATGGATGTAAGTCAAATTTTGATTTCCTGGTATCGATATCAAATAAGTGTTTTTCATCGTAAACTGAATTTTGAAGGCTAAGTAAGTCCTCTGAGTAAATGGTATCATGGCTGAGACTAAAACTACAATTATACCTACTTAGAGCCAAACCCAAAGCAAAAACTAGAACAAAAGGGCTGAAAAAATACAGGCATACAGGTAGATAAACAGACACACGCACAAACATCTTGTCTTTTATATATATATATTATCTATTTTCTGCACTATTGTAAGAACTGCAACCTTGAAACTTCTGAATATCGTTTCTTATGTCTTTGTCTATGAGTGTATCAAATTTGATCAAAATTGGACCACTCCTATAACCCATTTTTTTCGATTATCAGTTATTGATAATTATCGGGGGTACCTCGACACAAAACCTAGCTAAGAACACTCGCAGACGCTTATAGTACAACTGTGTAAATTTTCAAAAAAATCGGTTCAGCCATTTCAGAGTCTATAAGTAATGGACACACACACACACACACACACACACACACATAGACAGACAGACAGACAGACAGACAGACAAAGTTCCATTTATAAATAAGGTTACATTTAGATTTAGATTAGCAAGAACTTATACAAGGTCATAATATATATATATATATATATATATATATACATACATGTGTGTGTGTGTGTGTGTGGAGAGAGTGAAAGAGAGAAGTATAGATATTGTTATATGTACGTTTCTGTTACCTCCAAATGTGCAGGTCAGTGCATATGACCTGATTTCCTGATGGTTTCCTAATTCTAGACCTTCACATTGCAATGTTTGATTTTTGATTTTTACAAGAAACTGACAATTAAAAAAAGCAGAAGTAGAATCATCATTAGAGGAAATACTCATTAAGGAATCTGGCATCAAAGACAAACAAAAAATTGGTAAAAAATTGTTAGCCTGCTATTTTTGGTTGCATTGGAACATATGCAAATAGACAAAGAATTAAAGGAAAGGAATGCCTGAGCAACAGAAACGAGAAGTAATAATTAGGCATAAGACTGCAAATAAGAAACAAGAGGAATTCTCTTAATGAATTAGGCTTTCAGACAATTCTATTGTGGAAATGCCTTGGAAATGGAAGGTTAGTTCTGCAGTAGTTGTTTTAGATATAATTTTCTACAGAGACCAACTTAACTACTGATGCAAACCTTGAAATGAAGGAACATATTCTAATACACATGTGTGTAAATGTGTGTCTGAATATATATATATATATATATATTGTAATTTTATAACCCAAATAACCTAGTATCACTCAGTTAAATGCCATACGTGATATACGCTTTGGGCGATCATGTCTCTTTCGAGACATGACTGACGGGGCAGAAGATTATTCCGAAGTAGGTTGCCATTGCTTTCTGTGGTAGACTGGTTGCCAGCCAAGACTATAGGACCCAATCTGTCCTGTTATTTGAATAACAGCTAGAGGGGGAAGAGATGTATGATATTATTAAGTAGTAATTAGTGGGGGATCAGTTTATTACTTCATAACAATATAAAACTGATCACCCACTTTATGTACAGCAGAAGCCTTAATCATGTCTCCAACTATTATATTCAGTCAGTCAGTTAAGTGCCATACGTGATACACGCTTGGGCGATCATGTCTCGAAAGAGACATGACTGACTGGGCAGAAGATTATTCCGCAGTAGGTTGCCACTGCTTTCTGTGGTAGACTGGTTGCCAGCCAAGGCTATAGAACCCAATCTGTCCTATTATTTAACCCATAACTGGGGAGAAGAGACAGATTAATACCTTTCCCAAGGGTATTTGTGTGTAAGTGAATGCAATGAATTCGACTGGAATTCAAACTCGGCAGTAATTTCTTAACCCAAATATTAAATCTCCATGGATACATAATTCTCATTTTCGATTGAACAATATTGACACACCTAAAGCATTTTTCCAACTACCACTCCCTAATTTTCTAAATAACCAGGAATTCATCTTATATTTTAAAAATAAATAAATAACTTTCACCATTTATTTTAACAAGAAGGGCAAAATTGTTCTGAAACATGAACATTTTTGTGTTGTAATATTATGTTTTTATAAACCATTGTAATAACAAAATTACAATATTAATCTCTATTCTGTATTGAGCACTCTTTATAAAAGCAAATGCTTGAACAGTTGGTTTTAATCTACATGTTCTTTCACTTTTTTGTAATGTTATATATATGTACATATTTTTTTCTAAACATATACTGTTAAATATAAGAGACAATGAATGTCTATTATGTTTAATCATGAGTCATTTTAAACATCGTATTCTGGCTTTAATTTCAATTGAAAATGAAGACAAAAATTCTCCAACATTTGGATAAGTTTTTATTAAGTTGGTTCTAAGCTAAAATAAATAAAATTGTCACTGATGGTGGATGTTTTTGTGTTAACGTCCTTGTAACCTCTCTGAAAATGGCTCATGTGAGCTTTGAACCAACCTAATAAAAAATTATCCAAATGTTGGAGAATTTTTGTCTTTATTTTCACCTGAAATTAAAACCAAAATATGATGTTTAGAACGGCTCATGATTAAAGATAAAAGACATTCATTGTCTCTTACATTTAACAGTATATGCTTAGAAAATTATCTGCTGCCTCAATACACTATATATATATATATATATATATATATATATATATATATAGTAAAGTTGTGATTATATTTAGTGTCAAGATTGTTGTTTTTTTTTTCAGTAATTTTATTGATAAAAGGAATTTTGGCAAACAGTGCTCAGTATTGGTGCAGAGTAAGAGCAAGCATTGATAAGTTTATTGTGAAGGACTTGTCACTTTTACTGAGCAGGTTCATGCCAACTTCAAAGTTTTGTGAGGACACTGTTATGAATTTGTAATTCATCACAAACGGTTTTCTATTTGATCTGCTGTCATGTCTCTTTTTTTTCTTATTTATATGGTGTAATTTGCATTTTTGTTATGGAAGTGTTCTTATTTGTTATTTGTTGGTTTTCTTTTTATTGTGAAGGTGTCATTTGCGGTGAATTCTTTTTAGTATTTTATGTATTGACCTCTTTTTATTGGCTTGGCCTTTTTTTAACGTGTTGGTATATATGACTTCTTAAAGTATTTCTTTTTTAGGTAATGGTTGAGCGTTTGTGTTCTTGTGTGTATTTGTCTTCAATTTTTCCATTTAACTGTTGTTATCTTATTTCTTTTTTTGTTATGATTAAGTGTTTATATATTTATACTTTTTTTTATATATGGTAGTTTTGTGTTTAATTGATTATGTTGTTATTTGTGTAGCAAAGTAGGTATTTGTTGACATGTCTATATTTTCTTATTATTTCATTTGTTTTTTTTTAATATTTTACTTGATCTTTAAAGCTGATAATTAAGGTAGCAAGAGAAAGCAAGAAGAAAGGACTAAGCATAAACTTCAAGAAAACTGAATGTATGCTCATCAGCAAAAAGAAGATGCCAAAATGCCAGCTACATGTCAGAGAAACTAAAATAAAACAAGTAAAGAAATTTAAATACCTGGGAAGCAAGCTGAAAAAGGAGGAAAAGTGTGAGGTTGGGATCCAAAAATGCATTGACATAACCAAGGACATATTTCAAAAGCTAAGCAGAGTACTAAAAGACAGGAAAATTTAATTGGAAACTGTTGTAGAGGAATATCCTATCCTACCCTGGAATGGATATGGTCCGGTCTATAAAAGACTGGGACTAGTGCAAACTGATAGCATACATCACTAGACGGTAGCATACGTCACTAGATGGTAGCATACATCACTAGACGGAAGCATACATCACTAGACGGTAACATACATCACTAGATGGTAGCATACATCACTAGATGGTAGCATACATCACTAGACAGTAGCATACGTCACTAGACAGTAGCATACGTCACTAGACAGTAGCATATATCACTAGAAAGAAGCATACGTCACTAGACGGTAGCATACGTCACTAGATGGTAGCATACATCACTAGACGGTAGTATACGTCACTAGACGGAGGCATTCTTCAGTAGACAGACGCATACGTCCTAAGCAGAGACATTTTCTACTTGATCGTATTACCTGTTACTGTTCGTTGGTTGTTCTTGTATGTCTATTGGTTTATTGTACGGTGGTATAATAAATCTCTTATAATCTATCTTCAGTGTTAAGTATTATTCTCGCACTATTCTTTTCCCTGATTATCCCCTCCCGGGATATATCAGAAACAAAGAAGAAAATGCTGGATTGCTATGTCATATCTGACTTTCTGTATGCTGTGAGTATTGTACAATCTCCTCAATGATGAAGGATAGGCTTGAGGCAGCAGAAATGTAGTTTTACAGAAGGATGCTGAGGATACTATGGACTGAGCATGTGTCTAAAAATGATGAGGTGTTCGAGAGGATGGAAACGAGGAGAAAACTCATAATTAACATAAGGAAAAGACTGATGAGGTTTCTGAGACATCTAATGAGGGAGGATGGTTTGGGGAATTTAATACTCACAGGATAGATAGAGAGAAAGAGAGACAGGGGAAAGCAGAGTGAGACCTACTTGACAGGCCTGAGCAAATGGATGGTAGAGTGGTGTTTGGGAGAGATGCCAAGAGGAAGTATTTTGAGAGCAACAAGAGACAGAGCCAAGTGAAAGTCCATGATAGCCTTATGTCCTGAAGGGTCATGGCACATGAAGAAGAAAATTTGTTAGTTTCTCCTCTAAAAATAATGTCTGCCATTTCTGCTGTGTAGAGATGCTTTTTTTACGACCTGCCATTTAATTTTGGTAGTAATGTTATTTTTCTTTTGGTTTCATATGTAAATTGATAATGTTGTTTTTGTATTTTTATATATTAAGTGATTACTGAATCTTTTAACAAATCATTTGCTTTAAACCTATGTGTGTGTGTGTGTACACAATGTATAAAATAATCATTTTCTTACATGTAAGAAAGTAATTCTGATTATAATGATAGACAGTTGTACAATATAAAAGCCCCTCTCCGAACATCAGCTACTAAAGTGACTAGATTATATTAGCTTGTTGTAGATTTGAATTAACCAACAACAAAGAGGTCCTGGGCATGACGGTAAACTGCATCTGACAGCAAGGTTTCTTAATTGCTGTTGTTCCAAGGTTCAACCTGACCCAGGGTGGTAGCACCTGTTAGGATCCCAGCTATATAGTTAAACCTCTAAACAAGGGTCAAAACACTATGAAAATATAAAAACAGACTTTTATGTAATATATACATAAAAATTTTCGAAGAAAAAATATTAACCAACAAAACTTTTTTGAATGAAAAATATTACCAAGAAAACATTTCTGAAGGAAATATATTACCAACAAGGATCTGTAACGTGGTTGATACTGACTTGGCAGACCGGCTGCAGCCGCTCTCACACCGGCGTGATGTAGCTTCCCTGTGCCTCTTCTACAAGTACTTTCATGGCTTCTGCTCTGATGAGCTTAGATCACTGGTGCCGCCCAAGCACGAATTTACACGAGATACTAGATTAGCAACTAGGTCCCACCCTTTTACAGTTAAACAAATAAGATGTAACCGTAAATTCTACTCCAACAGCTTCTTTTCTCGCGCTTCCCGCCTGTGGAACTCCCTTCCACAAGTCTGCTTTCCCGACAGGTTACATTCCTTCAAAAAGGTGTTTAAATGTAGGGTCAATAGACACCTCCTATCACACTAACTCCCAACTATTCTCACAACACTCTCATCTACCCAACCCTCATTCTCGGTGTCCTCACCCGCCTATCACCCACCCTCTGTTATTTCCTATATTTAACCAGCCTTTCTCCTCTCTACGTAGCCCCATGCACAGTAGTGGCAGTGACATGCCTTGCTCGGGGTGAAACGCTTATAAAAAAAAAAAAAAAAAATACGTTTTTTGAAAGAAAAATGTTATCAGTGAAAATACATTTTTTGGAGGAAAAAATTTTACCAACAAAAAAATGGTCATTTAAGGCTAAAGCATTAGTTTTTTTTTGTTGTTTTTTTATAAGCGTTTCACCCCGAGCAAGGCATGTCACTGCCACTACTGTGCAGGGGGCTACATAGAGTAGAGAAAGGATGATTAAATATAGGAAATGTCAGAGGGTGGGTGATAGGCGGGTAAGGATACCGAGAATGAGGGTTGGGTAGATGAGAGTGTTCTGAGAATAGTCGGAAGTTAGTGTGATAGGAGGTGTCTATTGACCCTACATTTAAACACCTGGAGATTGTAGCTGTTGGGAAAGCAGACCTGTGGAAGGGAGTTCCACAGGTGGGAAGTATGAAAAGAAGCTGTTGGAGTAGAAATTACAGTTACATTCCTTCAAAAATGTATTTTTTTTTATTTGTTTCATATTTTTTATGTTTTTTTCATATTTTTGATTTGTTTTTTGATTTGATTTGTTTTCATATTTTTTATTTGTTTTCAATTTTTTTTATTTGTTTTCATTTTTTTGATTTGTTTTCATATGTTTTTTTGGTTTGTTTTCATATGTTTTTTGATTTGTTTTCAATTTTTTTGATTTGTTTTTCTATGAAAACAAATCAAACCAAATGACGATAAAGATGAGAAAGGTTTTTAAATACAAAATATAAGATATTTTTATTTTCATGTTTTTACAACTAAATTTTTATTTCTTCTCGTGTATGAGACAAGCAAAAAAATGAGAAGAAAAGTGTGTCACATTGTGAGGAAGTGTGCAAATGTTACATAGCTTGGTGAAGAAGAGTGTAATTGTCACATAGTTTTGTGAGGAAGACGGGTGAATGAAAAAGGGAATCATTTTGAAGCCTTTGTCGTGAACTGATGTCTCACGTATATGTCTTTATCACCTTACTGTTTTTTTTATGTCGAGAGACTTTACTTAAATACTTTTCAAAGGGATCACAAAGCATGTTTTTATTATCAGCAGGAACACAACCCAATTGTTGAAAAATGTTAAATATTAATTTTTAAAGGATTTAATTTATTGACCAAAAAGGATGTGTGAATCCTCCAACTCAGAAACAATTGTTGGTCTCTTGGTGTTTGACTGTCTTACTAATTATTTCCACCTTCACTCCACACTTATAAGGAAACAATTAGTATTCATTGACTGATTAGCTTGTACTACAGTTGACTGAAATTCATAAAATCTTTCTCTGAAAACAATCTTTCCAGAAAATAGTTTAAGTAGTTGTTGTGGTTCAGTGGATATTAGCTAAGAAGGAGAAATCAGAGAGCCAAGTTCAAATTCCAGTTAAATTCACTTACATGCAAATAATCTTAGGAAAGATATTAATCCTTTTCTTCCCTCCAGCTATGAGTTAAATAACAGGACAGATTAGGCTTTATAGCCTTGGTTGGCAACCAGTCTACCCCAGAAAGTAATGGCAACCTATTGTAGAAAAGTTTTTGCCCAATCAGTCATATCACTTTCAAGACATGATCACCCAAGTGTGTATCACGTATGGTGCTTAACTGACTGAGCTGTTATCACTATTTCTTGTATTCATGGGGTTTTCTTTGTAACTTTTTGCATGAAGCAGTGTAAAATTTTATGATCTGGATTATTTTCTCTTTGATTTACATGTGCTATCCATTTTAGTTGTTGCTGCTGTGGAAAGTCCTCAAGGGATGTGGTTTCCGTTATTCAGTAAAGTTCTTCATTTGTGGTGGTACAGTGAAAATGAATGCTCAAGATGACTGTTGAGATTTTTAATCAGAGATTTAATTCAGAGTTTTCCTTCTCTTAGACAGGTTATAAAACTATGCTAAAGAGCCGAGTCTGCTCTACTATTTAACCCATAGCGGAAAGGAAGAGATGAATTTTTTTGTTTTCCAATGGTATCTGCACCATAGTGAATGTAACAAACTGGAATTTAGACTTAGCATGGCATTTTTTTGTTCCAGATTGCTTTCCATTACTACATGTGCACATTTAATAAATGCGTGCGCACACTCTCACACACACACACACACACATGCACGCACACACACGCACACACAAATATATATAGTGTTGAGTTGTGATGTTGTTTAGTGCCATGATTTTTTTTCCAGTTCTTTCTTGGTAGAAAGATATTTTAGCAAGCATGTTTTTGTCATAAAGTGCTCAATATCAGGATAGAGATAGAGTGTTAATAAACTTTTCTATATTAATCCTATATATATAAATATAACACGTTAAAATTTCCCTTCTCTGATTTCATGTGCCTATGGATTAGTGGGCAGTGACTCCAACTGACACCAAATCGGTTGAGTTTCGATCCTGGCCAGAAGCAAGTGGATGTGTCTAGCCACACTGATGAGCTGTGATACAGCAAAACAGTCTAATATATATATATATATATATATATTATTTATGATGGTACATGTCCTTTAAAGAAAAGGAAACCAAAAATCATAAATAACTACATTGCATTGAACGTGCAACTTCATGCCTATCAAGAAGACTCATGTTGCTCCTCCCTTGCCATAGCTTAATTAGAACTCATTTCAACACATACAAAAACCTACCAAACATCATCTACAACATGCTAGTAGAAAATAATAGCGTTATTTACAAAAAGTACTAATAATAAAAATGAAAAAGCCAACACGCAATAACATCAACTATGAACACAGCCACAATGTGCTGACACTGTTCAGAAAATTAAAAAAAAACACACTACAATCACTCAAGAAACTTATACAAAATTCTATACATTCAGTAAAAAATAAAAAATGGAAATCATTCATGATAAGGCGATGTGTTGGAAGTTGTAAGAAAAGGAAATGATTTACCAAAACACAGAGCTAAATCACAAACAAATATTTAATTTACTAAAAATGCAAAATACATACAAATGTGCAATTGCATCATTCCAACAGAAAACAGTTTACTGGTGAAGTGTTACCAGGGAGAAGGAAAGATGTGGATCAAGTATTTTTAACACATTAGGGCTAGCAAAGTAATGTAAGTGCGAGAGATTAATTTTTAGTTTGGTCAATAAAAATATGAACAAATTCTATTTACCAGATTTATTCCATGAGGTTCTGTTTTGAGTTTTTGTTGGTCGGTAACTTTTCATAGAGATTCTTTTTGCTGGATATAATAATCCACAAACCAAAGCCAGAGTTGATAATGCCAGAAATTTCCTTTTAACAACTGACAACGCTCTTCAAAAAAACTTATGTTTATGGGGGCTAGCACCTAATTAGCATATTTCTTGAATCATTCAGATTTTTCTCAAATATACTGGAATGATCTAGAATCTTCCAAATGTTCTATTTCTAATTTCTCTATTTTACAAATACTTCATGAATGAAAACTTTTTGTATTAACAAGTATGACTCAGTAGAACTATTTACTATAAATTTTAACCTTTTTTTGACTTTATTATTAACAATAATAACTAACAGTATATGCAAAAGTGCTTGGATATATATATAACATTTTGATAATTTTTGCACATTTTATATCCGGAAAAGAAAACACATAAACACAAAAAAAATTGAATAAAAAGCTTAAAAGCTTCTTGAATAAAACTTGTATAAAAAAGGGTTACTGCTCAAATAAACAAATATTGCTCATTCAGTAATGAATTAGAGCACTCTGACTACTGGTGTATGATTTATCATACGCTAAAAGTCTGCCTTCTTCTACTGAGTGCCCATAGCTCAGAGGTAGAATCGTTGACTGACACCAATTTGGTTGGGTTTCAATCTTGAGTTAAAAGCAATCAGAGTTTAACTGTACTGATGAGCTGTGATACAGCAAAACAGCTCTGTCTGCGGATGACGATATTAATATATATATATATATATATATATTAATGTATGTTTCATTAAATAATATAGACTAGTTTTGTCTATTTATTTTATGTAAATTTTTTTAATATTTTCTGATAAGCTTAATAGCATTATCATTAAATGAAGAAAGAAAATTACAATATTGATAAATAATTATCTAATATAAGCTTTCAGCTTACATAACCCATTTTCAAAGATGTTAATTACATTATATGTTTAAACACGGACAAACCATAATGACAAACTGTTTTTCTTTACATGGAAAATTTCCAAGCAACAACAAACTCGTGCATTTAAGATGCTGAATATGAATGTCGCATGGCAGCTTGTGACGTCACACATGACCAAGTGGGAGTGAAAACAAGAAACATTAAGTATGGGAAGCCATTGGAATAAACCAATGAATTATAGGCATTTAAGAATAGTTGTGGAGATTTCATAGTTTATCTTGTTCAGGTTAGGTTTCAACTGTTTTATGTATATAGATTTGAGAATTTTAAGTTTTTGTTTATTGTTTTCATATTTAAGTATAGTTGTGGCCAGGCATGTTGTTTTAAATGCCTGAAAATGTTAGAATTATGATTCAAGTGTAGTGTCAAGTGTCATGAAAGCGAGTTTGTGGTGTGACCAACATAAATATTATTTCATCCGTTGTAGATACAATCTCTGAAATGGCACTTGAATTTGTAAGCTATGTTGGTTTCTTACAAATATTGATATATAGTTTTTAAGGTTAAGAAGTGGTGTGTAGATGGTGTAATAGATAATCCTTCAGAATGAGAAATTGAAGAGCCCAGTTCATATTCCAGTTGGATTCATTGATTCACTTATGCACAAATACTGTAAAGAAATGTATGAATCCATCTCTTCTGTGTTAAATAATATGGCAAATAGTGCTCTTTAGTAACCAATCTGAATTCAAATCTAGATTGGTATGGGGTTAGCAACTCTCTCCAGAAAAAAGTTGCTACTTACTATGAAAGCCACAGCAGCAATACCTAAAAACTGTCTCCGTACTCCTCCGGGAGTATATGAAACTTTTATTTTTGAATCTGATGTAATTAATATGTTATGAATATGTATACACCTTGGTTCTCCCTAACAGTAATGTGATTGCCTGGTGTCAGTCATAAATGCAGAGGAAGGCAAGGATGTATAGTAGTATACATTCATAGGTTTACTGCTAGAGGTCTACATCCATAGGTCTATGAATATTGACTATGCCTACATCCCAGGATACTGCATACAACAAGTATTGTTCATTAAGTCTACATACTAGATTGTCCTACCCGGTTGCATTTACCTAAACCACTTAACTATTCAGAATCATTTCACTCCAAGTAAGGTGATAATGCCACTAAGATACAAGGAGTTAATGAGAAGACATTAGTAATGGGAAAGGATAATAAAAGAACAGGATTCAGGAAAATGGAAGATGGTTACTGATAGGTCATCTAAATTTTTAAATCCTCGGTTTCAGTGAAGCAATAAATTGAAAGAAAGTTCTACAGTTGAGAAATGCCAAAAATCTATTCAAATAGAACTTAGGGTAACATGTAAATTTTTCAACAATAAACTGATTAGATCTTGTGAATCTACAGTATTTACATTATTCAGACTATTGTCTTCATCGTTGTTGCCATTTGTACAATGTTTTGGCTGTTGTATGCTCCGGCCTTCTTCAGGTGCTAAGAATTTTGAACCGAACCCTTTAGGGTATATGAACTCCATTCCTTGCGTAAAGCGTCGATTGGAAGTCATGATTTATCTCCCTCTAACCCTGCAAATTACTTGTTCACCACTGCTGTAGCCTGGTATTGAACTGACAACTTTAAGAGTTGAGTCAGGAACTAACCAACGTCTATATCCACTGGGCAATATGCCCTTTAGGACAAATGGCAACAAAGATGAGGACAATAGTTCAAATAATGTAAATATTGTAAATACTACCTCATCTCAGAAATATAAACAAATAGAATGATCTATTATTAAACATTGTACAAATGGCAACAAACATGAGGACAATAGTCCGAATAATGTAAATACTGTGAATACTACCTCATCTCAGAAATATAGACAAATAGAATGATCTATTATTAAGCCTTGTACAAATGGCAACAAAGATGAGGACAATAGTCCGAATAATGTAAATACTGTAAATACTACCTCATCTCAGAAATATAGAC
Source organism: Ascarosepion bandense (assembly GCA_037127315.1). NCBI lineage: Eukaryota > Metazoa > Mollusca > Cephalopoda > Sepiida > Sepiidae > Ascarosepion > Ascarosepion bandense. Next base: position 2,085,656 of record JBBBDQ010001255.1, on the reverse strand, counting down.
AAATAGAATGATCTATTATTAAGCCTTGTACAAATGGCAACAAAGATGAGGACAATAGTCCAAATAATGTAAATACTGTAAATACTACCACATCTCAGAAATATAGACAAATACTTGCCAATCTAGTATTATGTATAACTTCATATGGTGAAAGTACCAAAGAAGATCATTATAAAAAATTTCCATGAAAATATGATTTGTCATGGCAATAGGAAAGAAATAAATGTCAAGATGCCAGGTCATGACCAATAACATTACAGACCCTTTTTTGGATCTTGTCCAGAATCTCAAGATATTTATGGGATGCAATGCCATTTTATATTTTTAATTTCACGTATGCATGATGTTTGTTTTTAATTTTTCCAACTCCACATTATGATAGAGTCATTTGGGCACTACAGTGAGAAAAAAAGACCATGACCCAATTCACACTGCCAGAAATTCAGAAAAGGCATGCTGTAGCATTTTTGCCAGAAGCTCCAATATAAAAATTTCAGAGTGTTTGTGTGTCAATCTGAGGACAGTGCATAGGATTCAAAAAGAGTTGGATGAGTCTAATGGTGATTACAAAGGTGTTTGGAGTGATCACTCCATTCGTCTTCTCACAGGGCCTCAGACTCAGCACAGAGGTGTACATCAAGTGTGTTGAGGATGTAGTGCTGCCTTGGGTCAAGAGAGTGGCTATTGAAAGACCCTACATCTAGAAACAGGACTCTGCACCATATCACAAATGCAAGAGAACCCAGTCATGGCTGTCAGATGATTTCTACAACCATATAACTCTTTACATCTGGCCACCAAACTCTTTATCATTCAACATCTTCAATCTTGTTCTTCTTCCTTACTCTTGTATGCTCATGCAGCTTTCTTCATACTAGTGTTCCTATTCTTCTCTTACCCATTATCTGACTCCCACTGTGACTTCATTTTTACAAAAATTCACAATGTGTGAAATCCTGGTTTTTTTCAAATAGAAAAAGGATTGACCATGTGTTTAAAGAAAAAGTCAAAACCAGATTTTGCGAGTAGAAGTTAAATTGATATTCTGACCAATGGAAGTGATTTGCAAGAATCAAAAGGAGTTAGTGATCAAGTGTAAAAATTCTAGATGACTATAAATGACTTTGATCAGCAGCAGTCAGTCAGATGGGAGCAGCGAGAGACACAACTAATTAAAATGTAACAGGAGAAACTTCAACCACATCGCGCATGTCCTCCTTCTTCTTCTTTCTCGTGTGCTGATTCATTTTACTTCTTCTTCTCCATCCAAAGACATTTTTATTAAACAAACACTCATACATACATTTGATGAACACATAAACTCTTTTCAACAAATTACTACTGCGAACATTTCTTGATACCTTTAACTTTCTCATTGAACATTAACTGCTACCTATTCTTGTTATTCTACTCTTTTAATAAATTTCAATTTTAACATGAAAAATATAAATTTTTATTCTTCCATGAATCCACATAATAACCAACCTGTCAACCAACTTTCTGATGAAAATGAAAATAACCTTCTGATCAGTTATAAAAAAAACTTGTAATCTGTAGGATGTTTGGTTATGTATAACACAAGGCTGAATTAATAAACATTAATCATCTCTCTATAGCTTCAACCTGTGCCTTTTTCTCTTCATTTTCTTCTTATGTAACCTCTGCACACCAGTGGCAGTACTGCCTTGCTTAGCATGAAATGATTATAAAAAACACTTTCCTTGATTATTATGTGGTAGGGGTGCAATTGAGCGAGAGACCAACAAAACCCAATATGACACACAAAATAAACTAAAGACAAGCATTAGTGGCAGAATTCACCAACTTAAGCAAAAAGACTGTCTAGAACAGATGCAGAGGATTCTGAAGTTGTCTGGATTTTATTGAATTTACTCTTTAGTATTTTGAGATATTCTTCTGGAATGTTGGTAAATATATCTGTTAAAATGAGATTGTCAGTGCTGTTATCATTATGGCATAATTTGGATGACAATTTATCCATCGCGCCCTGCATATCTGTTAAAATGAGATTGTCAGTGTCATATTCATTTTGGCAAAATTTAGATGACACTTTATCCATCGCGCCCTGCATATCTGTTAAAATGAGATTGTCAGTGTTGTTTTCATTATGGCATAATTTGAATGACAATTTATCCATCGCGCCCTGCATATCTGTTAAAATGAGATTGTCAATGTCATTTTCATTTTGGCATAACTTAGACGACAATTTATCCATCGCACGCTGCATATATGTTAAAATGAGATTGTCGGTGTTGTTTTCATTTTGGCATAATTTGGATGACAATTTATCCATCGCGCCCTGTAGCTGGAGAGCCAGACCAGATGTGGCAGCAAACATTCACCGGATGGTCAAACAGTAAATTTACTCGTTCCGAGACTTCCTCTGCGACGTCCTCTGGAACAACGTCTTCGATCTTCCTGTCAAAGACTGTGCGTCCGAGGTCTCCTATTGCGTTAAGCCTGACATCGATGCTTTTATCTCAGCCAGGAAATTCCAGCTAAAATCAAATTCGTCCCCCTGGTTCTCACCCACTTGCTCGGCCGCCATTGCCCACTGGAACCATTTCTTCCAGCTCTATCGAAGCTGCTCATTGAACCAAAACAGGCACCTTTTTGCCTCAGCACATTAGAAGTGTAAAAAGTACTGAACGAAGCTAAGAGGGCGTTTGCTACCAGAATGAGGCAACGCATAGCATCCTCTAAGTTCGGCTCCAAAGATTACTGGCGACTCTGCAAAAGTGTGCTCAACAAGAGCAAGACTTCAATACCCCCACTAATCAATGCATTTGAAGTTCTCACCTCCCCAGTGGACAAGGCTGAATGCTTTGCCCGTAGATTCTCCACCAATTCGACACTAGACTCGTTAGGAATACCTACACCTGACTTCCCACCCAGAACTAAGGCTCAACTAAATAACGTCCACATTACACCCTCGCTGTTCGCCAAGATAATTGCACAACTTGACCCACACAAAGTGATCGGTGGGGACGGAATCCCAATCATAGTACTGAAGAAATGTGCCCCAGAACTCTCCTCTATCCTCTCTAAACTCTATAACCTCTGCCTATCAGCTTCCTGTTTTCCTGCCTGTTGGAAGTCTTCCTGTGTAGTTCCTATATTTAAGAATTCTGGCAAACCCTCAGACCCCGCCAATTACCGCCCTATTAGTCTCCTTCCGATCTTCGGCAAAGTTTCGAAGCCATTATCAACACCGAGGTGATTCAGCATCTCACGGCTCACAGGCTTCTCTCTGACAAACAGTACGGGTTTCGCTTCACCAGGTCTACTGCTGATATGTTAACGACCATTACCGAGTACATATACCAGGCTCTTGACAAGAATGGCGAAGCCCGAACCGTTGACTTGGATATCTCCAAAGCGTTCGACAGGGTCTGGCACGCTGGCCTCTTATGCAAACTGCGGAGCTACAGTATAACTGGACATCTGTTTGACCTCATCCAGTCATTCCTCACTAACCACACATTGAAGGTAGTATTAAATGGGCATGCCTCCCAAAACTACCATACGTACGTGGACGTCCCTCAAGGTACTATCCTAGGTCCCATGCTCTTTCTGATGTACATTAATGATCTCCCCGACACCATTAGATCCCAAGTAAGCATGTATGCCGATGACACCACAATCTACTCTTGCCTCGATCAAAAACCTGGTGTGGGCAACAAAGCGAACCTCACTGCCAAGCTTGAAAAGGACCTCCAATCCGTAGTGGACTGGGGTAGTAAATGGCTAGTAAATTTCAATGCTTCTAAAACGAAGCTGTTATCAACTAACCACCATAGACAATCGCATCTACCTCCCATTAGCATGGAACAGGCTTGCCTCCCAGAGAGTAAAACACTATGCCTTCTTGGCCTTACACTTTCGGCGGGCCTCAAATGGAATGATTATCTTGAATCCATTGCCACATCTGCTGCTATGAAAGTTGGCTCTCTGTGCAGGGCCTGGAAGTTTTTCCCGCCTGATTCTATCCTGCACATATACAAATCTACCATCCGCCCATGTATTGAATACTGCTGCCACATCTGGTCGGGTGCCCCTGCTACCCTCCTTGGGCTTCTTGACAAAATACAAAGGAGAATCTGCAACGTGGTTGATACTGACTTGGCAGACCGGCTGCAACCACATTTAATAACTTAAATGTTCTATGTTTACTGTGTGTTAATATTTACTCTTTGATAATGGCTTATGTGAACCGAAAGCTTAGACCCGATAAAAAAATCAACAATTACTGTGATTTTTTTGTTGTCTTTCAACGGCATCACCATCAAGTATATCAGACGGTATGAACGAATCCTACACAAAATTAATAGACAGAACTTGTCTATATAATTCAATGAAACCTGCATGAATGAAAAAATGCTGCCAAAATACACACAATATATATATGTGTGATTATCTGACATGTACCAAATGTCCTAGTAGTAGATCTGGAATAATTATAGAATACTATTGAAAAGCATCTGCAGCTGCCAATGTTTATCTGAAGAAATATTTATGAAAAACACCTTTACAAGTCTCCAATATCCTGACCATTTCATAACTGTTACACTACATCAAACCTATCTTTAGCACATATATAGAATGCAACAAGAAGTGGATTTATGCTTTTCCAAAATGTCATTAGCGTCAAGTGAATATAATTTAATATGTCACCTAGTATCAGAGCTCTATTTGCCAATCCTATTCACTTGACTGTTAATCATCAAGCCAACTCTGTAATTTATTTTGAGAAAAAAAAAGAACAAAATGTACGTACTTGGGAAGAAAAAAAATGTCTTCGAAGAAGATTACCTGCAGCTTTCCGAATTCTTAAATATTCACCTTGTTAATGTTGGTTGCTATAATTACAAATGCCGGCAGAATTAAAACCATTGAGAACCAACGCAAAAAAGAATAAAAGAAAAAAGAAAATTTACATGTTTAAAAAGAAAAGAAAGGTCTCTTGGAAGAAAATTACCTGCAGGTGACAGAATACTTTAACCTCCACCTTGTTAAAGTTGGTTGATATAATCACAAATGCTGGCAGAATCAAGGCCATTGAAAACCAACACAAAAAAAGCATTAAACAAAAAAAAAGTTTACATTTTTGGAAAAATAAAAATATGTCTTAGAAGAAAATTACCTGAGCTGACAGGATGTCCACCTTGGTTGCTATAATCTATAATCACAAATGTTGGCACTATTGTGACTATTGTGAACCAATACAAACAAAATAAAAACAAAGAAATAAGTTTTCATTTTTAAAAAGAATAAAAAAATGTCTTGAAAGAAATTTACATGCAACTGACAGAATTTTTATATGTCCTCTTGTTAAAATTTGTTGCTATAATCACAAATGCAGGCAGTATCAATACTGTTGAGAACCAACGCAAAAAATGCTTAAAACAAAGAAGAAAGTTTAGATGTTTGAAGAAAAAAGTCTTAGAAGAACATTACCTGTGTTGATGGAATTCTTAGATGTCCACCTTGTTAAAGTTTGTTGCTATAATCACAAATGCAGGCAGTATCAATACTGTTGAGAACCAAAACAAACAAAGCTTAAAACAAAGAAGAAAGTTTAGATGTTTGAAGAAAAAATGTCTTGGAAGAAAATTACCTGTGCTGATAGAATTCGTAGATGTCCACCTTGTTAAAGTTTGTTGCTATAATCACTAATGCAAGTAGCATCAAAACCATTTAGAACCAACACAAACAAAGCTTAAACAAAAGAGAAATTTTTTTAAAATCACAGATATATAGAGTCAAGAAATATCACTTACCGCTTAAATGTCAACCGAGAAAAAGGAAAAATGTGAGGTGGCAACGTTTGGGCAAATGTCAGTGAGACACTTGACCAATAAAGAAATATACTTGTCGTTTCTCCTTAAAGATGGCAACAATAGTTTACATGTTTTCTATTGTTTCTGTCATGTTGTTTCTTTCTCTTTTTTGATTTCTTTCTTTCTTTGTCTTCATTCTGCAGAAACAAAATTATTGTTGTACTGTTAATGATTAAGCCGAATCACTTCTCATCAATGATTGGATTCTGGTTGTCTGAACAGGTGATATTGTTTCAAACATTTTGTTCTTGTAGAAAAGAATTACCTTTAAAGCTCTCAGTCCTTGTGCCAACTCTCTGTCAATGTCTTAATACTCTCTGTAATAAAGTGCAATTTGTAATGGCAAAACAAAGAAAAAATGCTAGGACAATATTGTCAAATGATGGCATCACTTCAAAGCCGAAATGCCAATGCTAGATTTTGCTGTTTTACTTTTCTCGGAAGCATAATTCATTTTTTCATTAATTAGCAACAACCTATTAAATCTTTTAAGACAATTTACAAAAGTTTTGCCTGAGATGATGATAATATTCTCATAGAAAACAGTAGATGTCTAATAAGCCATACAGGACAAATCCAAGAAAATTTTATATATTATCTAAGACATCACTCAGTAAATGCTGGCCTCAACTCATTAAAAACAATTTTTAAGCATTTATTCATCAACATAGTCTCCTTCTAAGATGATACACTAATTCCAATGCTTCTCTTAACAATTTGATGCCTTTTTCCTAAAATGATTTGCCATTGGCCTAAAAATACACCTCAGTTTCTGATATCATTCCTTCAGTGGAGCCAAATCTCTTTCCCTGGAGCATTCTTTTGAGGTCTGTAAACAGCCAGTAGTCACTGGGGGCCAAATCTGGAGAATAGGGTGGATACAATTTGAAGTGCAATTCATGTAGTTTTGCCATCATTTCAATTGACTTGTGACACGGTGAATTGTCTTGGTGAAAGATCACTTTTTTCTTCTTCATTTGTGGCTGTTCTTTGTTAATCTGTGCTATTGATAATTCTTTCTTTCTCAAGGTAATCGATGAACAAAATGCATTGCACATCTCAGAATAAGGAGGCCAAAATCGTGCCTGCTGATGTTTGCATCTCTGGTCACTTTGGATGGCTTTCACCTGCTGTTGTCCCTTCAGCTGACTGCTGATTTGACTTCAAAGTGAAGTGGTAGATCCATGTTTTGTCCACTGTCTTATATTTATACAAAAACTCCTTCTTGTTGTACTGAAACAGTTGCAAACAACTCTCTGAATCATCAACGTGTTGTTGTTTTTCATTGACTGTGAGCAAATGTGGCACCCGCTTTGAATATAACTTTCTCATGACAAATGTTCATGCAAAATGGTGAATACAGTCCCTTCTCATATATTCAACTTCTCTGCTATCTCACACAACTTTAATTTACGATTAGCCAAAATGAAATTGTGGATTTGTTTGGTGTTTTCTGGAACAACTGCCGATTCTGGGTGACCTGAGCATTCAGCATCATTTGCGTCTGTACAACTGTGTTTAAAATCAGTATATCACCTTTTAACCATTATTTCAATCAGCACACAATTTGCTATTGTTCAAACTAAGCTAAGCTGTACAAAAACCACTGTTACAGAATATACAATTTCAAATTATCCCAACAGATGTAGGAAGATTCATGCCATTTTCAAGGAACAAAATGTTGCTACTACATGTCATGTACTGAATTCTTTGTCTTCTTCTATGTGCCTTGTCCTTTCAGGACATAGGCGATCATGGTCTTCCACGTCTCCCTATCCCTGGTGGCTCTTAGCATGCTTTCTCCTGTAATATCTTGCAACGCCCGTTCAGTCATCCACCTGCTCATGCCCTTCAAATATGTTATCCACTGCTTTCCTCTGTTTTTTTCCCTCTATCTGGCCTGTTGTCCTGTTAGTATCAGGTTCTCCAAGCCCTCCTTCCTTATTGTATGTACAAGGAACTTCAGTTGTCTCTTTCTGATACTCAATATTAATTTCCTTTTCGTTTCCATCATTTCCAAAACCTCATTATTGCTCACATGCTTGGTCCATGATATCCACAGCATCCTACTGTAGAACCACATTTCAGCTGCTTCAGTTTTTTCCTTCGTCTTTGTTGATAATGAGGTAAAGAATTTATTTTCCTTTTCACCAAACTCTGTCTTGCTTGCGTCTACAGAATTGTTCCCCACATTCTTCTTTGTTTCCAGCAAAATTTTCTCGTCTCAGCTTCTGGAATCTATCCTTGGCCATGTCAAAATGCCTTCAGATCTCTGTGTACCTAAATTAAAAGGCAATGTACAAGCAGAAAAGGAAACAATAAACGTGCTGTACTGTGGTAAAAGAAGATATAGATTACCATTACTGAATTTCATAAAGCTATAATATTAAATTTAAATGGTGAAATATTGAGTTATGCCCATAGCTTGTTGGGTTGCAGTGGTAACTTGTGTAGTGGACATGGCCTCTCTTCCTGACAAAAGAGGTACAAAATAACCTGCACCATACATGGTTATGTCAATTACCTAGTGTTTTAGGACTGATTAAATATCTGTAGGTGACAGTGTAAAAAACTACATAACTGACTGAGGCACACATAAGATCAGGCAGATTTTGTCTTTGGGAGTAATTTGGCAGACGGCGCTCAAGGCATGTGGCAAAACAAGGATTACTAGATGTCAAGAAATACATTTCAATAGGTGAGCTGTGAGTTTTAAGGAGAAAAATGTATCAGTGAAGAATGTGAACCAGATTAAAACAGACGTATTGCTACAGATTTATATATAACGACAAGAAGTATACAGGGAAGTAGAATGAAGTGTGAGTTCTACAACATGACAAGTTAATTTAAAAAATGAATATATGGGAGAAAAAAGTATTAAATTATCACTTTTTTGGAGAATTCCCTAGAAAGGGAGATAACTGTATCTACAATTTACTCTAACATGGTAACTGTCTTATAAGATATCAAATACAGTAATCAATATTTGAAATGATGGCTGATTTTACAAATATTTACATTTTCTTTCTGTAGATGATTTAGTTTAGAAGAGAAATCATTTTGCAAATTCCTGCTTATTAACAAATATGGTTCTTATTGATGCCTCAAATTTTTCAGCAAATTATTAATTCCTAGCAGTATAGCCCGGTGTTGCTCAGATGTAATGAAAGCTTTAAAACTAATCCATGGTCCTGGAACTCAAACTCTTTGGACATTGGCACGAAAGATTAAAAAGCAATAGTTGTTTCCACTTAAAGCGAAACCGTAGACTGAAAGAAAAATGAATGGATGTAAGTCAAATTTTGATTTCCTGGTATCGATATCAAATAAGATTTTTTCGTCGTAAACTGAATTTTTAAGGCTAAAATAAGTCCTCTGAGTAAATGGTATCATGGCTGAGACTAAGAACTACAATTATACCTACTTAGAGCCAAACCCGAAGCAAAAACTAAAATAAAAGGGCTGAAAAAAATACATACAGGCAGATAAACAGACACACACACAAACATCTTGCCTTATATATATATATATATATATATATATATATTATCAATTTTCTGCACTATTGTAAGAACTGCAACCTTGAAACTTCCGAATATCATTTCTTATGTCTTTGTCTATGAGTGTATCAAATTTGATTAAAATCGGACCACTCCTTCTATAACCTGATTTTTTCGATTATCGATTTTTGATATTTATTAGGGGTACCGTGACACAAAACCGAGCTAACAACACTCACAGATGCTTATAGTACAAGTGTGTAAATTTTCAAGAAAATCGGTTGAGCCGTTTCGGAGTCTATAGTTAACGGACACACACACATACAAAGTTCCATTTATAAAAAAGTTTAGATTAGATCTTTCCTTTCTGTGAATGAACTTTGCATATGATGTGTCAGTTGTGTGCATATGAACTGTAATATGGGCAAAGAATGAATATAGCAGGTAAGAAATGCAGAAGCCTTAAGGATAAGTTAGAAAAGAATAAGAAAGTAATCTAGAGGGAGATACAATGTGGAAAGAAAGCATGGAGAATTTAATGTTGAAATGAAAGTAAGAAAAATAATAAAAGAATTTGTGCAAATGGACAGTGGGTCAAGAGAAATAAGGAACACATATTGCTAAGAACAACAAAGGACAGGAAAAACAATGAAATATGAAGGAGAATGCAGATGATTTTATAATGGTCAGTCAGTTAAGTGCCATACATTGGGCGATCATGTCTTGAAAGAGACAAGACTGACTGGGCAGAAGATTATCCCACAGTAGGTTGCCATTGCTTTCTGTGGTAGACTGGTTGCTAGCCAATGCTATAGAACACAATCTGTCCTGTTCTTTGACTCATAGCTAGAGGGGGAAGAGATGTTTTATATTATTAAGTAGTAGTTAGTGGGGAATCAGTTTATTACTTCATAACAATATAAAACTGATCCCCCACTTTATACCCAGTAGAAGCCTTAATCATGTTTTTAACTATTATATTCAGTCAGTCAGATAAGTGCCATACGGGATACATGCTTGGGCAATCATGTCTCGAAAGAGACATGACTAACTGGGCAGAAGATTATCCCACAGTATGTTGCCATTATTTTCTGCATTAAACAGGTTGCCAGCCAAGGCTATAGAACTCAATCTGTCCTATTATTTAACCCATAGCTGAAGGAAAGAGATAGATTGATACCTTTCTCAAGGATATTTGTGCATAAGTGAATGCAAGGAATTCAACAGGAATTCAGACTTGGCTCCCTGATTTATCCTTCCAATTCAATACAAATTGCACTACAATGCACATCCACCAGTAACACCAATACCATTTATAATGGTATTGGTGTTAAAACATTGATAACAGTCAGTCAGTTAAGTGCCATACATGATACATGCTTTGATCGATCATGTCTCAAAAGAGACATGATTGACTGGGCAGAAGATTATTCCAAAATACATTGCCATTGCTTCCTGTGGTAGACTGGTTCTCAGCCAAAGTTATAGCTAGAGGAAGAAGAGATGTATATATTATTAAGTAGTAATTAGTAGGTGATCGGTTTATTATATCATAACAGTAGAAAACTGATCACCCACTTTATGATCAATCATGTTTACAACTATTATATTCAGTCAGTTAAGTGCCATATGTGATACACACTTTGGGTGATCATGACTCGAATGAGACATGAATGACTGGACAGATAAATTTCCCAAAGTAGGTTGCCATTGCTTTCTACGGTAAACTGGTTGCCAGCCAAGGCTATAGAACCCAATTTGTCCTGTTATTTGACTCATAGCTAGAGGTAGAAGAGATGTATTATATAATTAAGTCGTAATTAGTAGGTGATCGGTTGATTATATCATAACAATAGAAAACTGATCACCCACTTTATGACCAGTAGAAGCCTTAATCATGTTTACAACTATTATATTCAGTCAGTTAAGTGCCATATGTGATACACACTTTGGGTGATCATGACTCAAAAGAGACATGACTGACTGGACAGAAGAGTTTCCCAAAGTAGGTTGCCATTGATTTCTTCGGTAAACTGGTTGCCAACCAAGGCTATAGAATCCAATCTGTCCTGTTATTTGACTCATAACTGGAGGGAAGAGATAGATTAACACCTTTCCCAAGGCTATTTGCGCGTAAGTGAATGCAAGGAATTTGATTGGAATTCAAACTCAGCTTGATAACAGATATTTACAATAGAGAGAATGACAAAAGAAAAAAGAGTTGTTATTGGATTTGATCTTAATATTTATGAAATAAATGATGAATAATATTAACAACATCAGTTAGATAGATTCTCACATCTGTCAGAATCCAAATTTGGTTGCGGTTGGGATGTCTCCTTCAAAAAATGTTTCTTTCTTGATAAATCAAGATGAATTCATTTGCAAAAGCAACATGGACAGTGAGGGTGTTTGTAGCCAGGAAAAGGACATTTCTCTGCTTTCTATTTTAAGAGCAACCGAGAAAAGATAAAGAAAACGGTACCATCCGTAGGAGGAAGTGAGGAGAAGGCATAGACTGACAATGGAGAGAACTTCGTCATTTACCTTCAGCCGGAACTGATTCATTGCCTGGAATCAGACAGAGAGTCTGCCAAGACGATCATCATCATTTTGTGGGTCAGGAGACGGGGTGGAGAAAGACGACAGGTGCAAATCATTAACAGCGTCTTCTATTCTTTCCACTTTTATCACGGATGTTTGAGGATTGTTTGTTTATGTCTTCCTCGCTTCTCTGCTTCCTCAGTGAACATTTTCTGACATGCACATGGGTTGTTTAGTAAAAGTCTGTAATTCTGTTTGCTTTATCTAATAGGTGCTCAAGGAAGTGCAAATTTTCATAACTGACTATTTTTATAGGTATATACACATACAAACACACACACACACATTTAATATATATATCTGCATGTCTTCTCTGATATTTATGTGGATATATATTTATATATACACAGATACATATTGTGTTGCTATATATAATTATATATATATAAAAGGTAAGATGTTTGTGTGCCTGTCTGTCTGTCTGTCCTTTATACAAATCCACAATTTTTATCTAATTCTCACCAAACTTCACACAAATATTCTTTAGGCTGAGTCTGAGCTCCAGGACCATGGATTAGTTTTAAAGCTCTCATTACACCTGAGCAACGCCAGGTTATACTGCTAGTTCTATATATGTATATAATTATATGTATATCTGTTTTAGTATTCATATGTATATACATGTACATAATTGTTTGATTTGATTTTTGAATCTTTGCTTATGTACATTCATGATGTTATTTATATGTGCATATATGTCTATATATATATATATATATATATATATATATATACAATCTCAAAATGAATAAGAATAAAATTGGAGCATTCAAAACATTAATTTAAAACTGCTCACTATACAAATAGAGCAATGAATATTTATTATTAATTAATATATTAAAACATGTAAAAAACTACAAACTACTGCAAAATTGAACACTTTATTTCAACATTGAAAGAACAATGACTCATCAGACAGTTAAAAACAATAATAACTGTTTTTACTTTTAAATTCATTTCAATTATATAATCCAAAAAAGTAGTTTGTAGTTTTTCACATGTTCTGACAAAATAATCGATAGATATATAGATATATATGTCCAGTTGGTAAACGGTGAGAATAATCCAACAAGATTAACTTAATATAAAATATTAAGTGTTATATCTCTATAGAAAGCTCAATGGATGTTATCCAGAGCAAAGTATATTTATAAAGGAAAACTCAACACGTCATTTCAAGTGGTTATAAACTAGACTTCATTTCTATGAGCTGTTTAGCTCATTTCATCGGACCTTACAAAAATGAACTATAGTTTATAACCACTTGAAATGACATGTTGAGCTTTCCTTTATATATATATTTAGATCTAATGTTAAAAATATAATCATTTGTCTTTAATAAATCTCGGAAGAAGCTTGTTAAAGTGAAACATGTTAGATTAAAGTTATTTTTCCGACTTGTTGTTTACTTATTCTATTCATCTTGTCGGATTCTGATCCATATATTCAACTCATATATACACGCACACGCACACACACACACACACACACATATATATATATATACATGTGTGTGTACATGGGAATAGGATAAGTAAAGAACAAGTAGGAAAAAAGTGTCTTTAATCTTACATGTTTCACTTTAACAAGCTTCTTCAGAGATTTATTAAAAGAATGCTTTTAAAATCCAAGAGACAGTAATCATTTGTCTTTAAAGAATTTCTGAAAAAGCTTGTTAAAGTGAAACATGTAAGATTAAAGACACTTTTTTCCTACTTGTTCTTTACTTATTCTATTCCCATGTACACATACATGTATATATATATATATATATATATATATATATATATGTATATATGTGTGTGTGTGTGTGTGTGTGTGTAAGTGTTTGTATATATATATATATATATATATATATATATATATATATATATATCCACTCATACCAACATACTCAAGTTACTCACCATCCTCTTCCAGCACACATTGAAATGCGCTATTTTCCGACAAGATGGCACTTGGGTACCTAAGGAAAAGATTTCAAAAGTTATTGCAAATTTCTGCCCTATCTCTGTCTTGAATGTAGAGGGAAAATATTTTTTGGGGTCCTTACTATGATGGACTTGCTATGACGGACTTGCTGCTTTGTAGCCATTACATAAACACAACTATATAGAAGGCTGAAAACCTGGATTTCCCTGGTTGTCTGGAGCATTCACACATGATTTGGAACTCAATTTTATTAGTCAAACAAAATAAAGCTGTGATTCATGTAATTTGGCCTGATCACACAAATGCATATTGATCAGTTTCTCTAATTCAAATGTCCTTCAAAAATATAATAGTTGGAATCATGATTAAGGCTTCTACTGGTCGTAAAGTGGGGGATCAGTTTTCTATTGTTATGAAAAATTATAATGTAATATTCCAAAGCAGTTCGCTTTTGGTAAGTACCCCACCAAGTGGCATGCCCTCAAGGTCAGCATCATGAATAGGTGTGTGATTTCACCACTTTTCATTATGAGCTGGCCTGGACAGCACAAGCAATCAGTTTTTCTCCGAACAGGGTCCAAAGGGAAAACGAGACATGGTGATTCAAGAAATCAGGAATTTTGAGGAAGAGCAGCAAATAGCTACTAACACTGTAGTGTGATTAGGTTCAAAGAGGTGTACCCTTCTCATAGAATTAATGGCCCCAGGAGAGGAGAACAGAGAAGAGGTGCACAGGTAAAAAGAAAAACACTATAAATCAATGCAGATGTGTGGAAAAGAAGTTGACATGTCAAGTGTTACCTTTTGAGATTGAGTGTCATGGATTCATTGGATGGTCAACTGTTTCCTTCCTTTTGAGAGTGGGCATCACTGGCCAGTGCCTGAAGCATTCTTCACTTTGTCTCTAGACCGCGGCTCAACAGTCATCAGGTTTGATCTGGTCAAAATCCATAAAAAACAAAGTTGATTGAAGCCATGCTCACAACACAATGCTACTTCCAATGCAAACATATATGTTTACTTTTCATTCTACATCATTGATAACGATCACTGCAAGTGTGTTTTATATTGGTTAACAATCAAATGCAAACACTTTTAACACAACGTTGAAAATATGACATGCAGTTGTAAAAAATCACAAGAAACAGACACTTCTTTACAAAAAACAATACTGAGTCTGGCGGTAAAAGTTTCTGGTGGCACCAGGGTTGGCAGCACTGCCTAAACCACCAAAACTGTGTTACATTCCCTGGTTGGTGGCTGATGACGGCAAGGTATCACACATGCTTTCACATATTGTATGAAGAAAAAAAATATTTATATATGTTTCATTTGTAAATATTCAAAAGTTTTGCAATATAATTGTATTGAACACTTTTAATACAACTGTATACTGGTTTAATTTAATTATAAGCAAAAACTAAATAATCTATCTAATCTAATCTAAATTTAATCTAATCTAAACTCATTGATAAATGGAACTTTGTCTCTGTGTGTGTGTGTGTGTGTGTGTGTGTGTGTGTGTGTGTCCATTACCTATAGACTCTGAAATGACTGAACCGATTTTCTTGAAAATTTACACAGTTGTACTATAAGCATCTGTGAGTGTTCTTAGCTAGGATTTGTGTTGAGGTACCCCTGATAAATATCGAAAATCATAGACAAAGACATAAGAAACGATATTCAGAAGTTTCAAGGTTGCATTTCTTACAATAGTGCAGAAAATTTGATATCAATACCAGGAAATCAAAATTTGACTTACATCCATTCATTTTTCTTTCAGTCTACGGTTTTTACTTTAACTGGAAACAACTATTGCGTTTTAGTCTTTCGTGCCAACGTCCAAAGAGTCTGAGCTCCAGGACCATGGATTAGTTTTAAAGCTTTCATTACACCTGAGCAATGCTGGGCCACACTGCTAGTTATATATATATATATATATATAAAATAAAAGACTGTGGCAAAAACCATCAGTAAATATTCCTGTTGCTATGTCCTAAGATCCTTGCTGTTTTATAATACGTGGACTTGTAAGCAGATCACTGGCAGGACTGAAGTCTTACAAAGGATAGAAATATAAAAACTGAATGAGACTGTCAGATCATCATATGTTGAAATTGATGGGAGAGTCCATTTTCATCATATATATATATATATAATTCTGATAAAATTATCCAGCATTTTTTAAATCATTTCACCCCATACAAGAGAGTAAAGCCACTGAGACTATAGTGATTACTGAGAGTTTAAGAATGAAAAAAAGAGAAACAATATTAAAGAGAAAAAACAATGGCAGAGCAATCAAGAAGACATTAAATAACAATTGACACTGAATTTAAATTTTTTAACATTAAAGTTAGCTGGAAAGCAAGAAGCCAGAAGAGAGTTCCACAAGTGAGATGTCTGAGAAAAAAACTGTTTTCATAGAACTTACAGTTACATCTTGCCAATTCAATTGTAAAATGATGAAATTTTGTTGCTAATCTACTAACTTATAAAGTCTAGGTACCATAGGGAAGAGTTCATCCAAACAATTACTATGAAACTATTCATAGAAAAGGCACAATGAATCTAAGCTATAGCAGTGGGAAAAGGACTAGAACTGAGATACCAGGTCAGAACCAATAACATTGCAAATTTTTCTTTGGATTTTATCGAGAATCTCTAAGTATATAGTAGAAATACCAGATCATATGTGGCAGCAATATTCAAAGCATGGGTGAATAGTAGACTTATAGATATGTAAGATAGATTCAGGAGAGAGAAATTATCATAATGGCATATAAGAGGAATTATATTACATAATAGTACAGTACCATTTCTAATGAAATTTTGCTATCCTCTCTGTTAAAATAAAGAGAATTTAAATATACTCTTCAGAAATAAATTGAGTTCTTTTGGTGACTGCTGTGTGTATACACTGCTTATATACAACATGTTAAAATTTCCCTTCTCTGATTCCAAGCTTAGTGGGTACATATATATATATATATATATATATATTTCCCTCCTGTCTTGCTCAAGGAGAAAGAGACAATAACTCAGTTCATTAGAGAGACATTAGTGAGACAGCATCGCCTCAGTTCAATCTCTTTTTGCGCACAAACCTACTCACCAAATGATACAACAGTTAATATTCAAAAGATTTTGAACAGTGAGTTTGTCTCTATTGAAATTTTTCTGACTTAAATACCAAATATTCTATCGGAGTCTAACTGTACTGATGAGCTGTGATACAGTGAAACAGATCTGTCTGCGGATGACAATAATTACGCTCTCACACCCTGATTGAACACTCTAAAAGAAAGATAGACTTTGAAAAACAGTAGCCACTCTAGTGTGTACGCATCGCTCATTCAGTAAAAATGAATTTGAGCACTCTATCTATTGGGCGCGTAATATGATATGCGCTAAAAAGACTGCCTTCTTCCACCGAACGCCCTGTGGCCTAGGGGTAGAGTCGCCAACTGACGCCAATTCAGTCAGGTTTCGAGCCTGGGTTAAGGAGCAATCGGAGTCTAACCATACTGATGAGCTGTGATACAGCAAAACACATGTCTGCAGATGACAATATATATATATATTATAAATTATGTTTTAGAACATGTACATAATTTTTTAATATATGTCCTCGACAATCATATGTTTGTTTCAACGTTGGGTGTCCAACGTTTCTTCAGGAGGGAAAAGCAAAACTGAATTCGTCTGCTGCCTATATTTGGTTCACACACATACACACACACAGGAATGAACCAAATATAGGCAGCAGACGAATTCAGTTTTGCTTTTCCCTCCTGAAGAAACGTTGGACACCCAACGTTGAAACAAACATATGATTGTCGAGGACATATATTAAAAAATTATGTAGATGTTCTAAAACATAATTTATAATAAATATTCACAGCTCTATACACCATATATCGAGCACTGTTTTAAATTAATGTTTTGGACGGAAAAAATTCTTTCTTCGTTCTGTACCCACTCGGATATATATATATATATATATATATATATATATATATATATATATATATTATGGACTCTCCCGTTGATTTTGATGGATGAATGCCTAACTCAGTTAGACTGCTACACAAAGAATTGTTTTGAGTGGTGAAGGCTTGTGTAGCACCATTCATACTTTTTGGAACTGCTGATAACAAACAGTCGGTGCAGAAGTTCACCACAGATCACATGAACAGCAGACCTCAGTTATTTAACTCATAACTGGAGGGAAGGGGCAGATTAGTACCTTTCCCAAGGGTACCAGTGCGTAAGTGAATGCAAAGTGTTTGACTGGAATTGGAACTCGGCTCATCGGTTTCCCCCGGTCATGCACCTAAGTACTGACCAGGCTCAACGTTGTTTAACTTCGGTGATTGAATGAGAACCGGTGTATTCAACATGATATTCCCGTAAGCATGTATATTTCCCTTCTGTCAAAGGGTTTTGATTATTTTTTTTCTTGTGCTTTAATGTAAAATACTCAATCGTAGATACATCAAAATATATGTTGCCATCATTTATGACACCACCTAAACTTATTTATAAATGGAACTTTGTCTGTGTATGTGTGTGTATGTGTCTGTTACCTATAGAATCCGAAATGGCTGAACCGATTTTCTTGAAAATTTACACAGTTGTACTATAAGCATCTGCGAATGTTCTTAGCTAGGTTTTGTGTCCAGGTACCCTCGATAAATATCGATAATCAATAATCGAAAAAATCGGGTTATAGATGGAGTGGTCTGATTTGAATCAAATTTGATACACTCATAGACAAAGACATAAGAAATGCTATTCAGAAGTTTCAAGGTTGCAGTTCTTACAATAGTGCAGAAAATTGATAATATGTATATGTAAAAGGCAAGATGTTTGTGTGTGTGTCTGTTTATCTGTCTGTATGTCCTTTATACATATCCACAATTTTTATCCGATTCTCACCAAACTTCACACAAATGTTCTTTAGGCTGAGTCTGAGCTCCAGGACCATGGATTAGTTTTAAAGCTTTCATTATACCCAAGCAATGCCAGGCTATACTGCTAATATTGCTATATTTTGCTGTCATTTTTGACAGCACAGGCCCACTGATTTCTTAATATTAGTTTAGCTTTTGAAAAATACCTTTCACTATTTCAACGTTTCTTCACATTTAAGTGTCACATTTTTCCTTCTCTGTTACAAACAATTTTGAGATATTTAAATTTTTGTCCTTGCTTGATTTTGGCATCTCCTATTTGCAGTTCTATCTTGAGCTGTTTCTCTTTACTAAAGCATTATTTGATTTGGAACAATTTGTGCTATAAAGCCTTACTAATGCCACTGGTCACTACATGCATTGTTTCTAGTCTATTTAAGTGGTCAGTCCACTTGACTGGAAGCCAGTCCAAACAGATTTGATATTTATTAGTTTCCAATTATGAGTAAATTGTGTCCACTGTGCGACTCTGTGGACATGGCCTGGTCTTTCATTATTTTCTCTTGTCCTTTCTGTCTTGAAAGCCTAGAAAATATATTTCTTGCTTTGCTGACCAATTTAATGACCAGCCTGCATAGGGTGTGATGCCTAAATTGATGCAAATGACCATTCTATTTGGTCATTATTCTTTTTGGTGGCCTTGCAGTAAATCTGACCAAAGTAATTTCTGATAATGACTTGCAGAAACATAATTTGGGGGATTTGCTGGAATTGGGTTACCTCCAAATAGCAAATATCTGCCAAAGTTTCTTGATGCACAAGTGATGCAACAATTCTCTGAATTTCATGATTGTCATTTAATATTCATTTATTTGATAATTATTATTTTAAATTATTTCAATAATTATTATTTTATCTTACTATAATTCCCAAAATATATTTTTAGCACGTTTCTTTGTCATTCCATAACTTAAGTTATGGTTACAAAATTGTTTGTGTCCCCACATTTTAGACGTGATTTTACTTAAAAAGGAAAATTGCAACTTACCTGTTGGGACATTCTTCATGGCCAAGTGGTAAAGGACACTGGATCAAATGGTGATTTCCCCTACAAAGGGGGACAAAAATTCCTGCTGGGGAATGCATTGTCTTTACTAGTCATTCAGTCAGTTAAGTGCCATATGTTATACATGCTTTGGGGACAATGTGTCTTCTATTTAATGACTACAGCAAGACTATTCAGAGGACCCTAGATATTATGCCAGGATTTGTCATCAGAGGCCACAATTTGAACAACATAAGATACACAGATGATACAATGCTGATAGCAGACACGGAAAGGAAACTACAAGAACTCCTAAAGAAGGTAGCTGAAGAGAGTGATAAAAAAATGACTACAAATATACTGCAAGAAAATTGAATGCATGCTCATCAGCAAAAAGAGCAACTCAAAATGCCAAATACAGACCTCAAATGATACCACCATCTAAAGACGCGCCAGATCAACTGGTGGCTTCCCTTATGTTGAAAGGGATTGCAGGTTTGAATCCTGCCAAATGACACACATTTTCGTAACAAAATTTATTGTAAATAATCAGGCCGGTAGAAATAAATATACAAATAAAATGTTTGATTAAAAACAGAATATCTACTCAAATACAAGTATCGATTAAAAATAATGTTCAAAAAATAATTTTCATATATATATATATATATATGACAAAAATATAGTTTTAAGTTAAACTATGTTTGTGGGTAAAAAGTGCTCAATATCAGGAAGAGAGTGTATGTAAATATAAATATAAAAGTTGGCATTGAGGTCAACACCAACCAGCAACTGTTTCATGCTTAGTCACAATGAGCAGAGGCCATGGATGCTGTGTTTTGGCCTGACTACTTATATATGCTGGTCAGTGGTGCATTATGGCTAAGTGTATTAATTCATTTTAACAGTTATTGTGTGGGTGGTAACTGTTATGTTTTAAATTATTCTAGGGGCTATTAAGGAAAAATAATTCTGGATCTGAATCCAGTTGTTGGTTAACTTTTTTACTCATTATTTATTATTTTGGATGTGCATTGTGGTGCAGTGGATGGCAACTTGGAATGACAAATCGGGGTGCTGAGTTCAAATTCCAATTGAATTCGTGGTATTCACTTACGCACAAATAATCTTGGGAATGGTATTAATCCATCTCTTTCCTCCAGTTATGGGTTAAATAATAGGACAGATTGGGTTCTATAGCTTTGGGTGGCAGCCAGTCTACCACAGAAAGTGATGGCAGCCTACTGCAGGATAATCTTCTTCTAATGCAAGATAATCTCTTTCAAGACATGATCACCCAAAGTGTGTATCACATATGGCACTTAACTGACCGACTAAATATAATAGTTGGAATCGTGATTAAGGCTTCTACTGGTCGTAAAGTGGGGGATCAGTTTTCTATTGTTATGAAGTAATAAACTGATCCACCACTAATTATTATAATACATCTCTTCCCCCTCTAGCCATGAGTCAAATAACAGGACAGATTGGGTTCTATAGCCTTGGCTAGCAACCAGTCTACCGCAGAGAATAATGGCAACCTACTGTGGGATAATCTTCTACCCAGTCAGTCATGTCTCGAAAAGGACATGATCACCCAATCATTATATGTTGTTGCTTGTTATTTTTACATTTATTTGTGCTTATATGTCTGTTCATAATTTGCTGATTTGTGTATTATTTACTTAATTTACTTTTTATTTATTTATTTTTATTTATTTTTGTTACTTTTTAGTTTTTTATTTTTAAGTAAATTTGTTTTTATGCCTTCATTTTTCAGTCAGTTCTGACTGTTAATTTAGTAATTTGTGTTGATCTGAAGGGGTAAGTAAATGTATGTTTTGTTAACAAACAATATTATAAATAGTCACAAAACTGCATTTGGATCCGCAATTATTTTCAATTAGTAACCGCACCACACATGCATGATCTGACAATTGCATTTAAACCACTGGATGTTGACCTCAATGTTACATTTGATATATTTATATTGATATGTATGTATGTCTACTTATAGAGTTGTGTATTGGGTAGCAATCCGTCTCAAATACATATTTCGTTACAAATGACTGTCAAATCATTTCTGATAAAGTATTTTTATTGTATTTAATATTTTGTTGTAATGTACAAAAAAAAAAACTCTTAACAACCTCAACTAAAAACATGGTCTTTCAGAAACTTACATTCCATTTACAATAGGAAAACCAAAATTCTTGAAAATTCTTAAAAGATTAACCAAAAGTACTTGGCATAAATAATCATTTAAAAATGTCTACACTTTCTAAATCACAAAATGAAAGCACTTCTACCCATATTACTGAAGTAGAATAGAATAGCTTGTTGGTGATTTTTAATAAACCCGCACACACACACACACACACACATCTATAAATATATCATTTATTCAGTAATGAATTTGAGCACTCTTGGCTACTGGGGTATGTTTACATTGTGTATACAACATATTAAAATCTTCTTTCCTCTACTGAGCGCTAATAGCTTACAGATAGAATCACCAACTGATGTCAATTTGGTCAGGTTTCAATCCTTGCTAGAAGCAATTAGATGTCTAACCATACTGATGAGCTGTGATACAGCAAAACAGGATGACTATATATATATATATATATATATATATATATATATATATAGAGAGAGAGAGAGAGAGAGAGAGAGAGAGGGGATTTACATTGTTTGGACTATTGTCTTGCTATTTTTATGACATTTCAGCCATTGTATGCTTTGGCCTTCTTCAGGTGCTAGGAATTTTAAACTGATCCTTTATTACGATCACTGAGGTATATCATTCTCAATACATGTGTATTCTCAATACCAGTTTTTTTTTTTTTTACCAGAGCTTATATTGCAATTTTTGATGCCACTTCTAGCCATGTAGTAATCTCCCTTTCATTTAACTCTCTAAGTTATTTGTTCACAATGCTGTAACCAGGTATTAAACTCACAACGTGCTTTGGATCAAGTCACTGGAACTAACCAACATCTATATTTACTGGGCCATGTGTCCTTGAGGACATCAGTGTATGAACTTTTGGCACTTATAAACCTAATGTCTCAGTAACCAGTTTTTAACCAGGAAACCGTCCAGAAGTTGTCTGGAGGCCTGGCTATCTCTTGCTAAGTTATCTTCCCCTTCAGAGTGCCTGCTTTTTATTTCTTTCAGTAGAAATTTTGGAGAATGATTTTTCATATTGCAGTTTTTGACTCTAGCACTCCATATTACTGATTCCCATATTGTATTCATTTATATGCTGATTCCTTAAGTTTACATAGTTTCAACTGGTGTTCTCTATCAATTATTTCAGCTTCAAAATATTCCATTTATATGTTAGCCAATGATGGGTATAATGGCGAGCCCATTGCTAAACATTCATTCTGCAAATATATATCTTATCCCATTCTGAAGTGTGTTGTCTGTGTTCAGAAAGCCAGCATCTCCATCAAGTTATCTTGACACAAGGCCGAACAAAAGAAAGATTAACCAGCCCCTTACACTTCAGACCAACAAAACTCTTTGTAACATCAAAGATAAACTGAAGGCAAGGATTGCAGCAGTATTCACCAACTTAAATAAGGAGACCGTCCAGAAGTTGTCTGGAGGCCCGGCTATCTCTTGCTAAGTTATCTTCCCCTTCAGAGTGCCTGCTTTTTATTTCTTTCAGTAGAAATTTTGGAGAATGATTTTGAATATAAAAACGCAAGCAAATCTTCAACCACAATGACTTGCCAATCTTGAATTCTTGCTAATAAGACTGAACAATTCATACTTAGAAATTTGCATAATATTTATCATCTCAGATCTTTCATTGGCCCAACAGTTTTTTGTTTTTTTTGCATGGCCTTTTTTCAGCTTTAAACTGTTTGAAATGGCGTATCTTGTTACACAGCACTTATTTTCCAATCCTCAAGTTTAACATACATTACTGATAGTGCTAAAATAACTAAAATCTAACATTACTTAGCAAACTGATAAGCAATTTTAACGGTAAATTTTCGTTTTAGGCCCCAGAAGGCTTTTCCCCCTTCAAATTTATCTAAAATAGCATTATTTCTGTGCAAATGTATATGCTGAACTCAAATCAACAATTAGTTATTGAAGAAACCTACCTTTTTTGATTTGAAAGTCCATAAAAAAATGAACTATATCTCGCACTTTTTCTCTTCCGTAACTCTAATGCAGTCATGTAATTAACTGCTGAATGTCTTTCGGCATAGGACAAGAAATTTCGGTCGATTTTCTTCCTTTACTGAAACTTCGGGCGATTTACTTCCTGCAATGAAAGTGATACGATATTGTATTTCTACGCTTATTACTTTCATTACAGGAAGTAAATCGCCGGAAGTTTCAGTAAAGGAAGAAAATCGACCGAAAATAGACCGAAATTTGTTGTTCTACGCAGTATGTCATTCCGCAGTTAATTACATGACTTCGTGAGAGTTACGGGAGAGAAAAAGTGCGAGATATGGTTCGTTTTTTTTTATGAACTTTCAAATAAAAAAAGGTAGGTTTCTTCAATAACTAATTGTTGATTTGAGTTCAGCCTATACATTTGCCAGAAATAATGCTATTTTGGATAAATTTGACGGAGGGAAAAGCCTTCGGGACCTAAAACGAAATTTTACCATTTTAACTTCTTAAAAAGTGTATAATTGTTCTGTTAACACAGTAATGAATGTTTTGTTTTATTTCCCCTTTGTTAGTGCTTATCTTAGTTTAAATTCTTTTTTTAATTAGTCACCGTTTTGATCACTTCCGGTTAGCACGTAGTAGACAAGAGGCACCCTTCTTACAATAAAGTCATGACACTGAGTACCTAGTCAATAGTTTTATGCTCCTGGATCGGTTTGTAATTTTTGATAACTTTCTATATTTCTCTATTTTATTTCTACGTTATTATTTGAACATTTAAAGTAGCCAATTGTACCTCTCCGTGTGGAGAATCCTTTCTATATTTCTCTATTTTATTTCTACGTTATTATTTGAACATTTAAAGTAGCCAATTGTACCTCTCCGTGTGGAGAATCCTTTTCAACACATGTCCAATTGTCCACTTAAGTCTTTCAAAAGTGTTTCAAAATCTCGTAACTTTCTAATTTCCTTTTCCGCTAACTCATCGCAACATTGGAATCCATTTTCAATGCAAACGTTGTACTTATTCATGTAAATGCTACATCTGTAACCCTTTGAAACTTTAGACAAATTGTCTTAGTTTTATTATATGCTCAGGCACTTCCTTTGCCGGCTTCTTCTGTCATATTTCTCGTCAGTCTCGTTTCTGCGCATTCCCAGTCTAACTAAGCTTCAGTCAGTTAAGTGCCATACGTGATACACACTTGGGCGATCATATCTCGAAAGAGACATGACTGACTGGGCAGAAGATTATCCCGCAGTAGGTTGCCATTTCTTTCTGCGGTAGACTGGTTGCCGACCAAGGCTATAGAAACCAATCTGTCCTGTTATTTAACCCATAACTGGAAGGAATAGACGGATTAATATCTTTCCCAAGGGTATTTGTGCGGAAGTGAATGCAATAAATTCAGCTGGAATTCGAACTCGGCTCCGCGATTTCCAATGCACCACAACGCACATCCTAACTAAGCTTACGTGTATTTATTTCTTTTTCGAGTTTTACTCGTTTGAAATTTGATTCTTACGAACGAACGAGATTTCATCTCGCTTCAGATTTTAATCGCCTTGAAGACGTTTATCTGTCTGTCTTCGCGATACGTATGGCACGAACGGAAGAATATTGTAGAAAAAAATATAATGATGAGGGGGTCAAAAAGTGCAGTGCGACGCTCGACAGCAGGCCAGCTGTTTTTCTTTCTTTGGTCCACAAGGAAATAGATTTCAGGTTTCCCTTTCTCGGTCATTACACAGGGTTAAGCCGCTCCTACTCCTACTTTTATCAGTCTTACTGTCAATCCGCAATTTTGACACGAAATCCGTCGAAAAATACTGAAAAACAATGTTTATTTCTGTAAAATTACAAAAATTGTGGCACAAGGCTGGAAGGGGAGGGGTAGAGGCTGGTCAACCCTCGCTATCCTATACCTAGTTAAACACTATTACGACCCATTCACTCATTACAAATAGTTCATTCACCACAAGAACCCCCATCCTTCATCTCCCAATCCTTCATACACCAGGATATCACATATTTAGGAGGGGCACCTAAAAAGGGGGGGGGGGGGAACAAACCCATGACAATAAAAATGCAGCTATGTACAATATATAATATAATTTAAAACATTTAATGAAAATGAAATGATGGGAGGGGGATGAACCCAAAACAAACTAAAATACAACATAATTTTTCAAAGTAAAATAAAATAAATGTAAGTAAGACTCGTCCATCCCAGAAAAAGAGTGGCCACTGTATTCCGCCGAACGGCGAAATCAAGAAGCACACTCACTAAGGGATTGGGGGGGGGGAGAGAAATAACTAATGGAATGGGACAATCAATGGCTGAACCAGCCGAGATAAAAGGAGGCCAAAATAAACTGGGGAGGTTGGGAATCTCGACTTGGATCATAACAAAGGAGAAAGCCGGATACAGGCTAGAAACACATTTATTTACATTAACTAGGTACACAAAAATACTGGGGGAGGGAAGAAAGAAGAAAGAAAGAAAAAGAAAGAAAAAAAAAAAAAACTATCAGAGCAGCACTGGCACCCGCTTTTTATGCCATTCCAAGACAGCCAAAATTTGCATGTATGCAAATATTGTCTCGTTTTGGACGAGATAGGCACGCATAAATTGTCTTCAATGGCAGCCATCTTTCTTTGCTGTTATTATCTTGCAGGCAAGACATATTCGCGCTCGTTTTGAATTTCGAGGTAAGTCATGTCTTTCTTTACAAATATAATCAGTTTATGAAGTTGACTCAAAAAATATTTGCCCAGCATTGGATAGCATATGTAACACAAAGAAAATAATGACATAATCAGATTTTATTCAAAATATTGACATTCCCTCACTTCTTCATAAAAGATTAGTAAGGAAATGGGGAAAGTTGCAACAAAAAGTACCAAGACTATTTTGCTTAAACCCCCCACCCCAAAAAAACAGCATAGCATGAAGAGAAAAGGCCCCTAAACTTAATAAAAACAAAGTTTTTCCATCAACATGTTTCTTATTAAGAGGAAAGACCATAGTATTCTTTAATATTTTTTAAAATCTTTTCTAAAACCTTCAAAATTTTGGTAAAATCATCTCTTTTTTTTTTTTGTCCCCAGTCTTCTTTTAGTTTAATCCCCATCCCTTCCCACTTTAGGTGTTCAGCAATATTAGTTCTCCGGTGGATGCGTGGCGTCTTTCGTTGTTTTTCAAGTATGTTTTTCGTTTTTGTTGTGGTGTTTAAATGTGTGAGTGATTGTGTGAGTAACTGCTGATTGGATAAATGTAGTTATTATATTCCTTAAGCCGCGCATTATTTTTCGTCCGGGGAAGTGACTTTGCTGTCACTTTGTTAGAATAGTGGGGGGCTTTTATTACTAATACGATTTTGTTTAGTTTCCTGTATATATCGTTCATTCATTGTATAAAACCATTGGGGATATTTTAATGTTGTTATTTTCTGCCCATGCCCTCCACTGAACATTGTAAATATGGGAGTTAAGTAGGACAACATAGAGCAGCTGAGGTATTATGGTGAACGTGGTAAGAATGGTAAGTAAAAATGTGGTATTATGGTGTAAGGATTATAAGTGTATCAGGGTCGACGAAAGTGAATAGCTAAGTTAAACTAGGACAGATGAAGACCAGCCTTCCCCATCCCCAATTTCGGCCTTGTGCCACATTTTTTGTATCCTTACAAAAATAAATACATTTGCTGTTATTATCTTGCAGGCAAGACATATTCGCGCTCGTTTTGAATTTCGAGGTAAGTCATGTCTTTCTTTACAAATATAATCAGTTTATGAAGTTGACTCAAAAAATATTTGCCCAGCATTGGATAGCATATGTAACACAAAGAAAATAATGACATAATCAGATTTTATTCAAAATATTGACATTCCCTCACTTCTTCATAAAAGATTAGTAAGGAAATGGGGAAAGTTGCAACAAAAAGTACCAAGACTATTTTGCTTAAACCCCCCACCCCAAAAAAACAGCATAGCATGAAGAGAAAAGGCCCCAAACTTAATAAAAACAAAGTTTTTCCATCAACATGTTTCTTATTAAGAGGAAAGACCATAGTATTCTTTAATATTTTTTAAAATCTTTTCTAAAATCTTCAAAATTTTGGTAAAATCATCTTTTTTTTTTTTTTTTTTTTTTTTTTTTTTACGTCAGCAAGTGTTTAAATTTCTACCAGAGACGGGTTGATACATGTCTATTTCAACATACAAGTATGATGATAATTTTCCAGTTAATCCTAATAATTATTTTAATTTTTTTTTTATTACAATAGATCTGCGGAGCCAAGGAGCCTTGCGGCTTCAAGGAGCTTTGCGGGCCCCTAGGGAACTTGCGACCCCCACCCCTACAATTGCGTGGTGTGCGGAGTGCCGTAAGCACGGCCATGCTCAAGACTGTAAATAAACAATTCCTGGGGTTACACTAAATACTAAAGAGTCTTTTCAAATAGAGCCTGCAGTTTAATCCTACTGCTTGCATCCTGGGAATTATAATGGTCTTCTTTCTGGTTCAAGAATGATTTGCAGGATTACTTTTTTCTTTTGGAATTATTGAATAAACATCAATTGAAATGAATTAATATCTTTTTCTGTTGATCAAACTTTGGAACAAGGTAACATTCAGGAAACAATCTATAATAAATCAATTGCAATATTTTCTGTCAGCTGAATAAATTCTCATACACATGCACTTTTATGCAGAAGCATTCATTTCTAAATTGATTTATAAATATATATGGTTTTCAGAAATTGGTTATTAAATGTCTTTTAGAAAAAAATAAATAAATTTAATGCACTTTTATTTGAAATTTTTGTCACTTTTTTCTTTTGTTTTCCTTTTCTTCTTTTTCATTTTCATTCTTTTCTTATTTTATCTCTTCTTTTTTTCCCCTAATATCTTTTCTTTCGCCTAGCCTCTTTTAAATTTCATTTTTCCTTTCACTGTCTTTTTTAATTATAATTCTTGCTTTCTTCTTTTCACTTTTTCTCTTTTCTCTCTTTTTAAACCTTTTTCTTTTTATCTATTTCTTTTCTGTCTTTCGTATGACTCTGTCTCCTTTTCTTGCTTCATTTTAGCTTTACAAACCTCTTTTTTTCTACTTGATAATATCTTCATTTTTTTTTTCTTACTTTCTCTTTTTTTTCTTTTGTCTTTATTTTTCCTCTATTGTTTTACTAATATTTCTTCTTTTCCCCAATCACTGCAATCTTATTCCCTTCATGTCTATGGTCACCACTATCTATCCTTCATATCCTTATAATATGCACTTTTTCTTTTTATTCCTTTACAATGACCCCATTTAGAAATCTCATACATTGAGTGGAGCTTGGGTCTTGCATTGGGGGAACAATAGAATATGAAAAATATTTACTTTTACTTTTCCTGTTTTTATTGTTGATTTTCTTTTTCTTTTTCTTTTTTCTTTCGTTTTTCCTATTCTTTTTTTTAAATGTTTTTACTTTATATTTCTTTCCCTTCCTTTTCTTTTCCTTTTGCTCTTTTCTCCCTCTCTTTTTAAAACTTTCTTTCTTTTTCCCATTTCTCTGCTTCTCTCTCACTTTAGTATTTATTTTCCCTTCTTTTTTCTTTTGCCTTTTTTCTTTTCTTTTTTCTTCACTCTCTCTCTCTCTCTCTCTTTGTTTTTACTTTCTTTTACACATTTTTTCTTTGTTTAACTTTTTTATTTTCCTTATATTTCTTTCCCCTCTCTTTCCTATTTCTCTTTCTTTTTCTCCCTCCCTTTTTAAAACTTTCTTTCTTTTTCCCGTTTCTCTGCTTCTCTCTCACTTTTGTATTTATTTTCCTCTTCTTTTTTCTTTTGCCTTCTTTCTTTTATTATTCACTTCTCTCTCTCTTATGTTTTTACTTTCTCATCTCTTCTTTCTCATTTTCTTTCCCTATTTTCAATAAAATCCATCAAATTTATTGTTGCTGGAAAACTTTCAACAAGAAAAACAGAAATTCCTTCATAGATTCCTAGAAAACACAAAATTATCGATCTATCAAACAGATAATAATGAATAAGCCTGAGGGCTTTGAATCAAATTGGAAACACCTATGTTTACAAAATTCAATATAAATATAAAGAAATTATTCATATTCTGGATTCTTTTAGGAAGCACCAAACTGTTGCCTGCAGGACAATTTCGCATTGGGTTTACAAAAAGCTGATTCAGGTTCTTAAAACACAATTGCTGATAATAATGGTAAATGCTAGAATTTCTTTAAGATTCTCACTATTGCCCATATCCTGTGTCCAAGACGAAAAACTTTGTGTGGCTCAAATGATAGACAGTTAAAGTCTTTGAGGAAAAAAATATCTATTCAAAGTTTTCTGTTATAATTAAAGACGTGCCCAAGATATAAGAAAGTTGATGTTTCATTATTGGGATTTACTGAATAGAGGTTTTAGTATGGCACAGATGAGAGGCATTCTGAAAAGAAATTTACCATATTTGTTGTCATATAAGACGCACTTTTTTTTTTTTTTTTAACTAAAATATCTTTTAAAATTCATGATAGTCGACTGAAATTAGCTACCTGTTACCTTAGATTTTAGTCACTTTGATATATCTATTGTCATTATTTAAAAGGCTATTATGCAGATTAAAAGTATGTAAAGTTATGAGCTGTATAGAAAAGATGTCCTGGTGGACTACGATGAAGCCCTCTTTTCTGATTTTACTAATTACTTATTTTTCTTGACCTGCTGAAATTTTTGGTGTATCTTGTACGCCATTAAATATGATAAATAACATTTAGGATTATCTAAAGAAATATTTCTTTTTTACAAACTATTACGACAAAACTTTTTTCATGTACACATCTAAAGCCTACCTGTATCTCTCTGCTATAGTTATTAATATTATTAAGCTTAGTGAGGATAAAGGCTATTTGTGTTCTAACAAGTTGTCCAAAAGCTGAATTGTATAGAGAGAACTAAAGAATTTGCACAAGAAAAACATCAAAACTTCAAGGGCAGCCAAAAATGGCATGGAAATCAGATAAAAGCACTTCAGTCAAGATTTTCTAGACAAAATCAAAAGAATCTGCAATTTTATTGATCCTGACCTGACATCTAGGATTTAATCACTTTCTCACTATCATATTTTCTTGATGGAATTTCCATAAATACTTAGCTTTCCTCTTTAGTAATTTGACTTCACAAATTTAAGGACAGTACTAGGATGTGAGTTGTGGTATAACGGATGTCCGCTCAGAATGAGAAATCAGAGAGCCGAGTTTAAATTCCAGTTGAATTTGTTGCATTCATTTATATGCAAATATTCTTGGGAAAGGTATTAATCTCTCTTCTCCCTCCAGCTATGGGATAAATAGCAGGGTAGTCTACTGCAGAAAGCAATGGTAACCTACTGTGGGAAAAATCTTCTGCTGCTTAGTCAGTTGTGGATAGAGAAAGACATGATCACTCAAGTGTGTATCATGTATTGCACTTGACTGACTAGAATGGCAGTTAGGGCTCACCATTTTATTGTTGAAATTGCTAGATGTCACTGTAAGTTTTATTTTGATAATTTCTTCTATTGCATATCTTATTTATGGAAATATTTACTGGCTTCTTACTTTCTTCTCAGTTCTGATGTACAAAATCTTAAACATCAGTCATCATTTTCTGTTCCTTTGAATCCTGTTCATTTATTGTTCACACACCTCAATGTTTTCTTAGTTTCATTCACTTTCAGTAACCCCTGGTGTCTTAGTTGCTTTATTGCCCTGAACAGTGTAAAAGATTTTTTTTTAAATTGGATAGTCTTGATAAACTTGCATCCTATTGGCATGATTTATACAGCAAGAATCTGGTAGTCTCTCACTGTGTTTCAGATGGTGTAAACTTAATATTATGGGTTGTTTTTGTTTGTTATTACAAATCTAGGCTGGGGTTTCTTTCTTATATTTAATTCATGCTGTGGTAATTCAAAAATGAATAATGGCTGACAATGCATCATCTAATAATAATATTCTTTCAGAAGAATATTGCTACCAGTTTTACTAATTGGTCAGTGATTAGAAATGTTTCAATGAAGATTAAGATGAAAGAATTATTAGTCAAAAATTTACAATGGTTGATTGTTTCATCTAAATATATTTAAATCTAATCTAAACTTATTTATAAATGGAACTTTGTGTGTGTCTGTTTCTTGAAAATTTACACAGTTGTACTATAAGCGTCTGTGACTGTTCTTAGCTAGGTTTTGTGCCAAGGTACCACTGATAAATATTGAAAATCGATAATCAAAAAAATCGGGTTATAGAAGGAGTGGTCCGATTTTAATCAAATTTGATACACTCATAGACAAAGACATAAAAGATATTCAGAAGTTTTAAGGTTGCAATTCTTACAATAGTGCAGAAAATCCATAATACATATATATATAAAAGGCAAGATGTTTGTGTGTGTCTGTTTATCTGCCTGTATGTCTGTATTTGTTTCAGCCCTTTTATTTTAGTTTTTGCTTCAGGTTTGGCTCTAAGTAGGTATAATTGTAGTTCTTAATCTCAGCCATGATACCATTTACTCAGAGGACTTATTTCGCCTACAAAATTCAGTTTATGACGAAAAAAACTTATTTGATATCGATACCAGGAAATCAAAATTTGACTTACATCCATTCATTTTTCTTTCAGTCTATGGTTTCGCTTTAACTGGTAACAACTATTGCTTTTTAATCTTTCATGCCAATGTCCAAAGAGTCTGAGCTTCAGGACCATGGATTAGTTTTAAAGCTTTCATTACACCCGAGCAACGCCAGGCTATACTGCTAGTCAAATATAAAATGAATGCAATATTTCTATCCCTCATTCTATTAATATCAGATGATAGATGTGAATTATGGGAAATCAAGGAATGTGAGACAAGGAAGTAGAGTAATGGACATTGATATAAAATTTGAATCAAGATCAAATTCCAGCCAAGTTACCAACATTCACTCTCGTATGAATACCTTTGTGGAAAACATGAGTCCATCTTTTCTATCACCACCCCTTGCCCAGTTATGGGCTCAATAGTAGAGTAGTCACGATTCTTTTATTTTGGTTGGCAATCCATCTTAGAGAAGGAAATCTGTAGAGAAGCAACAAGAAATCATCCAACCACCATTCCCAAAAAGTTAAAGGAAAATGCAAAAAATAAAGAACGGTTATCTGTACGGAAATGTGATCACCTCCATCTCAAAGAAGGACCTGACATTTAAAAGGAGAAATTATGGAAAGATCTGATATAAACATGTAATTTTTCCATTGTTAACGTTTCTCACTGTACAAATTTTGCTATTATGTTTCAAAGATCTCCATTAAAAATATATCGGTGATATTATGCAAATTTTCACGATATTACACTGATAGTATTATAAGGATTTCTATCATATTGCAAAGAGGATTTGATGAATTGCCATAATAAGTTGTATTAAATTTCTTTTATCCTTAATTCCTCCAAATTAATTCCATTTGCCTGACAATGACTTCCTTGTTTTTTTTATGCATATATTAGCAGTTTATCCCAGTTTCACTTACGCGCAAATACCCTTGGGAAAGGTATTAATCCGTCTCTTCCCTCCAGTTATGGGTTCAATAACAGGACAGATTGGGTTCTATAGCCTTGGTCAGCAACCAGTCTACTGCAGAAAGCAATGGCAACCTACTGCGGGATACTCTTCTGCCCAGTCAGTCATGTCTTTTTCGAGACATGATTGCCCAAGCGTGTATCACGTATGGCACTCAACTGACTGACTGAATATAATAGTTGGAATAATGATTAAGGCTTATATTGGTCATAAAGTGGGGGATCAGTTTATTACTTCATAACAATAGGAAACCGATCCCCCACTAATTACTACATAATAATATAAAAGATTTATTTTCCCTTTACCTATGAGTCAAATAACAGGACAGATTGGGTTCTATAGCCTTGGTCGGCAACCAGTCTACTGCAGAAAGCAATGGCAACCTACTGCGGGATACTCTTCTGCCCAGTCAGTCATGTCTTTTTTGAGACATGATCGCCCAAGCGTGTATCACGTATGGCACTCAACTGACTGATCCCAGTTTCACTCAGCTAGTTTAAGGAATAATAAGAATAAAAAAAACATGACGAATTTACATAGCAAATACTTACACAGCATTCACCCTTATCACTTTTATAGATATAGATAACAATGTAGAATATCTGTATTGCATTAGGGTGGGAGAGGGAGGGGCAACATATATAGATAATATAAAGTGGGGTGATCGATTCTATTTTATAATCAATACATAAACTAATCCCTGACTTTGTGGGGTAATATATATTTTTCTATCCCTAATTTTGGCTTTCTGAAAAATTTCAAGGTGTCGTTACGTAACAGTTCAATACTCTTTTCTTTGTTTCTGGAACATGCAATGAGAAAGGAGGGCTTGGAGAATCTAATACTTGCAGGAGGGACAGAGAGAAAGAGAGATGGGTAGACAGCTCATGACATATTTGATGGACTTAAAATAATGGTTGGCAGGGCAGGGTTTGGGAGAAACAGGACAACATATTAAGAGCAACAAAGGACAGGAAGAGGTGGAGGACCATGATTGCTTACATTCTGAAGGAACATGGCATATAAAAGATGAAGCATACTTATAGACGTGTTTTCTACCTAAACACAACAACCATTCTCATTACACTATCATTCTCAAATTCTCTCTGAATTGAGACTGGCATCGTAAAATTTTTCGTGATCTGCCTTCTATGGGTTAATGTCTCATATTGCATAAAACCATCATTTCAAGAATATTTTATACTAGCAGTTTAGCCCGGTTTCACTCGGGTAGTTTAAGGAATAATAAGAGTAAAAATCATCTGATGAATTTACATAGCAAATACTTACACAACATCCACCCTCGTCACTTTGTTATATATATATATATATATATATATATATATATATATAACAATGTGGAATTTCTCTATTGGACTAGAGGGGGAGGGGCAACATGTATAGATATAGATAATATAAAGTGGGGTGATTGATTCTATATTATAATCAATACATAAACTGATCCCTGACCTCATGGGGTGATGATATATATTTTTCTACTTCTAATTTTGGCTTTCAAAATAAAGGTGCCGTTAGCATTCTAAAATTTTGATCTTCATCTGAGCGCAACTCCCGTCGATCTAGACTGCAAAATGCAGACGCTAAGTCGAGTCAATTAAACAAATAACTATCTACACAACGTCCACCCTCGTCACTTTTATAGCTATAGATGTTCATGGCAACTGCTCTGATGAGCTTTTTCTACCTGGTGCATTGACTACATGAATTTAAGCGTCCTCAATTGGCTGCAATGTCTATTGTAGTGCAGCGGATAACAGCTCTGAATAAGAAATCAGAGAGACTAGTTTGAATTCAAGTTTGTTGCATTTACTTACGCACAAATACCATTGGGAAAGGTATTAATCTCTCTTCTCCCTCCAGCTATGGGTTAAATAGTAGGACAGACTTGGTTCTATAGCCTTCATTGACAACCAGCCTACTGCAGAAAGTAATGGCAACCAATTAATCTGTATTAATCTGTTTCTTCTCCCTCCAGCTATGGCAACCTACTGTGGGGAAATCTTCTGCCTAGTCTGTCATGTCACTTTCGAGACAGGAACACCCAAACTTGTATCACATATGGCACTTAAATGACTGACTGACTAGATTGACATTTAAGTCCTACTCTTATATCATTGAAATAGTTAAATATAGTCACCATTTCTACTTGAATAGTTTTTTTTTCTCAGACTTCTCTCACTTTTGTCAGAATCCATTTTGCACACTTATAAATCTACCATTCATCCATGCATTGAACACTGTTGCCATATCTAGTTATGGGCTCCTGATATTCATCTTGAGGTCCAAAGAAGGTCTGCAATATAATTGATCTGGACATAGCAGCTTACCTCCAGTCTTTTTCTGACTGAAGTGATGTGGCTTCCCTCTGTCTTTTCTAGAAGTATTTTCATGGCAACTATTCTGATAAGCTTTTTTTCCTGGTTCCCTAACTACATGTATTTACTCATGCTGTTAAATTGGCATCTGGGTCCCACCCTTTTATTGTTAAAATAATTAAAGGTAATTGTCTCTTTTACTCCATCAGCTTCTTTTCTCACACTTTCCATTGTGCAACTCCCTACCATTTACTTGTTTCCCTGATAGCTACAATCTCCAAAAGTTTAAATGCAATGTTAATTGCCATCTTCTATCTACTTGATTTCCATCCATCTCTTATCTTTTCTTTGACATCCCCTCTAACCACTGCACACCATTTTCTTGCTTGAGGTGAAATGATTATAAAAAAGTTCCTGCCTGTTGAACTTTCTTCCATTTATTTGTTTCCTTGATAGCTAAAATCTCCAAAAATTTCAATGCAGCACCAACTGTCATCTTCTGTTTTCTTGAATTCTGTTCATCTTTTATCCTTTCTTCAATATTCCTTGTACCCAGTCTTTTCTCTTCCCTGAGAGTAACAATTTCCAAAAGTTTAGTCAACTTCAATTGCCATCTTCTATCTTCTTGAATCCTGTTCATCTTTTATCCTTTCTTCAATACCCACGGTACCCAGTCTTTTCTCTTCCCTGAGAGTAACAATTTCCAAAAGTTTAAAGTCAACTTCAGTTGCCATCTTCTATCTTCTTGAATCCTGTTCATCTTTTATCCTTTCTTCAATATTCCTTGTACCCAGTTTTTTCACCTCCTGAAACCCTCTGTACACTAGAGGTGGTCCCACCTTCCTTGAGGTGAAATGATTTAAAAAAAAAATACAAATTAAAATCATAACAAAATCAACAGCAGTTTGTTTTATTTATAAATCACATTAATCAAATGATGGCAGCACAGTATCTCCACATGCAACAGTCTACCATGCCACTTATCTTTACATGCTTCCAAACATCAATGAAACCTGGCCTCCCAGCAAGAACCCCCACAGGAGCTTTGCCAGAGGATTTACCAGCCAAGCATCCTCTACTGTGTTTGTTGGTTTGGTCATGGTCTGTATCAACCTGAGTCATGTACCAGTTTGATCCGCCATCTGAAAACTGGATATACATCACAGCATATCATGAAGTCACTGGAAAAACATCATGCATCAGTTTCTGCAGCAGATTGGTACTGGAAGGGCAAAGTTGCTCTCACGGGGTCAACGCATTCATGGCATTAGTTTTAGGTAGGGTAGATTTGAATCAAATTAATATTTTGTACCTATTTTTATAATTTATATTTTAGTTAATTTTCCTCTGCCAACGTTTGATTTTAACAAGACCTGAATGAAAGTTTCACTTGCAAATACAATGATATTAAGTCATGAGATTGTCAGAGCAGGAATTTTACCAATCATATCTTAAGTTTGGCAGTTTGGTATCTGAAGAAACTAGCTTAATTCTCTTGAATAGCGTATATGTATTATATAGGGATTATTTTCTAAATATTACAAGTACTAAAGAATTTTGTAAAAGTTCAAAATGACGAGAGTGGTGAAAAAGTTCAAAGCCAGTCTTACAAATCCAAAAGGTAGAAAGACTAGTTGTAAGAAACAATGAGCTGAATGTCAAAAATCCAAGATAATATAATTTTTGCCAAGCAAAACAATGTTTTTATTGAGGAGGTAAATTTTGTGATCTATTGCTATTGGTTTTTTTTTTCTTTTGCAAACTGTAAACAAGACACAGAATGTGCGTTGTGATACAATGGATATCGACTAGGAATGAGAAATCAGAGAGCTAAGTTTGAATTTCAGTTGAATTCGTTGCATTCACTTGCATACAAATACCCTTGGGAAAAGTATTAATTCATCTCTTCCCTCCTAAATAACAGGATGGATTGGGTTCTGTAGCCTTGGCTGGCAACCAGTCTACCATAGAAAAGAATGGTAACCTACTGCGGGATAATCTTACACCCAGTCAGTCATGTCTCTTTTGAGACCTGATTGCCCAAAGTATGTATCACATGTGGCACTTAAGTGACTAAAACTGGACACAAGATCTTTTTTGGGGGTAGATGGTTTTCTCATTTGCCGCAACTAATTATTTTCTGTCTTAGTAGAAATCAATTTAAGGCGACCAGTTAAGGGGAGTTTATGATTTTGGAAAGGATGGAGACGAAAAGGAAATTAATACTGAGTATCAGGAAGATACAACTAAAGTTCCTGGGACATGCAATGAGGAAGGAGGGCTTGGAGAATCTGATACTAACAGGCCAGATAAAGGGAAAAAGAGATGGAGGAAAGCAGCGGATAACATATTTGAAGGACCTGATCAGGTGGATGACAGAACGAGGGTTGCATGGTGTAACAGGAGAAAACATGCTAAGAGCCACCAGAGACAGGGAGATATAGAAAGTCGTGATCACCTACGTCCTGAAAGGACAGGGTACATAGAAGAATAATATATATGCTAACTGTTCATAAGAAATTATAATGTTGGTATAAAATGAGGGATCATTTCTATATTATAATAAAGATATAAACTGATCCCTGAATTTATGGCCATGCTAGTTTCTGTACATTTATATTCTAGATTTCTGGTCTTTAGCTAGTGGATGAGGGCAGGGTTTGGGTGGTGTAACAGGAGAAAGCGTGCTAAGAGCCACCGGGAACAGGAAGATGTGGAAAGTCATGATTGCCTACGTCCTGAAAGGACATGGCACATAAAAGAATAATAATAATATTACATAATATTGGGTAAGTAATGGATGATCTATGGAAGAAATTATTCCATCATTTTCATTTTGCCCATTATCGGCATTACTATATCCATGATATAACACTTTTCTCATGGGCATTACTATATCCATGATATAACACTTTTCTCATGGGCATTACTATATCCATGATATAACACTTTTCTCATGGGCATTACTATATCCATGATATAACACTTTTCTCATGGGCATTACTATATCCATGATATAACACTTTTCTCATGGGCATTACTATATCCATGATATAACACTTTTCTCATGGGCATTACTATATCCATGATATAACACTTTTCTCATGGGCATTACTATATCCATGATATAACACTTTTCTCATGGGCATTACTATATCCATGATATAACACTTTTCTCATGGGCATTACTATATCCATGATATAACACTTTTCTCATGGGCATTACTATATCCATGATATAACACTTTTCTCATGGGCATTACTATATCCATGATATAACACTTTTCTCATGGGCATTACTATATCCATGATATAACACTTTTCTCATGGGCATTACTATATCCATGATATAACACTTTTCTCATGGGCATTACTATATCCATGATATAACACTTTTCTCATGGGCATTACTATATCCATGATATAACACTTTTCTCATGGGCATTACTATATCCATGATATAACACTTTTCTCATGGGCATTACTATATCCATGATATAACACTTTTCTCATGGGCATTACTATATCCATGATATAACACTTTTATTTCACAAACAAAACACAGAAAATGAAAGACAAACATGCTTTGTTTTTAAATAGTTTTACACTTCCTCTTTAACAAAGGGAGGTAATCACTTTTTGCATCTCTTCATGAGAAACAGAAAAAAGTTGATTAGAATAAAAAGAATTCTTTCTCATTTTTATGGCCAGATTTAAAATGTTCTTTTGAATGGCCAATTTTCTTCCATACTTGTGCCTTTTCTATAAATATTTTATCAAAATAAATTACATATTTTACATAAATATTTTCCTGTTAATTCTTCTGAGATTTCCTCTTTCTTACTGCAACTTCATTAATTTAAGCAGAGTACTAGATTGCCATGCGTTGTAGTGCAGTGGATATCAACTCAGAACGAAAAATTGGGGAACCGAGTTCAAATTCCAGTTAAATTCCTTGCATTCGCTTACACACAAATACCCATTGGAAAGGTATTAATCTGTCTCTTCCTCCCAGTTATGGGTTAAATAATAGGACAAATTTAGTTCTATAGCCTTGGCTTGCAACCAATCTACCATAAAAAACAATGGCAACCTACTGTGGGATAATTTACTGTCAGTCAGTCATGTCTCTTTCGAGACATGATCACCCAAAGCATGTATCATGTATGGCACTGACTCAATTGTCAATTAGGTCATTTCATTTTACTGTTGCTAGATGTAACTAAGTTCTATTTTAATAGCTCCTTCTTTTGCACTTCTCACCTGAAGAACTCTCTTGTTTCATGCTTTTCTGTTAACTTTAATTTACAAATATTTAGATACAATGTAAATTATCAACGTCTGTCTTCCTGAAGCTGTTCTTTTATTGTTCTCTCTCTGTAATATTTTTTAACTTTTTTTATTTATTTTTTTGATTCTGGGTAAATTCTTGTGTTTTGTGGTTTATTGCCTTGCTTGGGATGAAATGATTAAAAAAAATGCATTTCGTTTTCAGTTTAAAACACGCTATATTTACGCATTTCTGCTTTTTATCACCACTTTCTTGTTTCAAGAATTGTAAATAAAAAAAAAAAAGAAAAAATATCTCCACACGTGACTATCCTACTTTAATCATTACACCCAGACAAATTTGCAAGAAAACAAAAAAAATTCTTTTCATTATAGTAATGGAAGTTTTATTGTTTTCAAATCAATTCTAATGATTGATTATGTCTTTTTCTTTTTTAAATCTTAGCTCATCAACCATTTTTAATCAAAAATTCTAGGTTGGGTCAAACTTATAGACATACACGATATATATATATATATATATATATATATATATATATATATATATATATATATATATATATATATATAGTGCTTGTTGTATACTGAGACAAGGTGTGTGAGTTAATAAATGATTCTCTTGTAACTTAACAATACAAAAATTAATTGATATATAAACTGATATATATTGCAGGATAGCTGATGCAGTTACTGTGATTGTTGCAATAACAAAATTGGCTTTTTATCTGGTCATCATAAAATGAACGAATAGATGCAAGTCTGACCTTTGCACGAAATTGCGTAAGTTAGTGACAACCAAAAATTAACTGTAGTCAACTTGCTGATTAGAATATAAATAATTTTGTTATTCTGAAACCAAATTGTAATTCATTATTTCTAACTCTAACCCTGTAGTCTGCATGTGTGGCATCCAGTTTAGAAGTATCTTTGTTTTTTTTCTGTTTTTTTTTCTGTTTTTTTTTTCTGTTTTTTTTTTTCTGGTTTTTTTATTTTTGTTTTTTTTTCTGTTTTTTTTTCTGTTTTTTTTCTGTTTTTTTTCTGTTTTTTTTTGTTTTTGTTTTTTTTGTTTTTTTTTCTGTTTTAGTTTTTTTTTTTTTTTTTTTTTTTTTTTTTTTGCTATTGACTTCCTTAAAAAAAAACCCAAAAAAAACTAACACCTTAACACCAGATGGAAGTTAGGATCTTCATGTTTGTTATTTGTATCCCAGCATTTCAGCTGATATACTCTTTAGCCTTCATGTGTATCTT
This sequence comes from Ascarosepion bandense, assembly GCA_037127315.1. Classification (NCBI taxonomy): domain Eukaryota; kingdom Metazoa; phylum Mollusca; class Cephalopoda; order Sepiida; family Sepiidae; genus Ascarosepion; species Ascarosepion bandense. The sequence continues at coordinate 2,044,179 of JBBBDQ010001255.1, read as the reverse complement.
GCATCAAGGTTTTTTTTTTGTTTGTTTTTTTACTAATGTTAATGTAGACCAAAAAGCCACTCAATTTAGTGAGTTATAGTATGGTGTTGTAGAATCAAAACAAAAAGCGCAGTTCATGAGATTACACAGGAAAGATAATGATTAACCCTACAACTTACCACTAAATGGAAGTGAAGATCTTCATCTTTGTTGTTTTTATCACAACATTTCAGCTGATATATTCATTAGGCTGAAGGATTAAATGGTTGAAATGTTGTAGTGATGACATCCAAGATGAGGATATTAGTCTTTGTAAATAGTTGTATCAAGAAATATGCTGCAATAAGACGTGGCTTTGTTAGAAGTATAAGATTTTCTGTATCATGCTCACTCTGCCTATTCTCTAACCCCTGCTTCTGAAGGTTCTTACACTGAGTGATGAACAGACATGCCTGACTTCATCAACCAATCAAAATAGTCTGTGCGCCCATTTTTTAATTTCGGCGCATATTTGTCTATTTTCAATTTTAACACCAAAAATTTTCTGTTACTGATACTATGGATGTGTGTGTGTTGTGGTGCAGTGAATATCAGCTCAGAATGAGAAATTGGAGAGCCAAGTTCAAATTCCAGTTGAATTCATTGCATTCACTTACGTGCAAATACCCTTGGGAAAGGTATTAATCCGTCTCTTCCCTCTAGTTATGGATTAAATAACAGGACAGATTGGGTTCTATAGCCTTGGCTGACAACCAGTCTACCTCAGATAGCAATGGCAACCTACTGTGGGATAATCTTCTGCTCAGTCAGTCATGTCTCTTTCGAGACATGATCGCCCAAGCGTGTATCACATATGGCACTTAATTGACTGAATATAATAGTTGGAAACATGAATAAAGTTTCTACTGGGCATAAAGTGGGGGATCAGTTTTATATTGTTATGAAGTAATTAACTGATCCCCCACTAATTAGTACTTAATAATATAATACATCTTTTTCCCCCTCTAGCTATTATTCAAATAACAGGACAGATTGGGTTCAAAAGCCTTGGTCGGCAACCAGTTTACCGCAGAAAGCAATGGCAACCTACTGTGGGATAATCTTCTGCCCAGTCAGTCATGTCTCTTTTGAGACATGATCACCCAAAGTGTGTATCACATATGGCACTTAACTGACTGATACTAAATAGTAAGTAGGGTTATGTTCACATCATGTTGAAGTGCCCTGGGTATGACAGTAAACTACATCCAGCAGCAAGGTCCCTGATCGTGATGATGTGAGGAGTATGGAACCACCTCTTAATTGCTGTTGTTTCCATTTCCACCCTGATCTGTGGTGGTAGTACCTGTTAGGGTCTAAACTATGGGCAAATAGTATAAAAATAAGACTTTTATAGAAAAACACCAGCAATACATTTTCATAGTAAGAATCGATTAATTTTTGTAAAAGTACTAATGTTTTCAAGATTAAATTTGCACATTAAATGACCCATAAGCAGTTGATATGCCATGAAACAAACAAAAATTATGTTGAAACATCAGATCCCATGCAATTGGTTTTTTTGAACTGGAGTAGAGGTTTAACTCATGTTTCCTGCTTAGGATTGGGTTTCAAGTTCCTTCTACAGTCTGCTTCAGCTCTATACTCCAAATACTTGTTCTTTTGTATGCTAATATAAGTCCACACAGTAGCTATCTTGAGGGGCTCTTAGGCCTTGTATTGGGTAAATGTTAATTTAAAAAAATCATAGTTTAGTAACGTTGAGCATGTTCAGTATTTAGATGGGTGATTGCTTGGGAAAACCAGGTGCTGCAGTCTTGGATGTGCGGCTAGTATAATGGCTGAAAATTGTTATCAGAGAGCCAAGTTCTAATTCCTGTTTTGTTCATTAGATTCCCTGATGTGCAAACACCCTTGGGAAATTTATGAATCCACCTCTTCTCTCTCCAGCTATGGATTAATTAGTAAGACTTGTGTCAGTAAACCATTATCTCCAAAAAAAACAATTCTTATAATCTAAAAATAATTTCTTTAAACTTCAAAGGGTTGATAAATCATAGAAAATGATTGTAAGTCATATTATTTTCAGTTTCCATTTGATGTTCTGCCTTATTGGAAAGCAAAGAGATGAAAAACATAAAATTGTGATTTTATAACTCAACACAATTATATAAAAACTGGAGTAATTACTCATAAATTCAAACAAAAGTTAAATTTTCTGGGACAGCTAATAATGAAAGAGGGATTGGATATTTTGAAACTTGTAGAACATATGAAAGGTGAAATGGTGAATAGAAACAGCAAGTAATCTGCCTAATAGGCAGGTGTGGAGGACTATGATCCCCTAGTGTATAAATGAATAGTGAGGAATAGTAAAAAGACAAACATTAAGAGCTATGAAGGAAAATCTGAAGAGCAATAATGTTGAAGAAGACAAATTAAAGAGGAAAAAACTTTGATTTTATTTTTAATGGTTTGTTTGTAGATTATTTAAAGCCAAAACATTTTTTTGAGTGAATATTAGATTAACAAGTTTTTGAGAATAAGTCATTTTCTAAATACAGTCCTATCATTTAAGCCAGACCTGGGGGGTGGGGGGTAGATAAATTTGTACCTTTCTTGAGGGTATTTCTGTGTAAGTCAATAATACATGGATAAAACTTTAGTTTGGCTGAAATAAAATAAAAATTCTTTCATGTTTATAAAAGACCTGCTAAGTCACAGACTTGTTAAACATCAATGGTTCTGGTAGTTAGCTTCATGTTACCAATTCTTAAAATACATGGTAGATCTTTTCTCAAGAATGTAAACATTAAAATTCCAAACTTACAAGCAAGTTTTTCTCTTTCCAAAAAAGAAATGTCTTCATCTCAAAATAAAAAAAGAAAAAAAAAACAGTTATCTTTTGATCTCAAGTTTTCAATGGATTTGCAGTCCAACAATTCCATGATGATATCAATTCCACTGATGCTTGTCTTTCTCCTTCAAGACTTTGATGTCTTCATTCTGAGTTTCCTTTTAGCGCCAGCGAATAGATATTGGCCTTAGAATTTGATCAAAAAGGTAGACTTTCATCACAAGAACCAAAGTGAACACAACAAAGTGTAGATCATTGTAAAAAAGAAATGAAAGAAAAAGATAACTAGAGCTATCTTGCAAAAGAGATTGAAATTTGAAGTTTAAAAACCATTTTGGTTTTTAAAATCTTAGAAAATGATTAATTTCTGCTGAAGTCGGTTCTTTTAAATTGAAGTTTCTGATTATATTTTTCTTCCTGTCCTGAATAATCGTCTCTGTTATAATTAAAACTGTTGTGTATTTATTTGTATATATTTCCCTCCTGTCACACTTAAGGGGAGAGAGACAATAGCAAGGCAGCGTCAGCTCCATTCATTTTCTTTATTACCAGTTATTAAACTTCATTAGCAGTTATGAAAGCTCTTGCTGCATCTTTGCTCTTTAATAATGTCTTATTTCATTATTTAGCAGTAATTATGTTATCAACTAGTGAAGTGTGTGTGTATATATATATATATATATATATATATATATATATAGTCATCCAGAGACAGATCTGTTTCACTGTATCACAGCTCATCAGTACAGTTAGACACCGATTGCTTTTTAACCCAGGATTGAAACCCGAACGAATTGGCGTCAGTCGGCGATTCTACCTCTGTGGTATTGGCGCTCGGTAGAAGGAGGAATTTTTTTTTGTTTGTATATTATATATATATATCCACATATGCTCACAATAGATAGACTACATGGGCTAGTAAAGACGTATATATAGGTCTCTAGCTTGCTTCAGCATTCTTATTTTTACTGGTATTTCTTCTGCTCCATTGATTTGGAAAGATTTTGGGCTATTTATAATTTGTTGAAATCCCAAGATTATTTTGACATGTAGTGCAGTGGATATCGGCTTGGGTCGAGAAATTAGGGAGCTGAGTTTGAGTTTCCATTGGATTCCTTGTATTCATTTACACACAAATACCCTTGGGAAAGGTATTAATTCATCTCCTCCCTCCAGTTATGGGTTAAATAACAGGACAGATTGGGTTCTATAGCCTTGGCTAGCTATCACCTGCATATTATTTATTGCCAATGAAATTCTCTTGTTTGCTGTATTTAATTTCATCTACTGTCAATAGATCCAGGGTTGTATTGTTGTCACTGCTATATGAGTAATTCTTGTCATGTTGTCACTTGTAGACTTTCTTTAACCAGCAAAAATGGACCAAAATGGCTAATTACTTAACATCTGTGGCGTACTGTTAGGTGGGGCATGTATGTCTCATGTGGTTTTACTCTGTTACCAAAACTGGTGACACCAGGTTTTTGGTTTGCGTTGTTGTCGATATCTTTTGGAGTCATGGTCTTTATGATCTTTTTATTTGTGTGTGTGTGGGGGGGAGATCTCCTTTTTTGTCATAGTTTTTCTTTCTTGCAGTGTGTGTCAACCATGTGAATGACAATGTTCTCTTTCCTGAGTTGCTCAACTTGACTTTTTCAGTTGGCTGTAACAATTTTGTAAGGATTTCATAACTTCATTCTGACAATATCCTTTTGACTGTGCCTTTCAGGGTGGGGGTCAGATAGCCTTAAAAGGTCTCATTTAATTTTATATCTCTGCACTCCACTATTCTTCTCCCGTATGAACTTGTCTTTAAGTCATATGTTCTCGCTAACATTTGTCGGTTAGTGACAAAGCTATTAATGGCTTCACCTTCTTGTTGACAGCACATTTTAAACATAGTTTGTTCATATATCACTTTTGTGCTGGCTGTGAATTGCTCATCAGATTTTTGTTTGAGTCCTGTAAAAAGTGGCTTGGCTTTGTTGCCCATAAGTGTATCCACATGAACTCTTTTGGGCTTCTCTTCAAAGCTTGGACGTGAATTTACTTATCCACTTCAGCCATTGTTCTGGCTGTTCAAATGGGAACAGCTCTCGTCTTGACACATTGCTGTTCATTTTATTTTTTATTTTTAATTCTTGTTCCTGGCTTGGAAACATTTTTTACTTTCGGTTTCATTAAAATCCCATTTCAATCACCGTCTTGTGTTAGTAATCAGCAGTACATGTGTGTTAGGTTTCAGATCCAAGATGATGTGACTGGGCCCCCTCTTATTTCTCTCTCTTTTGGATTACAAAGGGAATGTTAATCTAATTGTAAGGGGGATTAAATCTCTCTCTTTCTGTTTGGTTAAATAGTCTAGTATTACATTTCTTTCAATATATATATATATATATATATATATATATATAGATGTGTGTTTCACAGATAGGGCCTGGTAGATCTTGTGTGTTTAAAAGAAATAAGTTTGAACTGTAGTCTGAAAGATGTACTGTCAATTTTCTTGTTAATCTTGTGGTAGCATTTCAGGCCCTATCTATGACATACGTATTTACACTACACACATAACAGCATCATCCACATGCAAAAGAAGATTAAAATAATAGAGGAATTACTATTAAAAAAAGAAATCTTACACATAATAATGTCAATTATTATTATTTTTTTTTAATCATTTCACCCCAAGCAAGGCATTCCACTGCCACTATTGTGCATGGGGCTACATAGGGGAAGGTAAAGAGAAGGAGTGGTTAGACATAGGGAATGTCAGGAGGAAGGTGACAGATGAGTAAGGATAGTGAGGATGAGGGTTAGACAGATGGGAAGAGTGCTTGATAGAATGGGAGCAGGTTAGTGTGTTAGGAGGTGTCTATTGACCTTACATTTAAACTCCTGGAGATTGTAGCCGCTCGGGGAAGCAATCGTGTGGAAGGGAATTCCACAGTTGGGAAGTGCGAGGAAAGAAACTGTTGGAGTAGAAGTTACGGCTGCATTTTATCGGTTTAGCTGTAAAAGGGTGGGATCTAGTTGCTAATCTAGTATCTTGTGCAAATTCATATTTAGGGGGCACCAGTGATCTAAGTTCATCGGAGCAGAAGCCATGAAAGTATTTATAGAAGAGACACAGGGAAGCCACGTCGCGCCAGTGGGAGAGAGACACATTACAGACCCTCCTCTGAACCTTACTGAGAAGCAGGGCACCCGACCAGATATGGCAGCAGTATTCAATGCACGGGCGGATGGTAGATTTGTAAATGTGAAGGATAGATTTAGATGGAAAAAACTTCCGGGCCCTACACAGAGAACTGACTTTCATAGCAGCGGATTTAGCAATGGATTCGATATAGTCATTCCATTTGAGGTCTGCTGAAAGTGTGAGACCAAGGAAGCATAGTGTTTTACTCTCTGGGAGGCAAGCCTGGTCCATGCTAATGGGAGAGAGGTGAGATTGTCGATGATGGATAATTGAGAGTAGCTTCGTTTTAGAAGCATTAAAATTTACTAGCCATTTCTTACCCCAGTCCAATATGGATTGGAGGTCTTTTTCAATCTCGGCTGCGAGGTTAGCTTTGACGCCTACACCAGATTTTTGTTGGAGGCAAGAGTAAACAAAAGCCAGCATGCCAAACTCTGTTGACCACCTTAGATATATCCAATGCAACGGTTCGGGCTTCACCATTCCTGTCAAGTGCCTGGTATATGTACTCGGTGATGGTCGTTAGCATATCAGCAGTAGACCTGGTGAAGCAGAAACCATATTGCTTGTCTGAGAGGAGCCTGTGTGCTGTGAGATGCTGAACCACCTCAGCATTGATAATGGCTTCGAACACTTTGCCAAAGATCGGAAGAAGGCTGATAGGGTGGTAATTTGCAGGGTCAGAGGGTTCTCCAGTGTTTTTAAATATAGGAACTACAGAGGAAGATTTCCAACAGGCAGGAAAGCAGGAAGCAGATAGGCAGAGGTTGTAGAGCTTAGAAAGGATAGAGGAGAGTTCAGGGGCACATTTCTTTAAGACTATGGTTGGGATTCCATCACCACCGCTCGCTTTGTGAGGGTCAAGTTTTAAGATTATCTTAGAGACAAGTGAAGGTGTAATGTGGACATCATTCAGTTGTGCCTCGGTTCTAAGTGAGAAGTCGGGTGCAAAAACTCAGATGAGTCCAGACTCAAATTGTTCGAGAATCTGCGGGCAAAACATTCAGCCTTATCTGCTGGGGAGGTGAGGACCTCAAATTTGTTGATTAGCGGGGGTATTGTGGACTTGCTCTTGTTAAGTACTCTTTTACAGAGTTGCCAGTAGTCTTTAGAGCTGAATTTAGAGCATGCTATGCGTTGCTTCATTCTGGCAGCAAACAACATCTTAGCTTCGTTAAGTATCCTTTTACACTTATTACGAGCTGAAGTGAAAAGGCGCCTGTTTTGGTCCGACGCGTAGTTACGATAGTCGGAAGAAATGATTCCGGTGGGCAATGGCAGCCGAGCAAGCGGGTGAGAACCATGGAGACGAATGAGATTTAAGCTGGAATTTCCTAGCAGGGATGAAGGCATCGATGCCAGCCTTAACCCAGGAGGAAACCTCGGATGCACATTCTTTGATGGGAAGACTAAAGACGTTGTTCCAAGGGATGTCACAGAGGAAGTCTCGGAATGAATCCCAGTCTGCTCTTTGATAGCAGTAGGATATTCTACTTGTCTGGGTTTCATGGGTCGGGCGGGAGTGGAGTGAAATATTGATGGACACTACAGTGTGGTCGGAGTTTCCGAGTGGGCAGAGTTGTCTGGTAGTGCAAGAGTCTGGGATGGAAGTGAAGCAGAGGTCTAGAAGTGAGTCCCTTCCGTTAGGGTTGTCGGAGAAATGCGTGGGGAAGTCCACTACTTGCGTAAGGGATTGGGTGATTGAAAAGTTCATGGTGTGGACACCAGCAGGATCAGTGACAGCATTCTTCAGCCACTTGGTGTGGTGGGCGTTAAAGTCACCAAACACGAATACATGGGCAGAGGGATGGGAAGAAATGGCTTTGTCAATATTGTCAGAAATGATGTCATGTAACGAACAGTCAGGCGAGGAAGGAGAGCGGTAGAGAAAGGAGAGATAGCTAATCGAGCTGAGAAGTGAGAGGCGGAAGCACATGAAAGAATGATCTGGGGATTCAAAAGATGACACCCTAGCTAAGGGAAGGTGTTCGCTGACATAGACACCAAGCCCATGCATATGAACATTGGAATCCTTCCTGAAGAGGGGAAGGTAGCCAGGAACATAGAACTCAGATGAGGGGATAAAAGGGTTAAGATTAGTTTCACATAGGGCTAATATATCAGGTGAGTTATTATGGAGGAAAGAATCTACGCTGGGGAAGTTGGTGCGGATGCCGCGTATGTTAGTGAAAGAGATGCAGACAGGTTTGGGCGTTTTCAAATGATCTGGTTTAGTTTTGCTATTATGTTTGCTTTTTTCCATAGTGATTCAGTTAAGGAGAGGTCTTAGAATAGAATCAGTTGGTCAATCATTTGCAATTTGTGAAGGATGGAGACTGGCACAGTCTACAACATAATGTGGCCTCGGGGTTGCCCACTGAACGTTCATGCAGGGACGCCCATCCATGCGCGATATGGCACTACAAGAACCCCGGTATTATTCAACTGTTGATCAGAGCAGCCTCTCAAGATGCTACGCAAGAGTTCGGGCTCCTAATTACCAGTTGGAAGCAGTAACCAGGAAACTGCCAACCCGGTACCCTCAGAATGTAAAGATGTTGCCACCATACTCCGTAACTGCAAAGAGCTTCCAACTGAACTAACACTAAGACCGGAGAAAGGGGATGAACCGGGAACCCCTTCCTAAACAAGAAACAAGGTGATCACCTCTAAACTCATTCAAAAGAAGTGGGTGGAATTATGAACGTAGTAACAAGGTGCTTCCCGTTTTCAGAATATAACATACACATAACTCTATATACTTAAATTTTACACATATTCAGTTACACATAAAACAAAATACACCCTCATTAATGGAAAAAAATTTGGTCAAAAGCATTTGGGAAAACAAAACCTTTGGACAATTTCTAGATAATTTGAGTTCTGAAAAAAGAATCATAAGAACACATGAAAAATTATGTACAAAAAACTTAATGATAATACCTTGTCTGTCATTTAAATGAAACCTGTACAAAAGAAAGATTGTTGCCTATGTATGTTTTTATATATATATATATATATGTGTGTGTGTGCCTCTTCATATATTTTTCATCATTTCTGTTTTGCAAAATGGGAAAACGCGATATAAAATGATAATTCTAATGATATAATAATATGCGATAATGATATCTAAAATTATAATTCCAATAATAATATGGTATAATGATATCTAAAATGATAATTCTAATGATATAATAACATGCGATAATGATAATTAAAATAATAATTCTAATGATATAATAATATGCAATAATGATATCTAAAATGATAATTCTAATGATATAATAACGTGGGATAATGATATCTAAAATGATAATTCTAATAATAATATGGTATAATGATATCTAAAATGATAATTCGAATGATATAATAATTTGCGATAATGATATCTAAGATGATAATTCGAATGATATAATAATTTGCGATAATGATATCTAAGATGATAATTCGAATGATATAATAATTTGCGATAATGATATCTAAGATGATAATTCGAATGATATAATAATTTGCGATAATGATATCTAAGATGATAATTCGAATGATATAATAATTTGCGATAATGATATCTAAGATGATAATTCGAATGATATAATAATTTGCGATAATGATATCTAAGATGATAATTCGAATGATATAATAATTTGCGATAATGATATCTAAGATGATAATTCGAATGATATAATAATTTGCGATAATGATATCTAAGATGATAATTCGAATGATATAATAATTTGCGATAATGATATCTAAGATGATAATTCGAATGATATAATAATTTGCGATAATGATATCTAAGATGATAATTCGAATGATATAATAATTTGCGATAATGATATCTAAGATGATAATTCGAATGATATAATAATTTGCGATAATGATATCTAAGATGATAATTCGAATGATATAATAATTTGCGATAATGATATCTAAGATGATAATTCGAATGATATAATAATTTGCGATAATGATATCTAAGATGATAATTCGAATGATATAATAATTTGCGATAATGATATCTAAGATGATAATTCAAATGATATAATATGCAATAATGATATCTAAAATGATAATACTAATGATATAATAATATGGGATAATGATATCAAGAATATGTCTGTATGGAAAGATAGATGACAAAATGTGTTTCATCTTCTATGATTTCATCACTTTTATGTTAATGCAACTATCCATGAGCATAAACAAGAGATCCTGGGAATTTTAAATTTAAAAATAATTTTATTTTTTTTTTTTCATATGTATGTATTTTGAGGATATAATGTAGCCAATTTCATTTAGATTCTTTTTTTTTTAATTTTGTTTCCATCATCTTTGTTATGAAATGTTCCGCGTTGTGATAATAGAAGATCTGCCAAGAAAGGTGAAACATTGCAAGGAACTGGATGCAAATTTATGGGGGTTGGTTTAGTGATTGAAACGCTTTCTAAATATTTTCATTTCAGTGAATTGCTTTCTCTATTAGAGTAGCATCTTTTGTGTCAAAATTTGGGTCAGTCTTTTTACAATGAGCAACTAATGTGTTTATTGTGTTGGTTTGTAAAATATCTCTTTTGCTTTCATCTAATCTTTTATGTAAATATCTTGAGGTTTCTCCAATGTACTCTGTGGCAATCATTACAGATAATGTCATATCATTACATTAATCTCATATCCTTCCCTAAAAATTGTTCTTGATATATAAAAATTTATATATATATAAATAAATAAATTTCTACCATATATATGTATGTATCATTAGAAATATGTTTAATTTTATTGTTCAAACATACTGAGTACAACATTAATTTTTATTTCTTAATAAATTCCAAAAATATTGAGCAAATAAGCTTACATATTAAAAGATCAGTAAAACAAAAACAATATCAAATGAATAATAGGTGGAAATAGATTCAACTTTCTATCACAGTCAATGTTACATTTTGTGCGGCTCAATATTTCCATACCACAATTGGTATTAACCAATTTTTTTGTGTTTTTGTTCTATAAACTAGCTGATCTTATTTAGATACTTTTTCTGTCTGTTTTCTTCATATTTGTTGTTAGAAGATCTGTCAAGAAAGGTGAAACACAAGACATTGAATGCAAATTTACTGTTGATGATCTTGGCAATTAAAACAATTTCCAAACATTTAATCTCAGTTTCCTCTTCTAATTAGACTAACATTTTGGATATCAATGTGTGTAGTCTTGTTATGGTATTTTGAAAAATCATCTCTCAAGAAACTGGATCTCCCAAACCTATTTTTCAAGTTTTTGAAAGAGAGGTTAATTGTTTGTTCACAATAAATATCAATGGGGCCGTAATCTTGTAAAATGTTTTTTCTTTTTTTAATCATTTCACCCAAATGAAGATGATAATACCACTAAGATGGCGGGGTGGGGCTACTAGAAATGAAAGAGAAAGAAAGACTTTAGAAAAAAACCGAATCCATTAATATTATAAATTTCTGAGTTCAAGTAGAAACATTAGAAGCATAAAATTGAAGTAGAATTTATAAGGAACCAGAAATACAATTCTCAACAAAAAGCCATAAATAAACTTCTGATCCCGTTCAAAAGACGGAAGAGTGTGAACCGGATGACAGGGGCACATGTCTACTCTTATTGTGCAAAACAAATAAAT